>JAGFNQ010007875.1:34214-277864 GCA_024364735.1 Boesenbergia rotunda
TTACTCCAGGATTGTTGAGGAATGGAGAAGTTCACTTGCTTTGCTTGTTTCAAGAAATTCTATTAATCTGATTCATATGCTCTATTGGTATGGTGGCTGCTATGAGGAATGGAGAAGTTCTGGAAGTCAAATCTTTTTGAAATGTGACATTGTCCATGTAGACATTGAACTTGTAATATAAACCCGTGTAGAAATTTGAAATCATGTAAAAAGCTTTCAAACTAGCTATTTGTAAATATATTTTTTTGGTATTGTGAATTTTTGTGATATTTGTTTGTGATTTATTTTGTACTGAATGAAATTAATTTTGGCATATACATTATTTTTTTTTATATTTCCGATGGAATACCGACGGAAGACACGGATCCGTCGGAAATATATCGATAGGCAACTATGATACATGGTCGACGGAAATTGAGTTTCTGTCGGTAGTCTCCGACGGAATTTTCCGTCGGTATATTTTAATTACCGACGGATCAATATTTCCGTCGGTAATATTATTCCGACAATTAATATTCTGACATTTTTTCCTCCATCGTAGTTCCGTCGGCAAGGCTCATTATCAATGGAATTTCGTCGGTAATTTCCGTCGGTAACGGTCTATTTTTTTGTAGTGGGGCTTCTGTGTATTTTTAAAAGACTTTTTATTGAGACCGCACTCAATAGTTACTCGCCCGTGTCGTTGTTTTTTTAGTTGAGGCACCCAAAATTTCCTCGCCGCCAAACATTATTCCTTTGCCTCCTTCGTCAAACAACAAGATCAACCCGGTATTGAGCGATAACTCTGGCAAATCGAACCCACCTCTTCGCCTCCTTCACTCCCAGCGCTACGGTGAACCTTCACAATGCCCTAATATGTTGGAAGAAAACAATATAGAAGAGGAGTGACACTTGTGGAAGAGGAGAAAAAAAGAAAACTAAACGATTTAACTTGCATTCATTCATCAAAAGGTTATATATTGATAGGCTTAGTGGATAAACATCAACTCTACATACATTGAATATAGACATTTTTAGTTTACCATTGAACTTCATCCCTATCCACAATTCCACCTCATCTATCCATTATTTGTCAACTCATTAAATTTTATCTCTATCTATTATTTACCACATTATCAACCCACTAACTTATTTATTTCGAAGCATATTATTAACACTCCCCCTTGATTCAAAATTACAAACAACAAGACATGATATGAAATAAATAAACTTATCTTTAGGAAGTGACTTTGTCAAGATATCCGTCATTTATTCATGCATGCTGCAATGTTCCAACATAATTTCATTATTTATGATTAAATCTCCAATAAAGTGTAGATGAAAATCAATATGTTTAGTCCTTGGAAAGAAAGTCGGATTTTTTGTCATTGCAATTGTCACCTTGTTATAAAAAAAAATAATAGTTGCATGTGTTTTGTTGTTGGTGACGATTTGCAAGTAATCTTCTAACCCAAACTATTTGGCATGCTGTTGAAGTTACTGTTACATATTATATTTCTGAAAAGGATAAGGTGTTAGGATCTTTATGTGACAACAATATAAAAATGCAGCGGAAAACAAGATCCCTTGAGCGATCCATGCGAAAATCTGTATGAAGTTTGATCTATCTAATAAATATACCTTTGAAACATACCCTTCGCTTATCCCAGTAGTTCTTGGTTCGCAGGATCTCTTACACGTTCAAGTGTCCATGCCTCTAGTAGTATCCACACGAACACGATCTACGCCTCGGAGAAGAACCACCTTAGTTGTGTTAGCAACTTGGATGGTTCACAAAACACAAGAGTCTCCACTAGGGAATTTTGGCAAAGGAGGAAGAAAGAGGAAGAAGAGGGATGCACACACTAGTCTTTGACAAAGAGGGGTATTTATACTCATCCAATGAATACCAATGGTCTTTGCCCCTTGAGCGCCTTTCATCTTAATGCTAATAAAAACCTAATGTGTTGGTGCAGAATGCACCCAAGTCAAACCTGAGTTTTGATAATGACAACAGAGGTCAAAAGTTAAGTCTTACTTGTTTTCTAACAAGTTAATCTAGTGTGCAGGAAAAGCCCTAGCGAAGGACTGCTAGGCACTGGCGAAGGAATGCCAGGGAAATAAGCCCTAGCAATGGACCGCTAGGCACTGGCGAAGGAATGCCAATGTTAAATCCGACATTTTTATCCTGCCCCGGAGAATTTTTCGGAAGATTATTTAGGGTTTTCGAGACCCAAATTGGAATTAGAGGGTTAAATTATTTTAGAAACTTAAGTTAAGAGGAGTTAAATGTTTGAAAATAGGAAATTAAGGGCTGATTTGCAATTATGCATTAACTGTTAAGGGCTTAGTTGGGATTTGTCAAAGATGGAGGGGTTAAATGCAAAATAACCATAATAAAAATCTCGCAGCCTCCCTTTTCTCTCCTACGCATGACCTAGCCGCAGCTGCCACACGCCCGATAGCCCCACTTCTCTTCATCTCACTCGTCTCGCTGCCCTAGCTCGAACCCGACGGCCGACCTCCCTCTTCCTCTCGACTCCTTCGCCGACACCCAAGCCCAAACGCGAGCAGCTTCCTCTCCCGATCGAGAGCCGACGCCCATTTCCTCCCACTGCTATCCTTCTCCGCCAACCCTAGCCGCGACCCTCTCGATCGCCGACGAACCCTAGCCGCATCAACTGCTCGACGCCGACCGCCATTGTGGCTTCTTCTCAGGCGATCGACAACACTTTGATCTCTTCCTTTTTCCTTGGAGTGCCTCCCTATCGAAAGATCGTGGATCATCCTGTCGGTTGGGGCCAGCGAGCGCGTTTCAGCGCACCTCCTCAGGTGCTCAATTAGGGTAAGTGTTGGACCTGTAAATGTTCAATTTATTTGTTCCGAAGCAGAGCCCTAATCATTTGATCCGCTACAGCCAATTGCTCTTCGCCAATTGAAGGAGGAGGATTGGCACTTTGGGAATTCTGCGTGTGGTCAGGCGGCAACTCCTTCTTGGATTTGCTATTGAAACTTGGGCACTTGATCCTGGTTGGTGTGTGCCATTTTTCTGTATGCTTGAGGAGCTATCTTGAATGGTCAGTGTAGGCTGTGGAAGATCGAGAGCTCCCTGGCATAAGGTAATCCTTTGGTGTGGAGTTCTTGCTATTAGTATTCTGTGTAATCTTCTGTTATGGAATGGCTTGTAGCTAGATTGGACATATGGTAGGGTTCGGAACAAGAGGTTATACTTGAATAGAAACGGGATTAACTACAACAGAGCTGGATAGTGGGTTGTGGTTACTTAGTTCAATTAGAGCATTAGGGAAGTTGTTGGATTGATACAACAATTATTGGTTTAGATTAAACCTAAGTGGAACCTAATTATGATAAGTGAGTTTGATTAGGGATTAATCAATAATAAAAGATTTAAACCTAATCTTGATGAGGTTGAATTGAAAATGAACCTAAACCTTAATTACGTGGAGTAATTGGGGACCTCTCCGACTAATTAGACGTAATTAAATGAAAGAGGACAATTGGATAAACCCTAGTTGGTTTAGAGAATAATTAGCTAATTATCGATCTGTAAATAGCTAATTAAATACATCCTTCATACAGGAGCTTGGTTGGATTATTGACGGGTGGTTCTATCCCATTTGATACGGACTTCTACTCTTGGAGGCGGGTACTTCTTGCTTGTCTTCTGTAGATCCACTTTATCTTTATGCATGGCTAGTAATTTATGCTGTAGGCTGATATTGACCTTTATCTGCTACCGTTTGTTATCCTGCTTGATACTTATGCTTGACCTTGGATATGATCTATATTTATTTCTTTACAGTCTCGTTTATTTGTTATCTGACTCTGTATAGCATTGTATGAGCATGAGTATGTGGATATAGAGTAGCATACCTTTGTATGGTCATACCTGCATGTGCGTCTAGATATGGACTGATTGGGTTATTGTGGTATGTCACCTGATGTCTGCATGGGTTGCTTCTACTCGTATTTGCACGTGTACCTGGTTATAGGATTGATTGGGTTATGATGCATACATATGACCTGTGCATGATAGGTTGGGTTATGTGTCGATGACCTGGTAGGGGTTGCATGTGTTAGTCATGCACCATGCCTGCACTATTGCATGCCGGCGATCAGCGACTCCCTTGTGGTTGAGCCTAATCGTCTTCCGGCACATGATATGCACACACGGCCACTCATGGGTTAGTGGATACCGCTGGGTGTGTGCATTTACTCTGTAGTGCTCCGCTCGTCCGCTCAGGGGTAGTGGTTCCGGAGAGTGGTAGCACACAGAGATCCCTTCTCTTCCCATAGACCAGAGAAGATGAGAGAGATATCTCCCCCATCTATATATGGGGCGGAGTGATAGCTCCACCAGCATCCTGTCCTCTCGGTCACTCAGGAGCAGTGATGGCAGATGTGCGGACAGGGTCACCGCTCTACCCACTCGACCGACACAGTATCGTCTGTCTCGGTGGCTTGACTGGAGTTAGGGGGTGACCATGACATTGCATCATGTGCATATGATGCATTTGTGCATTGATTGTGTTTGTTGCATTTACTTGCTGCACTTGTTTGACATGCACATACAGGATGTACTTTTGGTATGGTTTGTTGACCCTGCACTTGCTCGTATGGTTCGAGTCCTATTATGATCATGATAGACTGATTTCTGGTACGTACAGTCTTTTATTGTTTCAGTTATGCATACTTCTGATATTATGCTGGAGACTGTATCCTGTTGTTTCTGTATAGCTGCTTTAGCTACTTTTCAGCCATGCATATCTTTCTATATACCCGCGAGTCCACTTGGACTCACCACCCGTCGTAATATTTTTGTTTTCAGGTTGATAGCTCACCGGAGGAGCCCAGTTGCCAGTCCCGGGTCCCCACGACTCCATTTGGATGGAGGCTTCCGCTGGTTTTGTTTTCTTTGATAGCATAGTCTACGTTTTGTATTCATTTCGTATATCGTGGACTTGTATTGGATTTATTCGTACGGTATTGTATTTTTGAGTCCTCTGTTGGACTTTGTGCTTGTGGTTTTGCTACGCACCTGCCCAGGGGGCAGCTCAGGTGAGTTATATTTTCAGTATAGAGTTGTTTCATCATCTTATGCTTTATATATATCTGTTTTGAGGCCTGAGGCCAATTTATAAACTGCGTGTATTTTCCCTTCTTCAAGGCTCAAGTAAAGGATGATTGCTTCTCGATCGCTTGCTCGGAATGATGGAAACTTCAAGAATACAGCAAGCTTGATGTGGAGAACTCAAAGCACTGGAACTCAAGAACACAAGCTGTAAAACTTTCGAACTCTACATCACCGAAGCTGTCTCTCGTTCCTTTTGTTTCTCCACTAACCAACAAGTGACCTCATCTCCAGCAGCCTCCAGCTGCCTCACTGCCAACGCCAGCTACACTGAACCCTTACTGAACTTCCTGTGTTGAATCCGACACGTTTGTTCCACTCCGGAAATTTTTCGAAAGGTTCCTAGAATTTTTCCGGGCTCTGGGACTAATTTTAAGGGTGTAATGGATAAGGAATTAAGACCCTAAGGGTGGTTTTGTGAATAGGCAGAACTTGTTTGGGCTAAACTGCAAAAAGGCCAATTTAAAGGGGCCGGTTAGGGTTCAGTTCTCGCCGCAGACCACTCCACGCCCGAGCGCCTCCCTTCCTTCCCCTCCCTTCTCGCGAACCCTAGCCGCAGGCGACATCCCCACACGCGCCGACGACCGCTCCCCTGATCTCGACTGGTGACCGGCGATCACACTCTCTCCCATCTTCTATTCTCGCCGGAGTCGGACCATACTTTGGATCGCCACAAGTCAAGGGAAGAACCTAGCCCTAGTTCCTCTTTTCCAATCGCAACCTCCTGTTGGTTTTTTGAAGGCGTGTTGGTCAGATTGGAGCAGCTAGATGGGTCAGAGAACTAGGGTTCTGGTAAGGTTTCATTCCTTGATGAGGAGCTTGGTTCGGATTGATGTTTGGCTTGTTTATTCTGATCGGTGTTGCAAGGAAATTGATTAGTGTGATGGCAGGTCTAAATTTGATTGGGGGTTTTGTGGTTTCCTCTCGGTTTCAAATCTCCAGCTAATTGTGAGCTCTGAACGTGGAGATTTTCTTGAGATTCTAGTGCCTGGAATGCTTCTGTTTTGGAGCTGGGAAAGGGATTGCTTCGGATCTTCAGAGAGCTGAGGTAAGGGTTGCTATTTGGCTAATGGTTGGATGAACTGAGAATTCAAATTAGGTTTCTTGGCTTATACCTGGATCAGGATGTGGTTTTACTGTGATGCTACTACTGAATTAGTTGCTAATTGGTGTGCTGCACTTGTGGTGATCGATTTGATCTAGGGATGTGTTTGTTCACTAAATTGAAGTTGATGAGTTTTGGTAATTTCGGAATTGAAACTATTTATAGGTTGTAGCCTAAGGAACTTGAATTCGAGTTTACCTTTAAAGTAAATCTAATCTTAATTACCAAGGGTAATTAAATGGAAAGGAAATAGTTAGGTTAACCCTAATATGATTTAGGGACTGGTTAGGTAGCTATTATCTTTGTAATAGCTAATTAAATGCATCCTTGATACAGGAGCTTGATCGGATTATTATTGGCGGGTGGTTCTATCTCATTTGATACGGACTTCACCTATTTGGAGGCGGGTACCCTTTGACTTATCTGTCTGATATTGTCATTTTGTTATGCATAGACTTTTATAGATAGCAGTAAGATTATACGCTATCCCTGTTTATTATGCCTGTTCTGGATACTTGTTGTTTATCCCTGAGTTATTATGCCTGTTCTGGATACTTGTTGTTTATCCCTGAGTTATTATGCCTGTTCTGGATACATGTGGTTTATCCCTGAGTTATTATGTTGTAGTTCCATACAGTCTCAGGTATTGCCATATCTATATGTATGCTTAGAGATCGTGTTATACCTCTTTCATTTGACCTTGAGGGATCTGTAGTTTCCAGCTAGTATACCTTGTAGGTTACCTGTATTTGCTGTTATAGGATTCCAGACTGAGACTTAGTATACTGAGGACTTGGGGAGGAAGGTATGTGTATCTATCATACACCATCCTTGCATTGTTGCATGCCGGCGATCAGCGACTCCCTTGTGGTTGAGCCTAATCATTTTCCGGTACATGATATGCGCACACGGCCACTCATGGGTTAGTGGATACCGTAGGATGTGCGCATATGCCCTGTATTGCTCCGTTCGGCCACTATTTGGAGGGTGAGTGCGGGCGTGGTAGCAGCCAGGGGTCCCTTCTCGTACTGATCTACGAGGAGATGAGAGCTTGACTCCCCCATTGCTTGGGGTTAGGAGCGTGGTCTACGCCAGCATCCTGTCCACCCGGTCACTCAGGAGCAGTGATGGCAGGGTTCGTACAGGTTGTCACAGCTCTACCCACGCGGACGTCACGGACGATGATCCTGACTGGGACTAGGGGGTGACACATGTCATTGCACCATGTGTATATTTTGCATCGTGCATTGTTTGCTGCACTTGATTTCTACACTTGTTTTACATGCATATTCTGGAGACTTGTTATCTTATATTATATGTCTATTGTTGTTTCCTTTAGTATCTATTACCCTCCTTACAGGTTAGATGGATTCAGGTATGTATCTACCCAGTATTTTCAGTTCCAGTCTTTCCCTACTGTTGATATGAGACTGTACTAGCTGAACTCTTATTGTTAGTATAACTTTCTATGCATATCTGTTGGGTATTCGCTGAGTTATGGACTCACCCCGTTGCCATATATTTTTATTTCAGGTTGAGATATTTGGAGTCGCCAGAAGAGCCCAGCAGCCAGTCCCTACCCATCGCGACGGCATAGTTTCGTTTTGTACTTAGTAGTGTCTATTTTTATATTTACTTATTGGGCATGTATATGTCTTAGGAGTGTTATCGTGTGCCCTAAGGGGTTTTTGTATTGGTTGTTTCGTCGTAAGTCAGACCGGTCCGCAGTCAGGTATGTTTTACTTAGTTGTCTGGTGTTTTTTATGTTGTGTTTATCTATTTTGGAGGTCTGAGGCCAAATATATTATCTGCGTGTGTGTTTGGATATTGTATGAATATGTAAATTGTCCGCCGGACAGGGGAGGTGCTGTCCGATTTTCTATTGGATCAGCGGCTCCTGGGTCTCGGGGCGTCACACCCCGAGACCCTGGAGCTGCTGATCCAATATAAAATCGGACAGCACCTCCCCTGTCCAGTGGACAATTTACACAAACACACAGATATAAATAACACAACTACGCAGTTAAAAGGCCTCAGGCCTCAAATTCATGCAAAAACAACAGTTATATGATTATAACTATCGAAAAACCAAAGCACGAACTCACCTGAGCTGCCAGGGGGCAGGAACAAAACCAAAACCCCACGAAGTCCAACATAGGACTCAAAAGTACAATACCATCGAATAAAACATGAATACATGTTCAAAACATGACAACGGAAGCAAAGTGTATACTACAGGGTCCATAACCGAAAAACAACATAAACTAAAACAAAGCAAAGCTCCGCTCGAGCTGGGGACCAGCGGCTAGGGCTCTCCTGGCTGGCATCAACCTGAAATAAAAATATATGGCAACGGGGTGAGTCCATAACTCAGTGAATACCCAGCAGATATGCATAGTATGTTATAATAACAATAAGTATCTACGTTAATACAGTCTCATATCAACAATAGGAAAGGGTATACTGAAGATACTGAATAAAGATACATACCAGAATCCAGCTAACCTGAAAAGAGGATAATAAGTACCAAGGTGTTGGGACCGGGTGCATGTCGACAAGGATACGAGTTCGTAAAATTTAAAATTTTTACGTGCAGCGGAAGAGTTTGCATAAAATAATTTCTTAAATTATTTTAACTTCGTATCTAGCATGCAATCTTATGGTGTGTTGACATAATCATAAAATAAAACTTTGCGGAAAAGTAAACTAATTTACTTTTATACCTCGCGTAACTTGAAGTAAGGGACGAGATCCAACCGTAGCGTCCCTTGGAAGCTCCGCCTCTATTCGCGTCCACGCGAGTTCTCTTCGGGATGACTTCACAAAGTCACGAGTTTTGTGCCGACGAGAACTACTAGATTCTCTATAGGCACAACTTGAAAGATCAAGAGAGGAAAGAAAGGAAACTAACCAACGAAGTAACGGAATCGAATTCCGAGAAAAGAGGAGTCGCTATCCGCTTCTTCTTCTTCGTGTTCGGGTTCTCCTTCTTCTTGTAGCTCACGCCAACTTCACCCTTGGAGGAGGGCTTGGTGCGCCGGCCCTAATTCACAAAGTGAAGGGCGCCGGCCCTAGGTGGGGAGAAGGGGAAGGAGAAGAATAAAAGAGAGAGAGAGAGAGAGCTCTAATTAATCTCTTGATTAATTGATTGATGTTAAAGGGCTAGCCTTTGGGTCCTTTATATAGTAGCAACTCTTTGCTAAGTCTCCCTTTAAACGGAATTAGTTATAAGAAATTTATCCTATAAATTTTCTTAACTAATTATTCCGTTTAAACCAAGTTTTATTTTAAACTAATTTATAATAAAACTAATTCTTCTTCTCTTTAAATTATGGAATAAATTTTATAAGAAATTTATAAACTTTCTTATTATGGAAAAAAAATCAATTCATAATTGATTTTATAAAATTAAAATAAACCAATTCATGGATTATTTTAATCTTCCATAAAAGAATAAATTTCTATAAATTTTATTTATATAAATTTCTTTATACAAATTTATTTATCCATAATTTATAAAACAAATCATACTAGATTTATTTTATTAATTAAACCAATTAAATTGGTTTTATTCTCTCTCTTGGCCGGCCACCCAAAGAGGGATAATACCCTCTTTGGCCGGCCCAAATCGACCCGAACCGGTCGCGAATTAAACTCATTTAATTCGCCCAAAAAGCCTTCAAAAGACTTAGCCATTTTTAGCTTCCATTGCGCCTCTGACTAACTCAGATTCGACTTGTTTCTCTTGATCGGAAAATCCAATTTTCAACTCGTTTTAAATCCCTCGGATTACTCGTATTGCGTGTGACTAAATAGGCTTTCGATTTATGTTGGCCGTCTATAATTAACCCATTAATTATAGAACGATCATGAGTGGCACCTAGTAGTACATCATGATCCCCAATTAATCGAAAGATCAACGGTTTGACCTCAGAAGAAATTATTCTGAAACCCTTCAGCAGCTTTAATGAATTGTGCCTCATTCCCTTCACCACCTTATACCCACTTGGTTCAGGACACGGTCTATGGTGTCAGTCCCCACTAGGCTGACTACGTCACACCTAGCCCAAGTAGTGTCTTCCTCGTCCTTTGGATTTCTAATTAATCTCATGTATTTAAGAGACTCGCACTCTTAACATGATATGCTCTGGCCAGAGGCTTTGAGTAACAATCCGACGATAGGCCTGGATATACATCTCCTCGCAAGGAGTGGTGAATCCTTTGTAGGCTGTTCAAACATCTTCGGGCACTTCGGCTTATACCCAACCATCCCGGGTCCACACCTCCTTGGAGATGCTTGCTTAAGATGTTAAAGTATAAGTCTCCATGACCAAGATGACTTGAACACCGCAAGTCAAAGGAACATCGCACTTAAGCCGCAGTAAGATCTTCATTGACATATCTACATGTAGATTCCCATATAAAGTCTTACAGCCAGTCACTCCAATGAACTAGTTCCCTTAACTAGCATCCATGTTTATCTCCGGACATCCCAATGTCACCAGCTAGTGAGAATCAGCTGATTAGAGAATAACCCATGCTAGTCTCAACAGAATTGATAGTGTCCATTTTTATCAATTCATCGACTAGGGATAATTTCAATACTTCACAATTGCACATTAGAGATAATCACTAGTTGTGATCCCATCACAAATTCTCTTATGCTGTGAGTTGTATTGCGGACATTCAGTAGATGAGTTTAAGATCCCAATCAAATACACAAAACATGTATACTCAAATAGTGAATATCATTTATTAAAATAAATGTTTACATCATAAGGCGATTGCCTTAGGACACTTCTCTCATATCACTAACACAAGGGAATATCATTAGACATATAATCTCGAATAACAAGTCTCCAGAATATGCAAATCAAACAAGTGCAAGAATCAAGTGCAACAAACAATGCACGATGCAAAATATGCACATGGTGCAATGACATGTGTCACCCCCTAGTCCCAGTCAGGAACATCATCCACGACGTCCGCGTGGGTAGAGCTGTGACAACCTGTACGCACTCTGCCATCACTGCTCCTGAGTGACCGGGTGGACAGAATGCTGGCGGAGACCACGCTCCTAACCCCAAGCAATGGGGGAGTCTAGCTCTCATCTCCTCGTGGCTCAGTACGAGAAGGGACCCCTGGCTGCTACCACGCCCGCGCTCACCCTCTAAATAGTGGCTGAACGGAGCAATACAGGGCAAAAGTGCACATCCTATGGTATCCACTAACCCATGAGTGGCCGTGTGCGCATATCATGTACCGGAAAACGATTAGGCTCAACCACAAGGGAGTCGCTGATCGCCGGCATGCAACAATGCAAGAATGATGTATGATATGCACACATACATCCCTCATATCAAATACAAGAGATACATCCCAATATCTAAGCATACATATAGATATGACAATACCTGAAACTGTATGAAACTAACTGCATAATAACTCAGGGATAAACAACAAGTATCCAGAACAAGCATAATAAACAAGGCTAGCGTATAATCTTACTGCTATCTATAACCAACCATGCATAGCAATATGACAATATCTAAAAGATAAGTCAAAGGGTACCCGCCTCAATAGAAGGAAATCCGTGCGCGTACAGAAACTCCCCGCCCGATATATATATCTCTGCGATCGATCAACGTCCTGTACATGGAACAACTTAGCTAATTATACATTTACCATATTAGCTAAGTTTTACGCCAAGTATAATTAAAATCAAACCCTAATTATAACCTACTGCTTATTCCGAATAGGATTCATTTCACCCAAATCCAAAACCTCGATGCTAAAATCAACTGTAGCTCACCACCATGGCATTATAATTCTAAAGAATTCCCATCAAGACAGAATTGTCCAAGCAGGGTTCCAAGCACAACACACATGTGAACACAATAAAACTCGTCCCAAATTTAAAACAAGACACCAATCTTACATACCAAACTCCACACCAAAACTCAACCCCAAGGATAAAGGCAATTCACAGTGATCACCATTTGAAACTCCAAAAGTCTAACCAAGCCCAAAACCAAACTTAACCATGTCAACCCAGTAACCCACATCAAATCAATTCACCAAACATGAGCATATGACACAATCAATAGCTTGATCAAAATCATCACGAGACCCAACAAAACAATCCACGGTGAAATCCAAATCCTAAAACCGATTCGATCTATACAATCTGCTATCAAGAGTAACAATCTAAAAACATAAGTCATTCCCTCTCCTCTGATCAAAACTCATAGCATGAACAACTTCTCTAACATTGAAACATTACATAACAACCCTTACATGATTAGGAATTGATGCCCATGATTTCAGATTTGGCAATCCCCGATCAAATGAAAACAAACAATTCCTTACCTGCACTGTGTCGGCAACAACTCTCTACTTAGATCCGACGATCCGCGAGAGAGGGAGAAAAGTGGTCGATTGTGCAGCGGCGGTTGTTACGTGGGTCATCGGCAATGAAGACTTTCAGCGGCGGAGGTCGTCCTCGGTGAGGTCGCGTGAGGAGGGATGCAGCATCGGGCAGAGAGGGGAGGAACCGGCGCTCAGGGCTGCGGTCGAGTGAAGAGGAGAAGAAAACGGAGGAATCGGCGCTGCGGCTGTGGCTAGGTCACGCGAGAAGAAAGGGACGGTTGCGGCCAAATGAAGAGGAAGGGAGAATAAATGGGGTTTCGGCCGAATCTATACCTAGGTCTAGATTTTAATCGAATGTATATATATATATATATATATATATATATATATATTATATATATATATTATATATATATATATATATATATATATATATATATATATATATATATATATATATATATATATATATATATATATATATATTATATATATATATATATATATATTAAACTTCTCTAATAAATCAAATAACCTAATTATATTCATTTATTTATCCAATTTATCCTCGTAAATTCCACCAAGAGTTCAGTAAAATTTCTAAAAAAATTCCCCGTAATATTTTACAAGGTTATTTCTTGATTTAACCTTTAGAATTACTTGCCGTATTTTACACCTTTCAGGAGACGGTTGCCACCCAGCCCTTCAGGTGGACTTTTGCTTAGCTTCCGATACTTCCGGACCTCGAGACGCCCAAACCCTGACCCGTCTCTGCTCCTGAGCTCCCTCAGCCAAGCTTCAGTCAGCGGCTTCAGTCCTGCAGCTCCAGCCGTTGCAACCTGAGTTGAGAAATGGACAAACCTGCTCCAAGGAAAGCCCTCTTTGACTTCTCCTTGAGTGTTTGAATCCTCCCCTGTCACCTGCAGCTTAATCAGACTGTTAGAGCAGTATATCACACAGTGAATCAAATATCAGAGGTAAGTGGCAGCAAATATCAGATGTTCAGACGCGATCAGAGCGTCTGACAGTGCAATTTGAATTAAAGTGATCGGTCACCGGACCGATCAGAGAGCCTCCTGATCGGTCACCAGACCGATCAGGCTGGTTCCAAACCGATCAGGCTCCGTCCTGATCGATCCCCAATGCTCAATCAGAAATCGCGATTTCTTTGAGATTCTCCTGGACCGATCACCGGACCGATCCCAGGTCGTGGATCGTTCACCGGACCGATCCACCCTTATATCGGGCGATTTCTGAGTTTCGCAGGCTAAGCCTTCTGATCGGTCAACTGACCGATCAGGGTGTCATCTGATCGGTCAACAGTCCGATCAGGTCATCACCAGACCGATCAGGAACCGTCCTGATCGATCTTAGTGAGAAGCCTGCGAAGCTGGATCGTTCACTAGAACGATATGCACAGTGATCCTGATCGGTCATCAGACCGATCAGGAGAAGTTCAGCAAGGGAACTCAACCTCACTGCTCACTCCCTGATCGGTCACCAGACCGATCAGGAGCCAGTCAATGGGTGAAACACATACTCCCTGATCGGTCACCAGATCGATCAGGAGCAGCACAGTAGGTTCCCAACCTCACTGTGACCGATCCACGAAGGAGCAGCGTGCCAGAATCCCTGATCGATCACCAGACCGATCCAGGGACTCAAACTCAGCCCTCCAAGCTAAGTTTCCATCCACCTTAGCCCTCCAAGCTAAGGATTTTCCATCTAACTCTCCAAGTTGGGAATTTGCACCTAACTCTCCAAGTTAGGACTTTTCACCTAGCCTTCCAAGCTAGGACTTTTCACCTAGCACTCCAAGCTAGGACTTTTCACCCAACCATTCCGAGTTAGAACTTCATCTAACCTAGCCCTCCAAGCTAGGCACCTGACCCTCCAAGCCAGGACTTTTTCACCTAATTCTCCAGGATGGGAATTTGTACCTAACCCTCCAAGTTAGGACTTTTCACCTTGCCCTCCAAGCTAGGACTTTTCACCCAACCTTTCCGAATTAGGACTTTTCCAACACCTAGCCCTCCAAGCTAGGATTTTTCATACCTAACCCTCCAGGCTAGGATCTTCCATATCATGCCTAATCCTCGATCAGGACTTAATCATAATCATCATAATCATCAACCTAAACAAAAATCGTTGTCTACACCAAAACACCAATCAGGGCTAGACTGCATCAACAGAGAGCACTACACTAAATTATTCCTAGTCGAGCATTAATATTTATGGACAATATTAATGCATGGAGACTAGCATGTGAGTCAACTAATGACTTGAGCTCATAAGTCATGGATATGTGATATCAAGTTGACACATGGGTATACATTGGA
Organism: Boesenbergia rotunda; assembly: GCA_024364735.1. Lineage (NCBI taxonomy): Eukaryota > Viridiplantae > Streptophyta > Magnoliopsida > Zingiberales > Zingiberaceae > Boesenbergia > Boesenbergia rotunda. The sequence goes on from JAGFNQ010007875.1 coordinate 49,159, forward strand.
GAATGTGTAATGAATGACCCGCCATGAGAAAGTTTCATAGATTGTCATATGAGTGTCATAGACTTTCTCATGTGACTATTGGTATGAATAGTCCTTAGACCTGAAGTCACCATGGTTCCCTACATAAGGAGTTATGTACTTTGGTATCGTCAAACGTCACCCGTAACATGGTGGACTATAAAGGCGATTACTGGGTATGTAATACATTATGCGGAGGGATGTGAGTGATGTAGATGGGATCTATCCCTCCCATATGACGGGACTGATATCTGTGGGCCCCTTGATCGAGTAGGACTACTGAAACGCATGGCCATGCTCAAATGAGTCAATATGAGATATTGAGCTCATTTGTTTGAGTGAGTCTACTCGGGGATCAAGAAACACAAGATTGATTGAGGATGACAAGGCCTATGCCTCATTGGTCAATCTAGATATCAAGGATAGAAGGACAAGGCCATACACTATCATAGTCACAGAGGTTTAGTCAGATCTCGACTTTTCTTGTTACTTGGGTAGCAGTGATGCATTGCTAGATGCCGCTCATTGCTTATGTGTCTAAGGTGTTAGGCGCATTACCAACGTCACGAGAACCTATTGGGTTACACACAAAGGACACAATACTTCTGGAATTCTGTTCGGCCGTAAGGAGCCCGAGTTGGAGAACTCGGGAGTCCGAGCCCGAGTTGGAGAACTCGGGAGTCCGAGCCGGAGTTGGAGAACTCGGAAGTCCAAGCCCGAGTTGGGAACTCGGGAGATCTGAGCTCGAGTTGGGAACTCGGGGGCGCAGGTCGGGAGCTCGGCGCTCGGCAGACTGAGTCGGAGCTCGGCAGACTAAGTCAGAGCTCGGCAGACTGAGTCGGAACTCGGCAGACTAGGTCGGCACTCGGCACTCGGGAGACTTGGTCGGGAGACCGAGTCGGAAGCTCGAGAGGTCCGGTCGGATTTGCATGTAGGAAAGAGAAATGACTCTCTTCATTGGATGAAGAGAAGATGAAGAGTCACATGGAAAGATGTGCTCTTTATTGACTTTAATGAAGGGAAGGCAAAGAGACAAATGACTCTTGGTATTCATGGGATGAATATAAAAGGGGTCAAGTCATTTTAGAAATTAACTAAGTGTGCTTTCTTCTTCCCTTCCTCTTTTCTTCCTCTCTTCCACTCTTGGTCGAAACTCTACTGTAGAGTTCTTGGTGTTTTCGAGCTACCTCAAGTTGCTAGCACAACTAAGGTAGTTCTCCCAATGTTGAGAGATTGTGTCCGTGTGGATACGAATAGAGGCACGGACATTTGAACGTGCAAGAGATCCGGCGCATCTTGGACGAGCGGGATATTCGAAGGGCACGCTTTAAAGGTATAAACAGTAGATAAATCTATTAGATAGATAGCTTTGTACGGGTTTTCTTTCGCATGGATCGCACGTGGGTTCTTGTTTTCGCTGCGTTTTTATTGTTTTGTGCCAGGAGAACCCAACACCTACAACTCGACTTGACCTCGAGAGTCTGTCTCCCCGAGGTGGTCTCAAGAGCCTACGATCCGCAGTGACCTCGAGGGCCTACCCTCCCGAGGTGGTCTCCGGAGCCTACGACCTGGTGTGACCTCGGGGGCCTACCCTCCCAAGGTGGTCTCAGGAGTTTACGGTCCGGCTTGACCACGGGGGTCTACCATCCCGAGGTGATCTCGGAAGTCAGATCTTGGCAGTCAGTCTTGGTTGACCCTGTGTTAGTAGGAGCCCTAGAGCCAATTATGTGATGATTAACTAGGGACATTTTGTATCGTATTCTATTATTAATAAAAGCATATTTGGTTATTATACTTACTTTGTATTCTGTGCTGAATAACTAAGTATAATAATGTCCTTGTATAGCAGGTTCCTATCTGCATTATATCGATTGGTTGAATCGATAGTGAGATAATGTAGAGAACACTACACTAAATTATTCCTAATCAAGCATCAATTATTCAGGGACAATATTGATGCATGGAGACTAGCATGTAGGTCAACTGATGACTTGAGCTCACAAGTCATGGATATGTGATATCAAGTTGGCATATGGGTATACATTGGAGAATGTGTACTGAATGACCCACCATGAGAAAGTTTCATAGATTGTCATATGAGTGTCATAGACTTTCTCATGTGACTATTAGTATGAATAGTCCTTAGACCTGAAGTCACTATGGTTCCCTACATAAGGAGTTATGTACTTTGGTATCGTCAAACGTTACCCGTAACAGGGTGGACTATAAAGGCGATCACTATGTATGTATTGAATTATGCGGAGGGATGTGAGTGATGTAGATGGGATCTATCCCTCCCATATGACGGGAGTGATATCTGTGGGCCCCTTGATCGAGTAGAACTACTGAAACGCATGGTCATGCTCAAATGAGTCAATATGAGATATTGAGCTCATTTGTTTGAGTAAGTCTACTCGGGGATCAAGAAACACATGATTGATTGAGGATGACACGGTCTATGCCTCATTGGTCAATCTAGATATCAAGGATAGAAGGACAAGGACATACACTATCATAGTCACGGAGGTTTAGTCGGATCTCGAGTTTTTCTTGTTACTTGGGTAGCAATGATGCATTGCTAGATGTCGCTCATTGCTTATGTGTCTAAAGTGTTTAGGAGCATTGCCAACGTCACGAGAACCTATTGGGTCACACACAAAGGACACAATGCTTCAGGAAAGTTGATCGGCAGATCTGAGCCTGAGTTGGGAACTCTGGAGATCTGAGCTCGAGTTGGGAACTCGGGAGGTAAGTTCGGGGACTCGAGTTGGGAACTCGGGAGGTATGTTCGGGGACTCGAGTTGGGAACTTGAGAGAGACCGAGTCGGAGCTCGGCGGGCCGATTCGGAGCTCGGCGGACTGAGTCGGAGCTCGGCGGATCAAGTCGGCACTCGGCAGACTGGGTCGGAGCTCGGCAGACTGGGTCGGGAGCTCGCCACTCTGGAGACCGAGTCGGAAGCCCGAGAGGCCCGGTCGGAGTTGCATGAAGGAAAAAAGAAAAGTTTCTTTTCATTGGATGAAAAGATTCTTTTCTTGCATGGGAAAAGATGAAGAGCCACATAAAAAGATGTGCTCTTTATTGGTATTGATGGAGGAAGCCAAAGAGACACAAACCTCTTCATATTCATGGGATGATTATAAAAGAGGGTCTTGTGACTTTGGATAGGTCTTCTTCTCCTCTCCTTCTTCCCTTTCTTCTTCCCTCCCTCATCTTCCTCCTTTGGCCGAAACCCTACTGTAGGGTTCTTGGTGTTCTGCGAGCTACCTCAAGTTGCTAGCACAACTAAGATAGTTCTCTCGAACTTGAGAGATTGTGTCCGTGTGGATACGAATAGAGGCACGGACACTTGAACGTCCAAGAGATCCGGTGCACCTTGGACGAGCGGGATAAGCAAAGGGCACGCTACGAAGGTATATCTTCTTTAGAAGTAGATGTAGATCAACTTTGTACGAGTTTTTTTCGCATGGATCGCTCATGGGTTCTTGTTTCCGCTGCGTTTTTATTGTTTTGTGCCGGGAGAACCCAACACCCTAACATGTAGCTTTCCCATGTCACGTGTCAATCCCGGGATGCTCAATCTCATCACAAATCCCTCTCTTCAAGTCTAATCAAAGGATGTGTGGCTGACTGATTAGACCAGTGGTGCAACGAAGGGATGCTACACATCTGTGGGTCCATATATCCATTACTTCTCCATTGGCGGCTTGTCGGGTTCGAGGAATCGAAACATTCTTCCGCTAGCCCGAGACAATCCTTTTGAATTAGTCCAAAAGACTCTGTGAATTCCGAGGCATAACAATGATAGTTTTCTATCACCCATTAAAAGTGCATGAGGTCTCTTAATGGCGACAAAAAACCTCTGCGAAAACGACTTTGGCACGTGTTCAGACTTCTTTCTTCGTGATCTCCTACAGATACGCGCCGCAGGGCCATATCAAACGACAGCCTCGAATGCGGCGACATCTCGCGATGGGCGTCCATCAACGTCCACGTGTCATGCTCCCATTGTCTGCACAAGGGCAACTTCTTCTCTATAAAAAGGGGAGGCAAAAATGTTCGTTCGCCTTCTGGTATCGTCAATTAGCAAAACTTGTGTGCTTCACCCTCGTCTACTATCGTCTTCTTTCACTAAGGCTTCTTCCTCATGCATAAGTTCCCTCCCTATTCCAGCTTCCTCCCCTACTCTCCTTAGAAGCCATGGGTAAGGAAAGGAAAAAGGACCAAGGTAGGAAGGAGATTTTGGAGAAGGATTATCAACCAGAGTGGTATGAATCCACTTCCTCTAGGGTTAAGTCAGAAACCCTTCAAGATGATTGTGAATCATACGACATTCCAACGGAACTGGAGGTAGAGGTTCCTAGGGTAGATTAATCTCCAGTAGAGTCTCTCCTAGGGGTTTTCACACTCTTCCTAGGGAAGGTGGAATTAAGGCATTGCTTTCCTCTTCCACCTTTTTTTCTCATGAGTATCTCTTCCTATTTTAACGTACCCCTGCATCAGATAGCTCCCAATGCCTTCGCCTTGACGGGCGAAGTGTTTATCCTCTTCAAGCTCTTTGACATTCTTTTGACCCCCACTTTTTCCAATTCTTTTTCATCCCCACACAAGCGTCCAAGGGGGCCTTCAGTTTCACTGCTCGCCCCAGACATAGGTTCATAGGGGTTTTCCTTCCTCCCATAAGGGATGGAAGGAACATTTTTTCTTCATCCAACTTCCTCAGCGCCCTTTCAGCCCCATTCGTTGGAGGGAAAACCTACCAACCCCCCCCCCCCCCCCCCCCGAAGCTAGGAGACTTCTAGAAGGATCTAGGTGTTGGGTTCTCCTGGCACAAAATAATAAAAAACGCAGCAGAAACAAGAACCCACGAGCGATCCAAGCGAAAGAAAACTCGTACAAAGCTATCTATCTAATAGATCTATCTACTGTGTATACCTTTGGAGCGTGCCCTTTGCATATCCCGCTCGTCCAAGAAGTGTCGGATCTCTTGCACGTTCAAATGTCCGTGCCTCTATTCGTATCCACACGAACACAATCTCTCAACTTCGGGAGAACTACCTTAGTTGTGCTAGCAACTTGAGGTAGCTCGAAAACACCAAGAACTCTACAGTAGAGTTTCGGCTAGGAGTGAAAGAGGAAGAAGAGAGGAAGGGAAGAAGAAAGCACACACTTGGTTAATTTCTAAAAATGACTTGACCCCTTTTATATTCATCCCATGAATACGAAGAGTCATTTGTCTCTTTGCCTTCCCTTCATTAAAGCCAATAAAGAGCACATCTATCCATGTGACTCTTCACCTTCTCTTCATCCAATGAAGAGAGGCTTTTCTCTTTCCTGCATGCAAATCCGACCGGGCCTCTCGGGCTTCCGACTCGGTCTCCCGACCAAGTCTCCCGAGTGGCGAGCTCCGACTGCCGAGTGCCGAGCCCCGACTGCCGAGTGCCGACCCAGTCTGCCGAGTGCCGATCCAGTTTGCCAAGTTCCGACTCAGTATGCCGAGCTCCGACTCAGTCTGCCGAGCTCCGACTCAGTCTGTCGAGCGCCGAGCTCCCGACCTGCGCCCCCGAGTTCCCAACTCGATCTCAGATCTCCCGAGTTCCCAACTCAGGCTCGGACTTCCCGAGTTCCCCAACTCGGACTCGGACTCCCGAGTTCCCCAACTCGGGCTCGGACTCTCGAGTTCTCCAACTCGGGCTCCTTACAGCCGAATAGAATTTCTGAAGTATTGTGTCCTTTGTGTGTGACCCAATAGGTTCTCATGACGTTGGCAATGCGCCTAACACCTTAGACACATAAGCAATGAGCGGCATCTAGCAATGCATCACTGCTACCCAAGTAACAAGAAAAGTCGAGATCCGACTAAACCTCCGTGACTATGATAGTGTATGACCTTGTCCTTCTATCCTTGATATCTAGATTGACCAATGAGGCATAGACCGTGTCATCCTCAATCAATCTTGTGTTTCTTGATCCCCGAGTAGACTCACTCAAACAAATGAGCTCAATATCTCATACTGACTCATCTGAGCATGGCCATGTGTTTCAATAGTCCTACTCGATCAAGGGGCCCACAGATATCTCTCCCATCATATGAGAGGGATAGATCCCATCTACATCACTCACATCCCTCCGCATAATTCATTACATACTCAGTGATCGCCTTTATAGTCCACCCTGTTACGGGTGACGTTTGACGATACCAATGTACATAACTCCTTATGTAGGGAACCATGGTGACTTCAGATCTAAGGACTATTTATACCAATAGTCACATGAGAAAGTCTATGACACTCATATGACAATCAATGAAACTTCCTCATGGCGGGTCATTCAGTATACATTCTCCAATGTATACCCATGTGTCAACTTGATATCACATATGCATGACTTGTGAGCTCAAGTCATCAGTTGACCTACATGCTAGTCTCCATGCATTAATATTGTCCCTGAATATTAATGCTCGACTAGGAATAATTTAGTATAGTGTTCTCTACATTATCTCACTATCGATTCAACCAATCGATATAATGTAGATAAAAACCTACTACACAAGGACATTATTATACTTAGTCATTCGGCACAGAATACAAAGTAAGTATAATAACCAAAATGCCTTTATTAATAATAGAATATGATACAAAATGCCTCTAGTCAATCATCACATGATTGGCTCTAGGGCTCCTACTAACACTAGGTTATCAACGGGCTAGGAGCATCCTTCCTGTCCGGCATGGAGTTTAGTGGCCCCGATTTGGTGCAGAGTGATGAACTTATGTACCGAGTGGGACTCATCCCTAAAGTCACCAGCATAAGTCCCAGCCTCGGTAAGCTTATCTTTTTACATATGCTCATTAATCTAATTGATGTTTTGTTGCTTGTGCATTGCAGAGGATTTCATGCTATTCGGGCGATGAACCGGCTGCTCAAATGGGAGCAGACCAACGAATAGGCCCTGACCCCTCCTCCAGTTCCCCCAGCCTTGGTGGTCGAGTCAGCTGAAGCTTCGGAGGAGGCAATGGAGCAACCCAACGACTAAGGGGCGCCGGAGCAGCCCGACGCACAAGGAGCGAATGAGCGACCCGATGACGAGGGGACGCCAGAGCTGCCTGGTGCCCAAGGAGCCAACCTCTCTCTCTCTCGCCCTCATCGAGACGGGAGGGAATGAAAAACGGTTGGCGTCCCAGACTGGGCCACCGACGGATAAAGCAGCCAGGAAGATGAGGAGGTAGCGACCCGATAAGCGGTCGACAATCCGAAGGAGGTTGAGGAACTTTGTATCTCCCGAGCTCCCCCCTATCCCTGAGGAGGAGGACCTGCCTGCCCCCGAGGAGGAGGACACGATGCCCATATCCAAGCAGCTCAAACATACGACCATTCTAGAGACGGGGCATCATAATGCCACCCTCACCTCGGTCACTTCCTCCGACACCTCAAAAGGTAAGCAGGCGGTGCCAGTAGATCCCCGACTACTACTTGACCGCTTCTGCCGGAGGCTCCAAGCGACAGAGGAGGCGGCTTCTAGGAAGCCCCAACCGGTGCAACTAAAGGAGGGCTCTGCTGAGGGTCGTGTCTCCGAGGGAGCGTCCAGCTCTGAGGAGGACATCCCGGGCCCCTCTATGGTGCCCCTAGAGGCACCAGCCAGCCCGCTCATCCCTCGCTCCAGAGATGCATCCTCCTCTCGGAGTCGGGACGACGCGCCGAGGAGTCGGGGTGACCTGAGAGGAAGGGCCTTGAGTGCCTCGGTTGGGCCCCTAGCCAGCCTGCTTGAGTCTCTCCTGAAGGTAAAGGTATTTGTTTTTTCTTGTTGTCCTTGCTCATGTTTTCTAACCCTTATTCTTTGCTGTAGGCCGCTTACGACTGCTTCGCCGAGGGTCGGCGGTTGTATTCTAGGCGAGAGATCGATCCTCTAATCCGCAAACTAGCCGCATCAGAGGCAGAGGTCCATCGTGCCCGTAGGGGGGGCTTCATGCAGTCCGAGGTCAGCAGAGCCCTCAGGGCTAAAGTGGAGTACTACATGGACTCCCTGTTGGCCTCAGACTCCGCCCTACACAGCTCTCGCCATCGTGAGCACCTTTTGTCAGAGAGGGTCATTGCCCTTTCGGATGACCTACGCAACCTCACCTAGGAGTGAGAGCAACTCCATGACAGGGAGCAAAAATTGTCCCGGGACGTCTAGCTCCTAGAGTGTTCGATGGTGGCTTTGAATGGTCAGATACAAGAATAGGCGCACCAGCTGGCCCAGAAGGAATCTGTAATAAAGGCGGTGGCCGATCACATGCCCGACCTTCAGGAGGACGTCGCCCGGGCCAATTCAGAAATCTTGGCAACCTCAGAGAGGCTCAAGGAAGCCTTAGAAGATAGAGATCAGATGCCATGTGAGATGGCTTAGTTGAAGGTTGCTAAGGATAAAGTCGAGGTTGAACTGCAATGCTACAAGGCTGACGAGGTATCCCGACCGAGAGAGACCGAGGCAGAGCTCAAGGCAAGGTTTTTACAGTCTGATGAATTAGGCGACATTCTGGCTGGACAGGTCCTAAAGCGCCTGAAACAGGGCTTTAACGGTGCCATCCATCAGCTCAAGAAGGCCCAATCACTAAAGCCTGACGTAGACCTGAGTTTTATGAGTGTTGGTCGGGTTTGGGATGAGCTCCCGCTCGAAGAGAACGAACTATATGAGCTCTTCCCCCACCTGCGCTATGTGTCTCCCTTTTTTACTTTTTACTTGTTTTTCACTCTTTTATGTACTTCCAATGTAATCATTTATCTAGAATGAAAAAGTTTTTGCATGATTATGTCTTGCTCACTTTGAGGATATCCTTATCTGGAATGCATGTCTTTTGCCTAGTTTTCTTTTATTCTGTGGCACTTTGTGAAGACATACTAGGAATTGAATGACTTGCTTTTGCATTCCGAGCTAGTGTTGCGTTACATCAAGTGAAGGGTCGAGTTGCTGTAGCCACAAGGATGTGACTTCTAGCTCAGCGGCCACAAGGAGAGAACGAGGCTAAGGAAATGCCCCTTCAATGGAGGAGAGCTCGGGCAAAGGAGCGGCATAGCCCTCGGCCTCCTCAGCTGAGTTTAGCCTGGTGGCCACAAGGAAGGAATGAGGCTAAGGAGCGTCCCTCCAACGGATGAGAGCTCGGATAAAGGAGTGGCCTGACCCCCAGCCTCCTCGGCTGAGTGTAATAATCATACTACCCATATATACTTGCCATTTGTATTTCCTTCTAATGTGATCCTCAATGAATCCTATTCATAAGTAAAATGAAGGTTGTTACCTATGTGTTGCGAGTTCCTTGGCAATAATTAAACTTCCAGCTTGTTTTCAATGTTTGATGGTGTTCTTCTATATCTCGTTGACTACATGTTGGCACCCCCCCCCCCCTCACGTATGTGGCCGATATCTACTACCAGGGGAGAGACAAGAATTTCGCGCGTTGTACATCATCGATGTAGGCTAGGACAGGATTCGACCTGCTTAACGACTTGCCAAGGCCAACTTACTCTGTACGTTAACAGATCTTCCTCGGGGTCATGGTTAAGGTTAGTAGCCTCTGATCGGATATAATCGGCCACACGACCAGGCCTACTCACCTCAGGCATCCGCAACACCACAAGGTATTAGGATTTTTGCAGCTCCTGGTCGGGCATCCGCAGCACCACGATCAGACTTACTCACCACCGACATCCACAGCACCACGAGGCAGTAGGGTTTTACCGGCTCCTGGTCGGGCATCCGCAGTACCTCGACTAGACCTACTCACCTCGGGCATCCACAACACCACGAGGCAATAGGGTTTTTACAGCACCTAGTTGGGCATCCGCAACATCATGACCAGGCCTACTCACCTCGGGCATCCACGACACCACGAGGTAGTAGGATTTTTGTAGCTCATGGTTGGGCATTCACAGCACCACAAACATACCTACTCACCTCGGGCATCCGCAACACCATAAGGTAATTGGGCTTTTTCAGCTCCTACTCGGGCATCCGCAGCACCACGAGGTAGTAGGGTTTTTTCAGCTCCTAGTCGGGCATCTTCAACACCATGACCAGGCCTACTCACCTCGGGTATCCGCAGCACCATGAGGTAGTAAGGTTTTTTCATCTCCTGGTCGGGCATCCGCAGCACCACGAAGTTGTAGGGTTTTTACAACTCCTGGTCGGGCATCCGCAGCACCACGACCAGGCCTACTCACCTCGAACATCCGCAACACCATGAGTAGTAGGGTTTTTTTCAGCTCCTGGTTGGGCATCCACAACACCATGACAGGTCTACTCACCTTGGGCATCCGCAGCACCACTAGGTTGTAGGTTTTTAGGCAGATACACCAGGTCTTGATGAGACATCTTGTTTGTTTCTTTGATTATTGAAACTGTAATGCAGTGTGAACATGAATACAAATACATGGGATATCTCACAAGCTCACCGAGTGTAATATTGCTGGAGATGATTTGCATGCCACACCCTATCTAACCTTTTGCCCTTGTCGTCCTCTAGATAGTAGCTATCTCCGGTGAGCTTTTTAGTGACGAGGTAGGGTCTGCTCCACTGCGGTTCGAGCTTTTCTGTGCCACCGACTAGTTTGATTCTCTTCCAGACCTTGTCTCTGACCTCCAAGGTATGGGCGATTACTCAACGATTGTATGCTTGTTGCATGCGCTGCCTATATGCCAGGAGTCGAGTAGCTGCTTTGTCTCGTACCTCTGACACAAGGTCCAGGTCGAGTTGCCCTCCTTATTGTAATGACGTTGTCGGGTGGACTCCTCGCCCACTTTCACAAGAATTACTGCCTCCGCTCCATATACCATATGGAAAGGACTCTAGCCTATTCCTTCCCTGGGTGTTGTGCGATATGACCATAAAAAGCAGGGGAGCTCATCGACCCAGCTACCTCCAACGTGGTCTAACTTGATCTTGAGCCCCCTGATGATCTCCCGATTGACGACTTATGCTTTCCCATTGCCTTGGGAGTATGCGACTGAAGTGAAGGCTTGTCGAATACCCAGTCCTTCACACCATTCCTTGAGTTTGCGCCCTGCAAACTGTCTGCCATTATCCGACACCAATTTGTGAGGGATATCGTACCTGCAGACGATGTCCCTCCACAGGATCTTCATCATTACAACTTTCGTGATGTGCACAAGAGGCTAAGCTTCCACCCATTTGGAAAAATAGTCCACTAGACCCAGCAAGAACTTCTGGTGGGGCCCGATTGGAATGTCCATTTCCCACAAATAGCCAGGAGACTGTGGAGACTCGTAGCTATTCAGTCGGGCGGTGAGTGATATGCTGATACCTTTGACAAGCCTCACATCCAGCGACGAACTTGAGGGTATCGGCTTGCAATGTTAGTAAAAGGTATCTTGCCAGGATGATTATCCTAGCTAGGGATCTTCCACCAATATGACTCCCGCAAATGTTAGTAATATGAGAGAAGTGTCCTAAGGCAATCGCCTTATGATTGTAAACATTTATTTCAATAAATGAAAATTCACTATCTGAGTATACATGTTTGTGTATTTGATTGGGATCTTAAACTCATTTACTGAATGTCCGCAATATAATTCACAGCATTAGAGAATTTGTGATGGAATCATAACTAGTGATTATCTATACATGTGCAATTGTGAAGTATTGAAAATATCCCTAGTCGATGAATTGATAAATACGGACACTATCAATTCTGTTGAGACTAGCATGGGTTATTCTCTAATCAGCTGATTCTCACTGGCTGGTGACATTGGGATGTCCGGAGATAATCATGGATGCTAGTTAAGGGAACTAGTTCATTGGAGTGACTGACTGTAAAACTTCATATGGTAATCTACATATAGATATGTCAATGAAAGTTATTACTGCAGCTTAAGTGCGATGTTTCTTTGACTTGCGGTGTTCAAGTCATCTTGGTCATGGAGACTTATACTTTAACATCTTAAGCAAGCATCTCCAAGGAGGTGTGGACCCAGGATGGTTGGGTATAAGCCGAAGTGCCCGAAGATGTTTGAACAGCCTAAAAAGGATTCACCACTCCTTGCGAGGAGATGTATACCCAGGCCTATCGTTGGATTGTTACTCAAAGCCTCAGGCCAGAGCATGTCATGTTTAGAGTATGAGTCTCTTAAATACATGAGAGTAATTAGAAATCCAAAGGACGAGAAAGACACTACTTAGGCTAGGTGTGACGTAGTCAGCCTAGTGGGGACTGACACACACAGACCATGTCCTGAACCAAGTGGGTATAAGATGGTGAAGGGAATGGGCACGATTCATTAGAGCTGCTGAAGGGTTTCAGAATTATTTCTGAGGTCAACCGTTGATCTTTCGATTAATTGGGGGTCATGATGTACTACTAGGTGTCACTCATGATCGTTCTATAATTGGTTAATTATAGACGGCCAACATAAATCGAAAGCCTATTTAGTCACACGCACTACGAGTAATCCGAGGGATTTAAAACGAGTTGAAAATTGGATTTTTCAATCAAGAGAAATAAGTCGAATCTGAATTAATCAGAGGCGCAACGGAAGCTTAAAATGGCTAAGTCTTTTGAAGGCTTATTGGGCGAATTAAATGAGTTTATTCGTGAGGGTCTTGGCTTGGTGTGGCCGGCCAAAGAGGGTTGGTTTGGCCGGCCACCACAAGGAGTGAAAACCAATTAATTTGGTTTAAATTATAAAATAAATCAAGCGCGATTTGTTTTATAAAAATTATGGATAAATAAATTTATTTTCATGGAAATTAAAATAAACTTTAAATGGTTTATTTTTATTTTATAAAATCAATTATGAATTGATTTTTCCATGATAAGAAAAATTTATATAATAAATTTATTCTTTTAATGGAAATTAAAATGAACCATGGATTGATTTATTTTATTTTATAAAATCAATTATGAATTGATTTTTCCATGATAAAGAAAAATTTATATAATAAATTTATTCTTTTTATGGAGATTAAAATAAACTTTAAATGATTTATTTTTATTTTTATAAAATCAATTATGAATTGATTTTTCCATGATGAGAAAATTTATATAATAAATTTTATGAAAATTTATTCCATAATTAAAAAGAGAGATGTATTTATTTTATTATAAAATTAGTTATAATAAAACTTGGCATAACGGAATAGTTAATAAGAAAATTTATAAGATAAATTTCTTATGAAAATTTATTTCGTTAATTCCGTTAAGAGGGAGACTTGGCAAGGTAGAGGTTACTATATAAAGGAACCAAGGCTAGCCTTGAATTCCAATCAATAGAGTAATCAAGAGATTAACTCTCTCCCTCTCTCTCTCTTATTCTCTTCCTCCCCTTCTCTTCACCTTAGGGCCGGCGCACCCCATCCCCTCCCTAGGGCCGGCGCACAACCATTCTAGGGCCGGCGCACCCTCACTCTTCCAAGGGTTGGCGTGAGCAACAACAACCAAGGAGGAGCCAAAGAAGAAGAAGAAGAAGAAGTGGGTCGCAACTCCTTCCTTCCCGGAATTTTGATTCCGTTACTTGGTGGTTAGTTTCCTTTCTTCTCTCTTGATCTTCTAGTTGTGCCTTTAGAGAATCTAGTAGTTCTCATTGGCACAAAACTCGTGACTTTGCGAAGTCATCCCGAAGAGAACTCGGCGTGGACGCGAATTGAGGCGGAGCTTCCAAGGGACGCTACGGTTGGATCTCGTCCCTTACTTTGAGTTACGCGAGGTACTAAGTAAATTAGTTTACTTTTCCGCAAAGTTTTAATTTATAATCATGTCCACACATCATAAGGTTGCATGCTAGATACGTGGTTAAAATAATTTAAGAAATTATTTTATGCTAATTCTTCCGCTGCACGTAAAAATTTAAAATTTTACGAACCCGTATCCTTGTCAACATGCACCCGGTCCCAACAGTGATATCAGAGCCGGTTAGTGTTCGACATAATCATATAATTGTTTTGCGAAAACTATGTCATAATCTCAATTTTGGAAAAATTTTCAATTATGGAAATTTTCCAATTATTATAAATTTTAGATTTACGAATTTCAAAGTTTCGAAATCCTCATAAAATTTCGCAAACGTTTGAAATATCCTAGTTTCTGAAATTTTATGATAATTGTGAAAACTTCCCATCTTTGGAAACTTTCCAATTTTGGAAATTTTCTATTTTAGAAATTTTCCAATTTTGAAAATATGTAAGTTTTCTTTGTACCAGAAACTTACAATTATTCTGAAAACTTATTATGAAATCTCGCAATTTTGGGCACTTTCTTTCAAGAAAGTCTAGACAAATTTATGGACAGTTAATTGACAATTAAATTCGAATTAGTTTTTAATTATCAACAAAATTCTTTATTTTGGATTGAGCCTCGGGGAGCCGTCCAATTTAAAGTTAGTTGTTGTAATTTAATTTCCCAATTTTGAATAAAATTGTCATGTTTGATTTGGATTGAGCCTCGGGGAGCCGTCCAAATTGGATTTACGACAAATTTCTTTTCTTTGGGTATCTGAGCCTCGGGGAGCCACCCTTAGAAAACAATTTGTTGTAATTAATTTAATCCATGAATAAAAATATGTGATCAAATTTTGGAAATTTGATTTAAGAGGTGATGCTCTAATATATTGTTGTCTCCAAAATTAATTAGGAAAATAGTTTCCTATAGAGTTTTCTTAAATGAGATTTTCATGAAAATAATATGTGGTTGAATTAAGGGATTTGTCTCTTAATTTAATAAGATTTGATTTAGAGAAATCAAAGTCTTAAAACATATTATTTCCGAAATTGATTATGACAATTTAGGAAATTGTTTACCAAAACAATTCCTTAAAAAAGTATGAAACTAGAATTAGGAAATCCGGTTCCTAATTCAATTAATGAGACTTGATAAATTAAGTCACATACATACTTTATTAAGGAAATTGTTAGTCATGACATAATTCAATGTCATGAATGTGCTTAGAAAAGAAAGGATGAGACCCAAAACCCCTTACAAAATATTAAGGCCAACACCTTCCATTAATATGGTTAGAATCGGAGTTTTGTTTCTCGTTTGGGTTGATGGACACATCCATGCCCGGCTTGAACCTCAACATGTTCAAACCATGAAATTAGTTTATGAATAATATAGTTGGAGTTAGAGGTCAATCCTTAATTTTGGTTGTTGGACACATCCAAGCCTGACTAAATGGTTGAATGAGCTCCAACCATATTAAAACTATTTCTTGATTAATGGGTCAGCCTTAAGCTTGGAGCATCGATTTGTTGTGCCACAGCCAAGGCTGATGTAAAGAGAGGTGCAGTTGGGTGCTATGTATAATGTTGCATACTTGTTAATGAGTTAACAACCCAATGATTTATGCAAACATTCAATTAGTTGATAGCATAAAGTGATAGTTACATATATGTGATATGTAATCGGTATAATTACCTAGCTTCATAGTTAAGAATAACTTGATGGCCACAGTCATGGTTGTTCTTATCTATGGTTGAATATCAACCTATTTGGAGATGTTCCTACGATCTCCCGAATTGATAAAAAGGGTTATTCAATTCGAAAAGTAAATAGGATTTTATTAATGTATGTTGATACATTCTTTAATCATTCTTCTCACATAAGCTCAATTTGTATTTCTAGGATAATCACTCGATCATGTCTTCTCTGAATTTGCGTTCCATTTTGGACACCAATAAACTGACTGGGTCAAACTTCATGGACTGGCTTCGAAACCTGAGGATAGTCCTCAAGGCAGAGAAGCTTGCTTATGTCCTTGAAGATCAACTTCCCAACCGTCCTCCTAAAAATGCAACTCCAGACCAGTTTCCTGAGTTGCTCAACCTGCTGAAGACTGTAGAGCCTTCTGTGAAGCAGGATCAAAAGACGGTACTGTTAGTTGGTTCCTCGAAGAAAGGTTCTAAGAGGAAGGCCAAAGAATAGAATAAGGGAATGAAGAAAAAGGCCAAAAATACCCTAAAAGGCATTTGCCATCACTATGGCAAGGAGGGTCACTGGCGAAGAAACTGCAAGGTTTATCTTGAGTCCTTGAAGAAGAAGGCATCCGATGCCCCATCCTCTTCAGGCATCTTCGTTATTGAATGTCACTCTATTTCCTCGGACACCTGGGTACTTGATACTGGGTGTAGCTCACATATATGTAATGACATACAAGGGCTAAGGAATAGAAGAAGACTCATCAAGGGAGAAGCGAATTTGCGAGTTGGAAATGGAGCAAAGATTGTTGCTGTTGCCATCGGAACATATTTGCTAAAGCTCCCTACTGGACGTATCTTAGAATTGGATAATTGTTATTTCGTTCCTTCGTTAATAAAGAACATTGTATCTATTTCATGTTTGAATGAAAAGGGTTATCATTTAACTTTTAGTAACAATTGTTGTTACATAACTTTAAATGGCGTTCTTTATGGGAATGGAACTTTGTGCAATGGTATCTACACGTTAGATTTATCCGGTGATGTTTTCAATATCGAAGTTAGCAACAAACGTGCTAGAATAGATAATCGAATAGACTCATACACGTGGCACTGTCGTCTTGGCCATGTAAGTAAGAAATGCATGACCAAATTACACCGATGTGGAACTTTGGAATCATTTGAATCCGATTCATTTGATACATGCGAATCATGCTTAAAAGGCAAGATGACTAAATTACCCTTTTCCGGAAAAGGTAATCCAGTGGGAGAATTGCTTGGTCTAATACATACTGATGTATGTGGACCAATGTCAACTCTTGCACAAGGAGGCTATAGCTACTTCATCACCTTTATCGATGATCACTCACGATTCGGGTATGTGTTCTTGATGAAACACAAATCTGAAGCTTTTGAGAAATTCAAAGAGTTCAAAAATGAAGTAGAGAAATAGCTTGGCAAAAGTATTAAGATACTTCGATCCGATCGGGGTGGTGAATACTTGAGTCAAGAGTTTCAAGATTATCTTAGGGACAATGGGATATTGTCCCAATGGACTCCGCCATATATACCACAGCATAATGGTGTATCTGAGAGGCGCAACCGAACCTTGATGGACATGGTTAGGTCGATGATGAATCATGCAACTCTTCCAAAATCCTTTTGGGGCTATGCACTTAAGACAGCTGTTTACTTGCTAAACAGAGTCCCGACCAAGGTAGTCTCTACTACTCCATATGAGACATGGAATAGTAAGAAACCCCACATAACTCACCTTAAGATATGGGGTTGTCCTGCTTATGTGAAGCGGATTGTGTCAGACAAATTGGATGCTAAGTCTGATAAATGTCTATTTATTGGATACCCTAAGGAAACGAAGGGTTACCAATTCTATCATCCCTTGGAACAAAAGGTGTTTATTTCAAGGCATGCTGTATTTCTGGAAAAAGAATTTCTTTTACAAGAAAACAGTGGGAGTGGCATTGAACTTGATGAAGTTCAAGAAACTCCAATAGACATTATAGAGACACCTAGTGTAGACCCATAACCAATAACTTATAATGATGAGCTATCAGTTGAACCTAAAACTACACCACCTCTTCGTAGATCTGATAGGACACGCAATATTCCAGAGAGATACGGATTTCTCGTAAGTGAATCGAACGACGTGTTAGTCATAAGCGATGACGAACCTATCAGTTATGAAGATGTTCTGAAAAGTTCAGAAAGGGACAAATGGCTTGAGGCCATGAAGTCAGAAATGGATTCCATGTACGAAAACCAAGTATGAGACTTGGTTAACCCACCTGAAGGGATTAAGCCCAAAGGGTGCAAGTGGGTTTTCAAGAAGAAAACCGACATAGAAGGTAATGTAGTTACCTTTAAGGCTAGATTAGTGGCAAAGGGATATCGTCAGAAACAAGTAATTGATTATGACGAAACCTATTCGCCAGTAGCTATGCTTAAATCCATTCGGATGCTCCTAGCCATATCAGCTCATTATGATTATGAGATATGACAAATGGATGTGAAAACAACTTTCCTTAATGGAAACCTGCTTGAGGATGTATACATGATACAACCTGAAGGTTTCACATCGGTTGACAAAACCAAAGTATGCAAGCTTCGACGATCCATATATGGACTGAAGCAAGCATCTAGGAGCTGGAACATCCGTTTTGATGAGACAATCAAAGAGTTTGATTTCTCACAAAATCCTGACGAACCTTGTGTGTACAAGAAGGTTAGTGGGAGTGCAGTTGTTTTCCTAGTCTTATATGTCGATGACATATTACTTATAGGAAACGATATATCAGTCTTACAGACAGTTAAAATTTGGTTGTCCAAAACTCTCTCCATGAAAGACCTGGGAGAAGCAACCTATATCCTTGGGATTAGAATCTATAGAGATAGATCAAAACGGTTGCTTGGTCTTTCGCAGTCTACATATATAGACCGAGTGCTAAAAAGGTTTAGCATGTCGGAATCTAAGAAAGGTTACCTTCCCATCAGGCATGGGATCAACCTTTCAAAGTCTATGTGTCCGCGCACAGAAGACGAGAGGATTTGCATGAATAAGATTCCCTATGCATCCGCGATAGGATCTATCATGTATGCTATGTTATGTACTAGGCCCGATGTATCGTATGCTCTGAGCGTCACGAGCAGATACCAGTCTGATCCAGGAATGGATCATTGGGCGGCTGTCAAGACAATCCTTAAGTACTTAAGAAGAACTAAGGATGTGTTCCTAATATATGGAGAAGGAGATATGGTAATACGTGGGTATACAGATGCCAGTTTCCAGACAGATAAGGATGACTCCAAATCTCAGTCTGGATACGTATTTACTTTAAATGGAGGCGCAATAAGTTGGAAGAGTTCCAAACAAGACACCGTAGCGGATTCTACCACGGTAGCGGAATATATCGCAGCTTCGGAAGCAGCAAAGGAAGCAATCTGGATCAAGAAGTTTGTCTCCGAACTTGGTGTGGTTCCAACCATTGATGAAGCAGTGCCGGTTTACTGCGACAACAATGGAGCTATTGCACAAGCAAAGGTACCAAGGTCTCATCAGCGATTCAAACATGTGCTTCGCCGCTATCATATGATCAGAGAGATTATAAGTAGGAATGATATACAAATTGAGAAAATTCCCACTGAAAGGAATTTAGCAGATCCTTTAACTAAGGCCTTGCCTCAAAGTAAGTTTGAGGGTCATGTTAGAGCCTGTGGTATTGGATACCGTAGCGATTGGCATTAGGCCAAGTGGGAGTTTGTTAGTAATATGAGAGAAGTGTCATAAGGCAATCGCCTTATGATTGTAAACATTTATTTCAATAAATGAAAATTCACTATTTGAGTATACATGTTTGTGTATTTGATTGGGATCTTAAACTCATTTACTGAATGTCCGGAATATAATTCACAGCATTAGAGAATTTGTGATGGAATCACAACTAGTGATTATCTCTACATGTGCAATTATGAAGTATTGAAAATATCCCTAGTCGATGAATTGATAAATACGGACACTATCAATTATGTTGAGACTAGCATGGGTTATTCTCTAATCAGCAGATTCTCACTGGCTGGTGACATTGGAATGTCCGGAGATAATCATGGATGCTAGTTAAGGGAACTAGTTCATTGGAGTGACTGACTGTAAAACTTCATATGGTAATCTACATATAGATATGTCAATGAAAGTTATTACTGCAGCTTAAGTGCGATATTCCTTTGACTTGCGGTGTTCAAGTCATCTTGGTCATGGAGACTTATACTTTAACATCTTAAGCAAGCATCTCCAAGGAGGTGTGGACCCAGGATGGTTGGGTATAAGCCGAAGTGCCCGAATATGTTTGAACAACCGACAAAGGATTCACCACTCCTTGCGAGGAGATGTATACCCAGGCCTATCGTCGGATTGTTACTCAAAGCCTCTGGCCAGAGCATGTCATGTTTAGAGTATGTGTCTCTTAAATACATGAGAGTAATTAGAAATCCAAAGGACGAGAAAGACACTACTTGGGCTAGGTGTGACGTAGTCAGTCTAGTGGGGACTGACACACATAGACCATGTCCTGAACCAAGTGGGTATAAGATGGTGAAGGGAATGGGGCACGATTCATTAGAGCTGCTGAAGGGTTTCAGAATTATTTCTGAGGTCAACCGTTGATCTTTCGATTAATTGGGGGTCATGATGTACTACTAGGTGCCACTCATGATCGTTCTATAATTGGTTAATTATAGACGGCCAACATAAATCGAAAGCCTATTTAGTCACACGCACTACGAGTAATCCGAGGGATTTAAAATGAGTTGAAAATTAGATTTTCCAATCAAGAGAAATAAGTCGAATCTGAATTAATCAGAGGCGCAACGGAAGCTTAAAATGGCTAAGTCTTTTGAAGGCTTGTTGGGCGAATTAAATGAGTTTAATTCGCGAGGGTCTTGGCTTGGTGTGGCCGGCCAAAGAGGGTGCCCACCCTCTTTGGTTTGGCCGGCCACCACAAGGAGAGAAAACCAATTAATTTGGTTTAAATTATAAAATAAATCAAGCGCGATTTGTTTTATAAAAATTATGGATAAATAAATTTATTTTCATGGAAATTAAAATAAACTTTAAATGGTTTATTTTTATTTTATAAAATCAATTATGAATTGATTTTTCCATGATAAGAAAAATTTATATAATTAATTTATTCTTTTTATGGAAATTAAAATGAACCATGGATTGGTTTATTTTATTTTATAAAATCAATTATGAATTGATTTTTCCATGATAAAGGAAAATTTATATAATAAATTTATTCTTTTTATGGAGATTAAAATAAACTTTAAATGGTTTATTTTTATTTTTGTAAAATCAATTATGAATTAATTTTTCCATGATGAGAAAATTTATATAATAAATTTTATGAAAATTTATTCCATAATTAAAAAGAGAGATGTATTTGTTTTATTATAAAATTAGTTATAATAAAACTTGGCATAACGGAATAGTTACTAAGAAAATTTATAAGATAAATTTCTTATGAAAATTTATTCCGTTAATTCCGTTAAGAGGGAGACTTAGCAAGGGAGAGGTTACTATATAAATAAACCAAGGCTAGCCTTGAATTCCAATCAATAGAGTAATCAAGAGATTAACTCTCTCCCTCTCTCTCTCTTATTTTCTTCCTCCCCTTCTCTTCCCCTTAGGGCCGGCGCACCCCATCCCCTCCCTAGGGCCGGCGCACAACCACCCTAGGGCCGGCGCACCCTCTCTCTTCCAAGGGTTGGCATGAGCAACAACAACCAAGGAGGAGCCAAAGAAGAAGAAGAAGAAGCGGGTCGCAACTCCTTCTTTCCCGGAATTTTGATTCCGTTACTTGGTGGTTAGTTTCCTTTCTTCTCTCTTGATCTTCTAGTTGTGCCTTTAGAGAATCTAGTAGTTCTCGTTGGCACAAAACTCGTGACTTTGCGAAGTCATCCCGATGATAACTCGGCGTGGACGCGAATAGAGGCGGAGCTTCCAAGGGACGCTACGGTTGGATCTCGTCCCTTACTTCGAGTTACGCGAGGTACTAAGTAAATTAGTTTACTTTTCCGCAAAGTTTTAATTTATAATCATGTCCACACATCATAAGGTTGCATGCTAGATACGTGGTTAAAATAATTTAAGAAATTATTTTATGCTAATTCTTTCGCTGCACGTAAAAATTTAAAATTTTACGAACCCGTATCCTTGTCAACATGCACCCGGTCCCAACAGCAAATGCCTTCATGGATCTCTCGCATGATGTAGTCATCCTCCTTTGGACTGATGCACTTGAGTAAGGGCTGGGCAAATGCTCTTTTGTATAGCTGCTCCCCGACCAGTGTGAATCTGGAAACCCGGCGGTGGAAAAGCCGAACTTCTTTATTGCCTGCCGGCGTAATTCCGCTTCGCAAGAATTCCACATATGGTCTTCTCCAGTCGGGTAATGTAGCCTCGACAACCCCATCTTCAATCTGAGACACCATTCCATCTGTAACACTGGGCTCCTCCAACGTCCAAGAGGTTATGGAGTTGGCTAGCTTGGCCAGCTCGTCTGCCTCAATGTTGTCAGCCCGGGAAATCTTCTACAGAATGACCTCCGTGAAGGAGGATCTCAGTTGCTCATAGATAGCCACATACTTCTGAAGACGCTTGTTCTTTATTTCAAATTCACCCTTTATCTGTTGAGCGACGAGCTGAGAGCCCGAATGTAGGATGACCCGAGCAGCTCCCACTTCCTTGGCTACTTGTAAGCCTGCTAGAATTGCCTCGTACTCGGCTTCGTTGTTGGTAGCTCAGATGTGGAGGCAGATGGATAAATGCAATGTATTTCCCATGGGAGAAATCATTAGCACTCCGACTCTGCTGTGCGTGCTGCTGGTCGAACCATCAACGTAGACCTTCCATATTCCATTAGCTTCGGGCTTCGGGACACCTTCGAGCATAAAATCAGCAAGAGCTTCAACCTTGATGGTAGTGCAGGGCTGGTACTCAATCTCATATTCAACTCTGTTGTCCACTTGATCAATTGACCCGAGGCCTTAGGATTGGTGACGACGCGCCCAAGCGGGTTGTTGGTGAGAACCACATTGGGATGTGCTAAGAAGTATGACCTGTGCCTTCGAGCCATTAGCACCAAAGCATAGGCCAACTTCTCTATAGTAGTATACCTTGTCTCAACGTCCTTCAGGAGATGCCTAAAGAAGTAGACTGGATACTATATAGTGCCTTCTTCCCGAATGAACACCAAGCCCACTGCTTGTTCAGTCGCGGATAGTAGACGAACAACGTCTCTCCCTCCAATGGCTTGTGAAGGATGGGGAGCTCGGCGAGGTATGCTTTCAAATCTGTGAAAGCTTTCTCGCACTAGTCGTCCCATTCGAACTTGATTGCCTTCCTCAAAATCTTGAAGAATGACAGGGTCATGTCAGCAGACTTGGAGATAAACCTGGGCAGGGACGTAATTCTGCCATTCAATCGATGTACGCCCTTGAAGTTGCAAGGAGATGACATGTAAAGGATGACCTTCACTTTTTCTGAATTAGCCTCAATCCCCCTCTCCGTCACCATATACCCTAAGAACCGACCACTCTTCACTCCGAATAGACACTTAACCAGGTTCATCGTCAGCTTGTTGGCCCTCAGGGTGGCGAATGTCTCTTCCAGGTTGGCTTTCATGTCTTTCCCCATGTTTGTCTTGACTAGGATGTCATCTACATAGACTTTAATGTTCCTCCCTATCTGGTGCTGGAAGACCTTGTCCATCATGCGTTGATAGGTTGCTCCTGCGTTGCGCAACCCAAACGGCATAACATTGTAGCACTAAGTACTATTTTCCGTCACAAAGCTAACCTTTTCTTGGTCTTCAGGAGCGAGAGGAACTTGGTGATATCCCTGGTAAGCATCCAGCATCAAAATAAACTCATAATCGGAGGTGGAATTTACCAACCGATCTATCCGTGGCAAGGGGTAGCAGTCTTTAGGGCAGACTTTATTTAAATCTCTAAAATCGATACAAACCCGTCATTTACCCGTAGGCTTAGGGACAAGTACTACATTAGCCAACCAAGTAGGAAATTGGACTTCTCTTATGTGTCCGACCATCAACAACTTGGCGAATTCCTCTCTGATTATCTTGTACTGCTCGGGCGCAAAGTGTCTTCATATTTGCTTTACCGGCTGGGCTCCGGGAGTTATATTCAAGCGATGCGTGGCAAAGGCTGGGGGGGGGCTCCTTTGATCTCTTCGGTGGCTCACGCGAACACGTCCTGATGGTTCTGTAATTCTTGTGACTCCTCCCATCTGTTGAGCATGGATCTGGACTTCTTCGCTCTCGACCTCCCTCCATTCTTCTTTGGGTCCCTCCTCCTATCGAGGGCTGATGAGGTCAATTTGCAACGCCTCATGAGCTCTCGGGTTCTTGCGGGCTTCCATCCTGACCTCCCTGCTTTAGCATCGCTGGGAAGCTAGCTGATCACCTTTGACCTCGCCCACCTGCTCACCTACCGGGAACTTGATTTTCTGGTGGTAGACTGAGACCACCGCCTGGAATGTGTTGTGAGCCAGGCGCCCCAGGATGGCGTTGTAGGATGAGGGAACATCTACGATCATGAAGGGAGTCTTTATCCTCTCCAGTGCGTCATCCCCCAACAATAAGGATAGGGAGATTTGCCTTTGACAACTGCACTTGGTATCCGATGAAGCCGAAGAGCGGAGTGGAGACCGAATGCAGCTCGTCCTCCTCGATTTGCATCTGGTCTAGGGCCGCCTTGTACAGGATATTGACAGAACTATCTGTATCCACGAATACGCTCGTAACCTCGTAATTTGCAATGCTTGCGAGAATTATCAGTGCGTCTTCATGGGGGGCTTCCACGTCTTCTAGGTCTTCAGGGCCGAAGGAGATAACAGGGTCCTGTCGTTGACTACTTCTCGTTCCGATGGCATAATTCTCGAGCCGACGAGTGTGAGTCTTCCTCGCCCGATGAGAGTCCCCTCCAGTAGGACCTCCAAAAATCAGTCCCACATGCCCCATAGGGGGCCCTTGCACTGGAGCTTTGCCTTTCTTGGGATCTCGTTCAGGGGAGAGAGATTCGCGGGGTGCTATCTCCCGACTCCTTCCCTTAGAACGTGACTAGGAGCTCCGCCTAGGTCCGTCTTCTCCTGACTGTTGCTTGTGAGGAGAAGAACTTTGCCGTGGGGATCTCTGCTGGCACCTCGCTTTCTTCCACTACTTCCGAGGTTTGGCGTCCACTTTTTGAGCTAACATCTTCTTCAAGGCGTGTCACTCCTCTATGAAGTGCGTCGTACTACTGTGGAAGTCACAATACTTCTTCGGTGGCTCCAGTTCGGCCGTGTCAGTTGTTTCCACCAGCCTCTTCTTACCAGCTTAGTGGTCTTTCTCCAAGCGAGGATCCTTCACCCGAGGTGGTGCCGATGGTTCCCTTCTCTCAAACCGTATCGAGATCTGCATAGGGGCTCTAGTAGGATCTTTACGGCGTGCGTGTTGTACCTCTTTGACGTTGACATGTTTGACAAAGCGCCCCAGTAAGTTATCGAAGCTGGTTGACGGCTTTTTCACTAATGATCGGAAGAAGTCGCCTTCGGAGAGTCCCTGAGTAAAGGCTCTGACAAGGATTTCTGATGTAGCGGTTGATACATCTTGCGCCACCCGATTGACCCACTGGATATAGTCCTTCGGCGGTTCTTTCACTTTCTGTTTGAGGGCGAATAGATTTAACGCCGTCTTCTGATACCGATGGCTGCTGGCGAAATGGTGCAGGAACATGGTTCTAAACTTTAGGAAGGAATTTATAGAACCTTGAGGCAGTCTCTGGAACCATTTCTGGGTGGCCCCGATAAGATATTCAAGAACACCGACACTTCACACCATCTGTATACTAGTGAAGAAGAACCGCATTCTCGAACATATAGACGTGGTCCTCTGGATCTGTCTTTCCATCATAGTCAACAATTCCTGGATCACGGAATTGCTTGGGCATTGGGTCTTCTATGATGTCCGGGGAGAAAGGGGTAGACGGAGCCTTTGGACTGACTTTGAACCCCTCAATCCTCCTCGGTCCTTCTTCCTGCTTTAGGATGCTAGAGGCGATGGAGTTGACTTTCTCTAAATCTCCTAGGGAATCTCGCTGGTGTGCCGGATTTGTCAATGCCTGTCCCACTGGCGGCGAGACAGATCTTCGGTTCCGTTGATGTGAGGCAGGCATCCTTGGGATTTCGCCTTGTACCGAAGGTGCTTACCGTGAGGCGGCTTGCTCAATTTGATGTTGTTCAAGCGCTCTTTTGACGGCGTTGGTGACGAGGCGATCCAACTCTTCTTTCGTCAAGACGATGAGTTGTCCCTCCGGATCTGCCATCACGGTGCTTCTTCTGGTGCTTTGATTTAATTTCCCACAGACGGTGTCAAACATGGTCCGGAAAAGAGTCGACGCGGACGACGAGTCATCGAGGTGCATCCCATGAAGATGGCGAAGAGGAGAAGACGACCGCGCCCTGCGAGATCAACACGAGCATTAATGGGAACATACCGGAAGATTTTTCGACGGAGCCCACTCCGACACTCAAGTCAGGAATCATAGCTATCTCAGGAGGATTACGAGGAAATAGATTTGCGTTGAATTCCGAAAGCTTACCCCCCTTTACCTGGATGCCGAAGTACTTTATATATCTGAGGGCTTGGTCACACGTGTCTCCACGTTATCCTCCACGTTCCCCAATCGTCAATTACGTGATAACTTTTAAGTAACGACCGTTGCGATTATTAAAACCTTAATTGTCACGTGTAGCAGACAATAATTATCCGACGACTTTCTTGATCTGGAAAGAGGAATGACTATTTGAAGTCGGGTTATCAGATATATTACTTTTCGGGCTCCACTTTCCTGAGATAGTCTTGGGGTATCTTCTCCCGGGATGACATTAGGCGTCTGTCCCCCCGAGGTGGTCTCGAGGGTCTGCCCTTCCAAGGTGGCCTCGAGAGTGTATGGCCCGACTTGACCTCGAGAGTCTGTCTTCTAGAGGTGATCTCGAGAGCCTACGACCCGACCTGATCTTGGGAGTCTGTATCCTCGAGGTGGTTTCGAGAGCCTATGACCCAGCGTGACCTCGGGGGCCTATCCTCCCTAGGTGGTCTCGGGAGCCTACGACCCGGCGTGACCTCGGGAGTCTACTCTCCCGAGGTGGCCTCCGAAGTTAGATCTTGATAGTCAGGCTTGGTGGACCCTGACACACATCTTCTCCGTGCCACATGTAAATCCCGGAATGCTCAACCCCATCAGCCAGTATAATGGCGGTGAGGATAACAGAGGGAATGGCATCGGCGCCAAGCATGAGTAACTACCAGAGGGAGGTGTGCAGATGAGAGAAGGCTTAGTTGGAGATGTAGCCGAGGATGCTAATGTTGATGTAAATCTTCGGGATGGAGGTGACGAAGTCGCAGGAGGAGGCAAGCGCCACCTCGATGGTGTAAACAGGGGCGATCATAAGAGCGTAACCGAAGCCGATGCCGGCCACCAATTGCCCTACCTTGAGAAATACGTATCCCGCGGTGAAACCCATGAGGAAGGCACGTACGGCGAAGAAAATGCCTGCGGCGGCAAGCGCGAACGAGTCCAATCTAGTCCAAGGTGAATCTGGTGGCATAAGAACCCACCAACGATCGAGTAGCGATTGATTTCATGTTGGCGATCTTGTGATCCTCGTTGATCAATATCACCGCGCCACTCATCGCTCCAATATATATATGGGCGGTCGCCTCTACCTCCTTTACGTCACGGTTCCAATCTGATAGAGCTCCTGATCCGCCATGTCTGATAATTGTTCGATTTTATCAAGATTTAATCTTGCTCAATTTTACATACTCTCAGATTGTCAAAGGCATGAGCTAGTCATCGTGAGATAGATCGTCACGGCCATCTGTGTGAGGTATAACTCTGCATGGGCCATATACTCGGTCGGATAAGGACCCAGAGTTGACTTCATCTATCTGTCCTGCGTCAGATGTGCTGATGTCGGACCTCCCTGATAGCAAGGTACATAAACAGTCGAAGAATGAAAATAGGAGAGCAAGGCAAAAGGCAAGGCATAGGCGAAATGATTTCTAAAATTAAATAGAATGATATTATAGTCAAAATGATTAAATTAAATTTATTAAAATTAAATAAGCAATTTTTTATTAATCTAACCATTGAGTTTTATTATTAAACTTAAATAAATTAAATTGACAAAAAATTACTTAGTTTGACGATAATTTTATATTAATCAATTAAAAAAAATGTTAACAATTTTTAATAAAAACTTAATCGGTTTAATAAAAAAATATCAATATTTTAAATATCAATTTATTTATTTTTTAAATTTCTAATCAAAATCAAACCGATTAAAATAACAAATTTTTATTTTTAAAAAATAAACTTTCGAATAGACCCAAATACATTTCTAAATTAATTCAATTTAATCAATTATTTCGATTGAATATTAATTTTTTCTCACCCTGGATCTCACAAGCATCATTATTTCCACAAATAAAATTCATGTGAATTTGAAATTTTTATTTTTTTTATTTAATAGATATTCTTAATAGCCATTGTTTTTAGTGTCATTAGTTTATAACTAAATCAATATAAACGAGTGAGCAAAAGATAGGTTGAATCGATTGAATTTGACCAGTTTGATTAATTTTTTTAAAATATTATTTTTAATTTCTTCTGTTCTATTTTAAATTCTACAGATCAATTAAACTGATAAAAGTAAAATCTCATCAATCAATTACTATATTCACTACAAAAAAAAATTAATGATTTTGGGACGAAATTTTAGCACAAATATTTTTCGTTTCAAAATTGTAACAAATTTAGGGCAAACAGCATGGGTCCAGTATCGAACCAAATCGAGACAACGCTCATATTATTCAGTATTGAACCAACCTAGAACCCGAGTCCAAGCATGAGTCCCAAAGCTATATTTGAATAAACAAGCTGGACCAAACCATTATTAGATCCCCAAGGACAAGATTCACAACTTGCCTAACCCTTATCGAGACTTCAGTCCAGGGGGAGCCAATTTAAAAACCATCTTCATAAATAGATGAATTTTTACTGCTTGCCTGTTGCTTGTTTATTTTGCAATTTCTTTATGCTTAGACATAGAAATAGTTTAAGGATAAAAAGAATTATTTAAAATTTGGACAATATAGTATTAGGTGGAGGTGAGATGATAGTACGTTAGGTAAACCCTTCTAATAAGGTCAAGTAAGGTAAGGCATATACTACTTGGTCTGTTTAGTCTGGTGGAAGTAGCCGAAGCTACCGATTCAAAACCTAAACTAGTTAGACCAAAATTTTTCAAGAAGTAATTTGAAAATGAATTTTCGATAAAAGGCTTTGTCAAGGAAAAGATTGTTGCTCCAATAAGGCTACGGCTAAAGAAGACCTCTGTGTCTCGCCAAGATCTGGAAGCCGATTACCGAAAATCAAATTCAATCTACTATTTGATAAATTTGAATCTAACACAAATTTCAATGAATCCTAGATTCAACATATTTTCAAAATTAATAATCTTAACTCTACAATATTGTCAAAACTAATTCAACATTTTCAAAATTAATTGTCTTCAAAATTAAATATTTTTTTAAAACCTGTCTCACAAAAACCCATAAGGTCAACATGCTTGATAACATTAGATCTGGGTGAGATAGACTAGGTAGTGAAATTAAATTCGATCTATCCCTACCTCTAATGGATCCAAATCAAATATACTTTATGTGTAGAAACATAAAGATTTGGACCAATGGATGTTGAATAGTTGATGCTCCAGACACATGACTGGGGATAAATTGAAGTTCACCAAAATCAAGTTTAAAAATCTAGGCTCATTAGCATTTGGCAACAATGCTACACTTAAAGTAATTGGGTCAGGTAACGTTGAACTTAGCTCAGATTTTATCATTAAGAAAGTATTGTTGGTTGAACATTTCAAATTCAATTTGCTTAGCATTAGCCAACTCTGTGATACTGGTTATGTTGTTACCTTTACCAACTCTAGCTGCCTTATTAGAAATCTACATGACTCAAAGATCACACTTAAGGGTAGTAGGAAAAACAACGTTTACACTATTAATCTACCCGTAGTACCAAAATGCTTTCTGACTCAATTAGAAGAATCTAATCTTTGGCATAGGAGACTAGGTCACACTAATACCAAATTAATTTTAAAAATAACTCAACTTGGTTTAATTAAAGGTGTACCTAAAATTAAAAACTTAGACACTACAATTTGTAATTCATGTCAACAAGGAAAACAAACCAAGTCAACTCATAAACCAACCCAATCAGACTTAACCCAAACTACACTTAGAGCTCCTATACCTTGACCAATTTGATTCACATGAAGCCAAGTCACTAAGAGGGAATCGACACTGCTTAGTAATCATCGACGATTACTCTAGATTTACCTGGGTTAGGTTCTTAAAAACTAAAGCTGAAGCCTTTAATTCGTTTAATAACTTGTGCAAAATTATTGAAAATTGAAATGATACTAAAATTAAAAGACTTAGGAGTGATCATGGGGGAGAATTTGAAAATCAACAATTTGAGAAATTTTGCAAAATTAATGGGTATATCCATGAGTTTTCCTGCCCTAGAACTCCCCAACAAAATGGGATAATTGAGAGAAAGAATAGAACCCTTCAGGAAGCCGCTAGGACCATGCTAAACGAATATAACCTAGCTAATCAATTTTGGGCAGAAGCAGTAAACTCAGCATGTTATATTCAAAATAGGGTATTAATTAATAGAAGACACAATACGACACCCTATGAACTCTATTATCATAGATTACCTAATTTACACTATTTAAGGGTTTTTGGGGTGCAAAGTCCACATTTTGAATACTAAGGACTACATAGGTAAGTTCCAATCAAAATCAACCACAGGGATTTTCTTAGGATATTCAACAATTAGTAGAGCTTATAGGGTTTATAATAAATAACCCCACAAAATTGAGGAAACTACCAACTTAATCTTTGACGAAGATGTTGAACCAAAATCTAAACCAATCAAATATTGATAAAGAAGACAGTGAATCATTAATTGAACTATCAATTGAACCACTGATTGAACCATTAAATGAACTATCACTTGAACCAACTACTGAGGTATCAACTGAACCAATAACTGAACCAACCCAAGTAGTTGAACCAAACCGTCCAGCTGGACCTGAGGCTGAACCTAGTTCTAGAAGAACAAAGAATCCCATCCTCAATCATCCATCTGATCAAATCATGGGTGATCCAACCTTAGGAGTCAGAACTAGGTCTTCTTATAGAAATCTTAGTTAGATCATACTTATTTCAAAAATTGAACCTAAGACTATAGAAGAAGCCCTACCTGACCCAGATTTGATCATAGCAATGCAAGAAGAGCTAGCCCAATTTGAGAGAAACCAAGTCTGGGAATTAGTACCTAAACCTGAGGGTAAATCAATTATAGACACTAAGTGGGTTTTTAGAAACAAACTAAATGATCAAGGGGAGATTGTGAGAAACAAAGCTCACTTAGTAGCTAAAGGGTTTAGTCAAGTCGAAGGGTTAGATTATGATGAAACCTATGCCCCAGTAGCCAGACTTGAATCAATTAGAATGTTATTAGCTTTTGCAGCCCATAGAGGGTTTAAACTATACCAAATGGATGTCAAGTCTGCCTTTCTTAATGTGTTCATAAAAGAAGAAGTATATGTTGGAACTCGGATGGCTAGAGAGGGGGGGGGGGTGAATATAGCCAAACACTTAACTTTTACAGCTTTTAGGTTTTCTGCACTTCAAGGTCAGTAGCACAGCAGAAGACAAAAACAAAACCAGAAATGAAGAAATGAAGCACAAACCTAATACGCTAACAAGAGGATATACAAGGTTCGGGGATAACTTGCCCCTACTCCTTGGCGTGCCCGTAAGGTGGGTGATTGATAAATACCATTTTGTTGATTATTTTAATTTCTAAAATCCATGTTTGACCTATGTTTTTATTGCTTAATTGTGAAATTACCCTAGGTTTTGGAACTTTCTCTTATTTTGGACTTAATTGCAAATTTACATATTTTTGGATTATTTGGCCACTAATTTTCTGATATATTTTTGTAGGCATGAAAGGATCCTGGACCTAGGGCATATTGGGTCAAACTTGAGTCGGAAGTGACCCGGATCGAGTTATCAAGATTAGGATTAAATCCGGACCGTCCGATTCAAGAGCGGCTAGATCTGAGTCATCCGGGACAATCTGAAGCGATCCGAGCTAGGGTTAGGGTTGATCAAGCACTATGATCAAGATCTGAAGGTTTCATCCCAATCAGAGCTAAATCAACCGTTGGATCAAGCTTGGAGGGCTCTAGATCGTCCATTCAAAGACTAAGTTGATCTGGACCATCCGTTACACATCCGGAGGATCCGAGCTACCATGAGGCAGATCCTGACCCCAGATCAACATCCTCAAGGTTTGGCTCAAATCAGAGCAAGATCAGCCGTTGGATTTCCTCAAATCAATCACAGCCGTCCGTTGTCAAGTATTTAATCAAAAACACAGCCCAGCTTCTCCTCGTCGCGTCTCCGCCGCACAGTAGCTTCCTTCTTCGTCTTCTTCAGTTCTTAGCTAGTTTTCTTCAATTCAAGGGGCGCGACCCCTCGATTTCTCACCTAGATCGACTGCTAGATTCTTGGGGAGCTGCTTCGGTGAATTTCCAGCTCCGAATTGGCCAAAACAGAGTTGTTGAGAGGTTTCCGTAGCTCTGTCATTTATTGCTTCAATCTCGGTTTTGTTCAATCCTTCATCCACCCGAGCAGTTCAGAGGGGTTCCCTGGAGTGTTTGGTTCATCCCCACACCATACGCGCGATTGGACAAGGCAAGATTGAAGAAATTGATTGGGAATTCAGTTGGCACAGACTGTGAGCTGGATTGCTTCGCAGAGGTCGTTCTTCCATTGATTTGCTGAGCTTGCGGGTCCGAGGCTCACTCTTGCTTAACGACCAAGAAGCATTCGAGCTAGGGAAGCATTGAGGAGTAGATTTCTTTAGCTAATTTCAGTTATTTTAGCTGTAAATTTCGTTTCTGCCTCGTTTCTTACTGTTTCTGAATTTCAGATTGGTTAAGTTGGTTTAATGCAATTGTTTCTGCTTAATTAGGTTTATGTCCTTCAAGTTGAGTAGTTTAGGAAGCTTTTCTAGTGGATAGTTGTGTTTAATTTCAGTTAATTTCAGCTTAAAAGCTTGCGTGCCAACTTATTGTTGCATATCAGCACCCTTAGTTTCTGAAATTTTCCAGCTTTCTTGTTGCGAGCCAGTTTATTTCTGATTCTTTTTGCAAGTTCTTTTCAATTCAGTTGAGTTACTTTAATTCCTGCTATTGAAACCAACATTTAGTTTCCTGATTTTGTTTCGGCACAATTATTCCTGCATTCAGATTTTGTTGCGGCACAATTTCTGCACATCCATTGATTCTGAAATTCGGTTTCAATTTCCTGCATTTCGGTTCCTGTTCTGAGTATCAACTGATAGAATCTGAATGGAGGATTAACCAACCCTATTTTTCTTCTAAATTTTCATTGGAGATTGTTTCATTTCCATAGTTTCCGGTTCATCAAATTCTGAGTATCAAATTCTGAAATTCAGCAGTAGATTTTGAATTCTAATAGTCTGAAATTCATCATGTTTCAGTCACACTGCATGCAGTGTTATGGTTTTAGTCTTAACTCTGAAGTTGTATCAATGGAACATGAGCTCTTTTGAGTTTTATATGAACAACACATTTGAACAATTCATTTTGGTTGCTGTGTCAATTTCTGCATTCGAATCTGTCTTACTGCATCTACTGTATTCTCCCTGCGTTTTTGAAATTCTGCAATCGCTGTATTCTATTTGTGTAGATTGTGAAGTTTGTGAAGTTTGTAATTGCTGTGTTATTCGAATCTGTCTTAATTTCGATAGCTTGTGAAGTTTGCATTCTATTTGTTTGTTTCACATCCACTTACCTCACATCAGTAGCTTTGTTTGATTTGCACCCAAGTCATGACATCTGAAACCTTGTAGTAATTTCTGCACTCAATGCGATTCTGAATTCTGCAGAGTATCAGTGCAAATTGTGTATCAAGTCCTATTTCTAAATTGAGTTCTCTTTGAATTGTGCAGCTTGTTTGCAATTTGGGTTGCCTTGGGTTCGGGTACTGAAGTTAATCCTACCTTTTAGAGTGCTAATGGGATCGAAATCAGTTTGTTTTGTATCCAGTCAGTTTCTGAATTTAAATCCCCAAATCTGCATATGAGTTTTTAGTTGCTTGCACTTTGTATCAAGTAAAGCATTGGCACTGGTTTTGTATCAAATTGGTTGAAGATTGATTTCCATTTGGTTTGTTTGGAGTAATAATTCTTGAAGAAGTTCTTTGCATTATCACCAATCGAAAGTGGTTTGATTTCATTTTAGGTTGGTTTTCTGAATTAGGCTAAGTGCATTTAAGCTTCCAAATTATTTGAGTTCATTGTTGGAATCACTTGGGTTAAGTTCCATGGCCGAGTCCTTGCCTTTTCCTTGAGTCTTTATTTCTAATTGCAATCCAAATCCAATTACTTATTTGAAACCCAAAAACACGACACCTAAATACAAGTACGAATTAAACAAACCTTCAACTAGCCCCGAGAAAAATACGACCTATGACCCCTTTACTATGTTTTCATATTTTTGATTGCAAAAAGGGTTTCCAGCTATTCATTCACATTTAAATCTGATGAGCCCACACTTTCGTGACAATTTAACTTAGCTAATTTGGGCTTATCAAATTTTTGAGTGATTAGTGATTTGGAATCAATTTGTATCAAAAGAAGCAATTCATGTCAACGAAAAAAATTTTTCTGCATTTTCATGTGCCAAATTGAGTGAGTTTGGTGCCAAGAATGAACAAGAGAGATGGAAGCAATTGGAGATCGAGCTTCCTTATCATATTTTGAAGATTTAAGTGGCAAGCAATGGAAAAATCTGTGCCATTTCAAAGGAAGAAAAAGTTTGTGCCAAAGTGGAAAGAAGTGGCAAGTTGAGTATCAAGAGATGGAATCCAAAAGCAAAAGAATTCAAAGAGGAACAAATTCATTCAATAGCACTAGGTTGCAATGGAGGTCTACTGCCACTTATCGAATGTAAAAAAAAGAGAAGGGAAACAAAAGAAAAAGAAGCTGAGCAGAAGTGGAACAAAAGCTGAACAAAAGCTGAAAACAAAGAAAAATTCTGCCCCAAGAAGAAATAAACTTTTTAGATAGCATGTTTGATCAAGATGCTTTGGACTTGTAGCTGCTGTTGCTTAGAAATCAGACACATAGTGCTTAATGCTGCATCGTAGCTGGACAGATTTGAAACATGGCAGCAAAATCTGGAAAAAAATCAGAAAATCTAAGATCAATGTAGAAAAATCTGTGCCCAAAAGAACTCCACTTGCTAGGATGCTGAATTTGCAACTAATAGAGTTGTTCGACCACCCTGATTGCAGCTGATTGCAACTGTTCTTTGCTATAGAACTCAGGATACATTATGCTAGAAGCTGTATTGTAGCTGCTGGAAATCAGGGAGTGCTGAATCTGAGTTTGCTGATGCTGAATCTGAGTTTGTCGAATGCTGATTTGGAGTTGATGGAATGACAAGAATTGAATGAAAGTGAGTTGCAAGACTGCTGCAATTTGTAGAAGAAGTGTAGGGGCACATGTATTGGAGAGAATTGAGAATTGAAATGCGAAATGAAAAAAAAAACATATAAAGTGCCAAAACAGTTTGGGCAGAAATTGTGTCAACTTGAAGCTGAATGGAAGTTCTCTTGGCTGTAAATTCAGAAATGTTGCTCACGGCAGTTGGGAGTGAAGCTGACTCTGATCAGAATTCAGGCACCAAAATGACTGAACAAGCAGCTGGCCTAAAGAAAACAATCAGTTAAGAACAAAGAAGGAGAAATTCTGCAATGAGTACTTGGAGTTGCCACTTCTTGTGCCAAATGTGTCCACTTGAAGCTCACGGCAGTGCTAGGTTGAAGTATGGCCACAACATAACTGAAAACAAAAGAGAAAAATAGAAGAACAAAACAAAAAGAGAACAAAGTGGCAAGTAATGAAGAAGAAAAAAAAAGAAAAGGGCACGCCAATAAGGAAAAATGTTTGTGCCATTTCACAAGTAAAGGAAGGAAATCTGTGCCAAAAACAGTGAGCAAATCCATTACTGATCAGAAGAAAAGGGCTGATTTCCATGGAGCTGAAGACTTGAAACAGAGAAAAAAAAAGAGTTCGAAAAAAAAAGAGAAAAGAAGAATGGAGAAAGAAAAGTGGCACACAAAAGGAAACTTGACACAAGGAAATCAAGGAAGGATTTTTCATCCAAATCAAAGGAATTTATTCAAGTTTCACTCCACCATACTTTTGATATCATTAGAGGACTGACAAAAGAAGCAAAGTGCATTGGAAACATCTTTGAGCAACCAAGTCTCCCACTCTATCAAATTTTCCATTTTCTTAGCTTTTATTCCATTTCTCACCATTTTTCATGTTTCATTTGTTTTTGTAGATGTTGATCCTATTCATGATTAATGGTGGAGAGTAGATAATAAGCAAGCCTATGGTAGTGCAAGAAGCATGTGTGTTTGAGTGAGCTCCACTTTTATCATCAACTTAGAACTTAAGGAGAGAGCCACCAAAATTTTCCTTGAAAGGCTAGTGATTTGAATTCATCTCAATGACTCATGATAGATG
The DNA here is from genome assembly GCA_024364735.1 of Boesenbergia rotunda. Taxonomy (NCBI): domain Eukaryota; kingdom Viridiplantae; phylum Streptophyta; class Magnoliopsida; order Zingiberales; family Zingiberaceae; genus Boesenbergia; species Boesenbergia rotunda. Next base: position 85,381 of record JAGFNQ010007875.1, read on the forward strand.
AAAAGGCTAAGTTGTTGATTTAAGGACAAGATACCAATCCATAGAGCTTAGATTTTTGAGAATTGACGACCCTAGGTAATTTCTTTTCAATTGCTTCTAATTATGCTTAAGAAAGCCTAAGGGATACATATTTAGTGATTTCGCGAGACGCTCAAGGTTAAGTGTGGGGGAGTTGATAAATACCATTTTGTTGATTATTTTAATTTCTAAAATCTATGTTTGACCTATGCTTTTATTGCTTAATTGTGAAATTACCCTAGGTTTTGGAACTTTCTCTTATTTTGGACTTAATTACAAATTTACACATTTTTGGATTATTTGGCCACTAATTTTCTGATATATTTTTGTAGGCATGAAAGGATCCTGGACCTAGAGTGTATTGAGTCAAACTTGAGTCGGAAGTGAACCGGATCGAATTATCAATCTTACGATTAATCCGAGCCGTCCGATTCAAGAGCGGCTAGATCTGAGCCATCCGGGACAATCTGAAGCAATCCGAGCTAGGATTAGGGTTGATCAAGTACCATGATCAAGATCTAAAGGCTTCATTTCAATCAGAGCTCAATCAACCGTTGAATCAAGCTTCGAGGGCTCTAGATCGTCCATTCAAAGACTAAGTTGATCTGGACCATCCGTTGCAAATCTGGAGGATCCGAGCTACCACAAGGCAGTTCCTGACCCCAGATCATCATCATCAAAGTTTGGCTCAAATCAGAGCAAGATCAGCCGTTGAATTTCCTCAAATCAATCTGGATCGTCCGTGCTTAAGTATTTAATCAAAACTCATCAGCTCTTCTTCCCTGTCGCGTTTCCTCGCCGCAGCATTGTCTTCTTCGTTTCTTCTTCAGTTCTTTAGCTAATTTCTTCATCCAAGGGGCGCGACCCCTCAATTTCTCCATTTGATCATTATCTGAGTCCTTGGAAGATAGCTAGGATCGAGATTTCAGCTCAATTTGCGCCAGAACAGGGGTGTTTGAGGGTTTCGGCATCTCTGCTACCCAATCGATTGTGTCTTGTCCACAAGCCATTTCCGACCATTTGAGCTGCTTGTAGGGGTTCTCAGGTGAGCTCAGATGTTCTTCAAATCATCATCGCAAGCCATCAATTGAGACAAGAGATTGGACTGGATTTTTCCCAGCTGAGGCAGTTTCGAGCAGAGTGATCGATTGAAGCTTATTTCCACTGATTTGCTGAGCCTAGGGGTTCGAAGCCAGCTCTTGCTTGACGACCAAGAAGATTTTGAGCTTAGGGAGAGTTGAGGATTAGTTTACCGTAGTTAATTTCAGTCAATTAGCTGTAATTTCGTTTCTGCAGTTAAATTTCGTTTCTGTCTTGATTTCAGAATTGTTAACCTCATTTATTTCATTTTTCCAGCTTAAATTAGGGTTCAATCTTCAAGTTGAGTAGTTTAGGAACCTATCTAGTGGATAGTTGTGTTTAATTTCCGTTAATTTTAGTTCAATTCCTTGCGTATCAAAGCTGTCCTGTTCTACTTCTGCAATTTTCAGTATATCTGCTGCGTATCAGTTTTCTTGGCTGATGCGTGCCAGTTGCATTTTCCTCTAGTTCCTGCATTGGGTATCAAGATTTTTTAGTTTTCTTGTTTGAATTTCCTTTGTAGCTGGTTTCTTTCAAAAAGGGTTTAATTTCATTTTCTGCTTTAGAATTCAGCCTGTGCGTATCAAATTTCAGAGTTTGCAAGTTCAGTTTTGTCCCAGAAAATTCAGTTACCAGTTTATGAGTTTGTGCCAAGTAAACATGAGCTTTACTTAAGCTTTATTGATCCTTAGGATAGAGCAGTAATTTCAGCTCAGCCTATGCGTATCAAGTCTTCCAACCCATTTCTGCAATTTAGTTTTTCCTCCCTGCAATTCAATTTCTGTATCAAAAAATGAATTCATTGCTGCAAACTCTCAGCTGATTGTGCTGAGTTCGTGTCTCAGATTGCAGCACATGTGTTAAGTTTCTTCCTTGCAATTTTACTTGTCTTGTAGCCAATCGGTTTCAGCCTGCACATAACTGTCATTTCTGCATTTCTGCACACAACTTCTGATCTCTTGCATTTCCTATCTGCCTTTAAATTGTTTTGACTGATCAGTGATTGTATCTGAATTCCTACAGACCTGCATGTTAATTTCGAATTGTTTGTGATGGTTTTGGGCACTTAGCATCAATTCTTCATGGCACATCAGATTTTCTATTCCTTGTATCAAGTTAAGTCAAATTTTGCAACTTTGTATCAAAAGGCAGTTTAGGCATTAATTGGTATCCAATTATATGCTAATTTTGATGTGCTATGGTGCTTGAATTCAGCTAGTGTAACATTCGGCCATTACTGAATTTTTTCTACGTTTAGTTGCTTTTGGAAATTGTAGCTAGTTGTGTGGAGTTTGTTTAAATGTTTGGATACTAAATGTTGTAGCTAGCAAGTGTTCCGAGTGTTTGTTTCTGAAAATTGTATCACTGCCTTTATTCATTTGCTTAGCCTTTGTTTTGCATTTGGACTCAAATTGGTTTCCCGATATTGTTTAAGTGTCTTGATGGAGTTGTTCATTGGTTAAGTTCATCAATCGCCATATTTTGTTTAGCTCATTTAGTTGAGTTCTTGCTTTTCATTTTGATTGCCATTCCATTTCTTGATTACAATCTGAAACCCAAATTCACAAACGACACATAAATACAAGCACGAATCGAACGACATCAACTAGCTCCGAGAAAAATACGACCTGTGGCCCCTTTACTACGCTTTTCATACTCTGATTGCAAAAAGGGTTTCCAGCTATTCATTCACATTTAAATCTGATGAGACCACACTTTTGTGACAATTTAACTTAGCTAATTTGGGCTTATCAGTGATCCCTTGATCGTCGGCAGATCAAGACTCAGAAAATTCGGATAGATGAATCCTCCTTCTCGGTGGAGTAACCTCTCCACAATATGTCTCAACAACACAGGATAGGAAATCAAAGTAAAGAGACACAATCACACTTATAGAGCACAAGGAGAAACGCCTACAAGGCGATACTCACAACCCAGCACACACACGGCAAGAGCCTTCACTCAGCTCTCCCTCGTCTGCTTGTTGATCGCCCTTGCAACGCTTCCAAGTACTTCAGCTGCAGCCAACAGATTGCAAGAGTTTCTTCACTGGCTCCAAGCTCTCAAGATTCAACGTATCAGAGTCTATGCAAGAGCTTCAAGACTCAGAGTGATTGCTAAGGATGGATCAAGTGTTGCTGCTTCTAGAGAACTCCCTTCTCTTCATCGCCAACCCACACTTATCCCAGCTGCCCAAACGCCAGGTCACAGACGCTGCACTCAGCTCCCAGCTGCCCACCTGCAACTGCCCAGCTATGTCTGACCTCCCCTGGACTCACTGAACTCTCCTCAGTCGAACCCCAGCCCCAGGTCAGTTTCCAGCCGTTGCCAGCAGCGCCCGTTGCAACCTGCGATGGAAACCTGCCAAACCTGCTCAATGGAAAGCCTCACATTAACCCTCCTTGAGCGTTTGAATCCATCCCTGTAAAGCTTGCACACTCCAACAGAAGCTTAGCAATGCATATCAAAACATATCAGCAGTGTAGCAGAGAATCGGCAGAGAAAACAAACGCGATCAGAGCTTCTGACAACGTATTTGAATTAAAGTTCTGCTCCTGATCGGTCCTCAGACCAATTAGGAAGGACCCTGATCGGTCACCAGACCAATCCAGCAGTCTTCTGCACACTCCTGATTGGTCCCCAGACCAATCCAGCATTCTGCTGCACACTCCAGATCGGTCCCCAGACTAATCAGGCAGTGCCCTGATCGGTCACCAGACCGATCAGGCTGCTTCCAGACCAATCAGGCTCCATCCTGATCAGTCATAAGGAGAATCTCGCGACACTTGATCGTTCTCTAGATCGATCTGAACAGTATCCATGATTGGTCACCAGACCGATCAGGAGTCGAGCAGTAAGGTTCCCAAAACCCACTGTATGATCCCTGATTGGTCACTAGACCGATTAGGAGCTGAGCAGTAAGTGAACTCTATGCTCCCTGATCGGTCACCAGACTGATCAGGAGCCGAGCAGTAAGTTCCCAAACTCACTATATGCTTCCTGATCCGTCACCCGATCGATCAGTCATAGCTGGATCAGTCACCAAACCGATCTATGAGGGAACTCCGTGCCAAACTCCCTGATCGATCACCAGACCGATCCAGGAAGAGCCAAACCCACTCCAAGTCACAAGAACAAGCCTCCAACCCTTCTCTGACTCGTGCTTGATCCCTCAGACCAAGACTCCATGCCCAGCTTCACTCACTGGGGCTTCAACCTAACTCTCCAAGCTAGGACCTGGCTTCTCTCACCAGGGTTTCGGTCACCCGGCTTCACTCACCGGGATTTCAACCTAGCTTCACTCACTAGGATTTCAATCACCCGACTTCACTCACCGGGACTCGACTTCACTCACCGGGATTTCAACCTAGCTTCACTCACTAGGATTTCCATCACCTGGCTTCACTCACCAGGACCCGGCTTCACTCACCAGGATTTCCATCACCTGGCTTCACTCACCAGGACCCGGCTTCACTCACCGAGATTTTCATCACCTGGCTTCACTCACCAGGACCTGTCTTCACTCACCAGGATTTCCATCACCTGGCTTCACTCATCAGGAACCAGCTTCACTCACCAGGATTTCCATCACCTAGCTTCACTCACCAGGACCCGGCTTCACTCACCGGGGTTTCCAATTACCTAACCCTCCGAGTTAAGACTTTTCCACACCTAGCCCTCCAAGCTAGGATTTTTCACACCTAACCCTTCAGGTTAGGACTTTTCTCACCTAGCCCTCCAAGCTATGATTTCGTGCCCAGTCCACGACTAGGACTTAATCGCCATTCGTTTAACTAGACTTAAATCAAAACTTAAATCAGTGTTAACACCAAAATAACAATCAGGGTAAGACTGCATCAACAGTATATGTAGGGCAACCCCCAGGATTTGAGGACCTAGACAAACCTGAATATGTATTCAAGCGTAGGAAAGCTCTTTATGCGATAAAACAAGCACCTAGGGCATGGTACGAAAGATTATCCACCTATTTAATTTCTAAGGAATTTAACCAAGGTCAAATTGACTCCACATTATTTGTTAAAACCTTAGAAAAAGATATATTCATTGCACAAATATATTGGTGCAGAAAGCACCAAAGTCAAACCAGTGTTTTAATAATGGCAACAGGGTTCAAAAGTTAAGTCTTATTTGTGATCTAACATGTCACTTGAGTGTGCAGAGTAAAAAGCTCTAGCGAAGGACTGCTAGGCACTGGCGAAGGAATGCCAGAGTAAAAAGCCCTACCGAAGGACTGCTAGGCACTGGCGAAGGAATGCTAGAGTGAAAGACCTAGCGAAGGACTGCTAGGCGCCAGGTGAAGGACAGCTTGGGACTGAAGCCCTAGCGAAGGATTGCTAGGCACCGGGCGAAGAAAAGCTCGACATCCAAGACCTGGAAAAGGACCGTCAGGCAAAAGTCCAACCAGAGGAACGGTTGGCATCAGGTAAACTCTCCCGAGAGGAGTAGGTGAGGACGCGTTCCCCGTAGAGGGAACAGTAGGCGTCGGTTCGACCTAGGGCTCCATTTTGGAGGCCCAAAGTCAGAACCAAGACAGCTAAGACTGTATAAACATAATACTCTAATGTTTTATATTGTTTTGGACTAACCCTGGATGCAGGACCGAAGGAACGTGTGTCTACAGCTCAGAATGCCCAAAGGAGAGAGGCAAGTAACTGAGCAGGGCGCCCTCAGTGTCCAGGGCGCCCCCAGGGGCAACACAAAACAAGCGAAGCAACAAAGGCTTCGGCTGCTCACTGGCCAGGGCGCCCTCAGCGCCCAGGGCGCCCTCAGCAGCCAAGGCGCCGCGTGCCTACGCCAGCGAAGCTGATTACATCTATCCAGCCGAGAAGCCCGCGCTGAAGAAGTCAAGCAGGGCGCCCCCTGCGTCCAGGGCGCCCCCAGTGTCAAAACTCATCCCTATTCGAGTGGGATAGAGCTTGACCGAGCGAAGCTCAGATCGCTTGACACATGGGGGGGGGCGCCCCCGACGTCCAGGGCGCCCCTAGGCGCTATAAATAGCACCCAACGCCCAGGCTTCCAAGTACAACTTCCAATCAACGCTTCTACGCTCTTCTGCTCTCGCGCTTCACCTCGGAATACTTCCAACTCGAGCCGACGACGTCCCGCTGCTCTGAAAAAGTCGATCTACCCCGGACGTCGGTAAAAGAGCCATTTAAGTTTACTGTACTTAATTCTGTAATAATCTTTTGTAAACTATTTGCGCCTTATATAGAATTGCCCAAAGTAAACGGTCAACGACCGTGGGCCTTGGAGTAGGAGTCGACCTAGGCTCCGAACCAAGTAAAACCTCCCGTGTTTGCGTTGTGTGTTTTTATCTTCCGCTGTGCAATTGCTCTTACTCAAATCCGAAAGTTTTTCGATATTCACCCCCGCTCTATCGGTTTTCTCGATCCAACAAAATATACATTGATGATATAATATTTGGATCTACAAACTCCAACTTTTTAAAAGAATTTGTCAAAATTATGGAAAGTGAATTTGAAATGAGCTTGGTAGGTGAGCTCAACTTTTTCTTAGGTCTACAAATTAAACAAACCAGGGATGGTAATTATGTTCACCAATCCAAATATGGAAAGGAACTAATAAAGAAATTTAAAATGGACAATTCTAAAAGTTTAAGTACTCCTATGACTACTAATGTTAAAATAGATAATGACCCTGAGGGTAAACCTATTGACCTAAAATTATACCGAAGTATGATTGGTAGCTTACTGTACTTAACTGCTAGTAGACCTGATATCTTGTTCTCTGTAGGAATGTGTGCTAGATACCGAACCTGTGTTAAGGAATCCCACTTAGCAACACTAAAAAGAATTCTAAGGTACATTAAGGGTACCCTAAATGTAGGTATTTGGTATCTTAGGACTTCCACTTATGAATTATCAGGATACTCTGGCTCTGATTATGCTGGTTGTAAATTAGATAGAAAAAGTACAAGTGGAAGTTGTCAATTGTTAGGACATAGTCTAGTCAGCTGGTGTAGTAGAAAGCAACACTGCGTAGCTTTATCCACAACTGAAGCAGAATATATTGCTCTAGGAGAGTATGTGGCACAACTGTTATGGATGATGCACACTCTTAAGGATTTTCAGCTAGACTACACCCAAACTAGAGTATTTATTAACCACATTAGTTCAATAAATCTGACTAAGAATCCAATTCAACACTCTCAAACCAAACATATTGAAGTCAAACATCATTTTGTAAGGAATCATGTAGCTAGGGGAAAAATTGTACTTATACATGTGGACTCAAAATCCAATTTAGCTGACATCTTTACCAAACGCTTACCTGAATCTGAGTTTAGCTCTCTAAAAAGGCAGTTAGGGTTGTTCTTAGTATAATAGGATTGCTCTAAAGTTTTTTTCTTTTATCTTTTTCATATTTTTCGAAAATTAGCAGCTAATTTTTTCTTTTAAAAATCATTTCTTTTACTATGTCTTGAAATTTGAAATTATTTTCCGACTTAGATTTTTTTTTTCAAAAACTTACCCCCTTTAAAACTAGGGCTTTTACGCAAATGGACTTCGCCTAGGTCTTAACCCTAGAATTACATGCACCAATAGATCTAGCAGCCCGCATCTCACAAGCACCTTAGGGTACTTTGATTGATAACCTAGACTCGGTTGAGATGCTTAGGTCTATGCCTTGATTCAAGATGCTTTAAGTCAGTGCATCTACAGTAATTGGGGCAATAAATACAAATTGAACAGCAATCAAGTTAAGTGTTCAAGCTTAGAAAATCTAACTTGATCAGATCACTTAACTTGATTAACCCTAGTGAAAGCTACTGATATAATAGTTAGTAAGTAGCTAACTGAGTTAGACAGGACCCGAACAAGATCGGTTTAATTGGTTTGGTCCTTTTTGTTGCTTGAGTTCACTAGAGTTGGTTCAATACAGACTGAAAAATTCTTGTTACTAACTCTGATTCAAAAGTAATTTGCAATTAGTTTTCTATTTTTTATATATATATATGGCAAAGGGCGAGAGAGAAGAAAAGAGAGAAAATTTTCAAATTTCAAAATTTTTTTCCTCTTTCAAAAAGTAAAGTTGAACCTTTAAGTGCATTTTTTTTTTCAAAATTTCTAAGTGCATTTGTTTTGGGCAAATTTTTCTAAGTAAAAGTTTTTCTTAGTAAACAAAGAAAAATTTCTTAAAATGTTTTTTCCAAGTAAAAATTTTTCAAAATGCACAAAGTGTTTTACAAATGCACAAAATGTTTCAAGTAATTTTTTTTCAAAATGCACAATGTGTTTTACGAATGCACAAAATGTTTCAAGTAAATTTTTTTTTAAAATGCACAATGTGTTTTACGAATGCACAAACTGTTCTTATGCAAATTTTTCAAAATACATAAAATGGTCTTTATGAATTTTTTTTTTCCGAGTGTGCAAAATCTGTTGTGCAAAAGTTGAAACTTGTTAAGAGAAAATTTTGTTGCAAAAGTTGGCTAAGTGAAAATTTTTTCAAGTAAAATTTTTTGAAGAAGGTTTTTGTGAAAATTTTTCTAAGGGAGAATTTTGTTAAAAAAATTGGCTTAACAGAAAATTTTCTAAGTAAAAAGTTTGCACAAAAATTTGTTTTAAGATGATTTTGTGTTGCAAAGTTTTTTTGGTGAAAATTTTTCCATGTAAAATTTGGGCTTGTAAACCTTTTCTAAAAATTGTCTAAGTGCAAAAATTTTCATTTGTAAATACTTTGCTTTGTTTTGAAAAACACTCAGTCAAAAGTTAACACTTAGATATTTTTTTGAAAAACTGCATATCATTGAAAATTTTAGGGGGAGAAGTTATATTTCAGGGGGAGCTTAATAGCTTTATAAAAAGTGATTATTTTTTGATTGTTAGGCATGCGATTTAAATGCTTTTTAACATAACTTTTTGAATCGTGTTGTCATAAATCAAAAAGGGGGAGATTGTTGGTGTCGGAAGCACCAAAGTCAAACCTTGGTTTGATAATGACAAAGGGTTCAGAAGTTAAGATTTTATTGTGATCTAATAATGCTACTCGAGTGTGCAGGAAAAGTCCTAGGTACACTAGGCAAGAAGTCCTGGTTCTAAGAATTGGGCACTAAGTCCTGGTCGTGGGTTGGGCACCTAAGTCCTGACATAAGATTGGGCAATAAGTCCTGGTCGTGGACTGGGCATGAAGACCTGATCTGGGGGATTGGGCAAAAGTCCAACTGGAGGAGCCGGTTGGCAAAAAGGTAAACTCTCCTGAGAGGAGTAGGTGAGGACGCGCTCCTCGTAGGAGGAAACATTAGGCGTCGGTTCGACCTAGAGTTCCATTTCGGAAGCCCAAAGTCAGAACCAAGCCAGCTCAAGCTGTTAATCATGCTTAAATTTATATAATTTATATGTTATTTGTGTTTTGGAACTAACCCTGGTTGCAGGAATAAAGGGATGGAGGTTTCTGCTCTCAGATGCCTCAATAAAGGCAGACACCTGTTTGATCAGGCGCCTATGTTAATGCAGGCGCCCCAGACAAGGGTTATTCCGAAGCCACATGAAGCATGCTACCACATAAGCAAGTGAGGCGCCTGTGTTCATACAGGCGCCCCAGTCAGGTTAGGCGGCCTAGTTGAAGGGATAAGCGCTGGCCAAGTCTGCGGATGGAGTTTCTCGCAGGCAAGGCCATGTTGGTGCAGAAAGCACCCAAGTCAAACCTGTGTTTTGATAATGGCAACAGGGTTCAAAAGTTAAGGTATATTGTTTGTCTAACATGTTACCCAAGTGTGCAGGCAAAGCCCTAGCAAAGGACATCTAGGCACCTGGCGAAGGAATGCCAGGATACAAAGACCTAGCGAAGGACAGCGAGGCACCTAGCGAGGGAATGCCAGGATATAAAGCCCTAGCGAAGGACTGCTAGGCACCTGGCGAAGGAATGCCAGGATACAAAGACCTAGCAAAGGACTGCTAGGCACCAAACAAAGGGCTGCTTGGTACTGAAGACTTGGCGAAGGACAGCTAGGCACCTGGCAAAGGACTGCTGGGCAAAAGTCCAACCGGAGGAGCCGGTTGGCATCAGGTACATTCTCCCGAGAGGAGTAGGTGAGGATGCGTTCCCCGACGAGGGAACAGTAGGCGTCGGTTCGACCTAGGGCTCCATTTTGGAGGCCGAAAGTCAGATCCAAGACAGCTAAGGTTGTATAAACTAACATCTTATTGCTTTATGTTGTTTTGGACTAACCCTGGATGCAGGACCGAAGGAACGAGTATTTGCAGCTCAGAGAGCCTCAAAGGAGTGAGGCAGCAGCTGACCAGGGCGCCCGGAGTGTCCCGGGCGCCCCCAAGGTGAACATAAACAACTGAAGCAAGGGAACTGCTTCTGCAGCTCATGGGCAGGGCGCCCCCGTGCTCCCGGGCGCCCCCGCTGCTCCCGGGGGCCCCGGATGGTTCGGGCGCCCCAGGAGAAGCTAACGAAGCAACTCCCATCGAAGCCAACAGATAAGAAGAGACCCGGTCAACCCGGGCGCCCCCAGCGTTCCGGGCGCCTCGGTCAAAACCTGATCCCGAGTTTTAAGGGATCAGAGCCGACTGAGAGCGAAGAGGATCGGCTGACACGTGGGGGGGGGGGGCGCCCCCGACGTTCCGGGCGCCCCCAGGTGCTATAAAAAGGGCCCTCGACCCCAAGGCTTCAACACTCAATCCATTCAACGCAATCACGCTCTTCTGCTCCCGCGCTCTGCTCCAGAAACCTCCCGACTCGAGATACAAGCGCCGACGATGTCCCTCTGCTCCGAGAATCATTCCACACTGGACGTCGGTAACGAAGAGCGATTTTTATTTTTGTGTTTACTATACTGCAATTGTAACATCTATTTGTAAACCGTTTTGCGCAAATATAGAATTGCCCACAGTAAACGGTCAACGACCGTGGGCCTTGGAGTAGGAGCCGACCGCCACTCCGAACCAAGTAAAAAACTTGGTGTTTGCGTTTGTTTGTTTTAATTTCCGCTGCATAACTTCTCTAATTCTTAAATCCGAACGTTATCCGATATTCACCCCCCTCTATCGGTTCTCTCGATCGATCAAGTGGTATCAGAGCGGGGAAGCTCAAATTTGGTGCAACCACCAATTTGAGAATTTTTTTTCGGATTTTTATGATTTTTTTTTAAAAATTTCTTCTCGTTAATCGAGGTTGGTGCAACACCCCTCGACAAATACTTTTTTATCCCGCACTACTAATCCAAGACCAAGTCATGGGATATTCTTTTTTTTCTTTTTTGCTTAGTTTACATTTCAGATAAAATGACCATGCAAGAAGGCTTCAGCACCGCGAGACCACCTCTCTTCAGTGGGGAGGACTTCTTCTACTGGAAGAGCAGAATGGATGTCCACCTGAAAACTCATGTGGACATGTGGATAATCATCCAGTCCGGACTGGAGATTCCAAGAAATGCTGAAGGAGTACCTCAGACTTACACAGAGTGGGACACCGCTCTGAAACGGAAAATTGAAGCGGATGCAAAGGCGACCCAGACCCTCCAATGCGCCTTAACAAAAGAGGAGATGAACCGGGTGGGTCCCTTCAACACTGCGAAGGAGTTGTGGGGGAAACTGATCGAGCTGCACGAAGGAACAAACAAAAGAGGAGCTGAACCGGGTGGGTCCCTTCAACAGTGCGAAGGAGCTGTGGGGGAAACTGATCGAGCTACACGAAGGAACATCAGACACTCAGATCAGCAAGAGGGATCTCCTTCTGAACAAGCTGTATACAATTAAAATGACCGACAATGAAATAGCAGCTCAGCTTCACGCCCGAATCCAGGAATTGATGAACGGACTGCACACCATCGGTCATAAGGTAGAAAACCGTGACCTAATAAGGTACGCTTTAAATGCTTTCCCTAGAAACACCTTGTGGGCATCTATGGTAGATGCATACAAGGTTTCAAGGGACCTTTCAAAAATTAAGTTAGATGAATTATTCTCTGAATTAGAATTACATGAGCAGACTAACTGCACCCTGGCCGAGAAAGGCATTGCCTTTATTGCAGGTAAATTTGAAAAGAAATCCAAGAAGAAACCTCAAACAACACCTAAGTCTGAATCAGACTCAGACTCTGAAGACGAAGGAGATAGACCAAAGCTGGTCCGACTGGCAAGAAACTACTACAAGGAGTTAAAGAACCAAACCAACAAAAGGAAAGCCAACCGAAGAAAGGATGAACCAGCTGAACCCGCAAATGAAAAGAGCAACCCCAACGTGACTTGCTACGAATGCAAGAAGAAGGGCCACTACAAGGATGAAGAAAGCACTTCAAGCAACGTGGGATGAGTCCTCATCCGAAGAAGAAGAAGAGGTCCCACAATCGAACCTACTCACACTAACTGCCTCAGAAGAAGTTGAGACCGAGTCAGAGTCAGAACAAGACGATGGCAGACTGACATTCTCAGAGGACGGCGAAATCAAGGTAAGTGGATTTACTAGAAGTCAATTAAACGAGTTAATATCTTATCTTTCTCGAGATTTGGCGAAAGCCAAACTCCGAATCGAATCCCTCTGACAGGAAGTAAAACTCCTGAAAGAGGGAGCTGACTCTAAACTCTTAACTGAGAAGGTTCAAGAAGGAACCTCTACTCAAGTTGAAAAACTTGAGAAAGAGAACTCCTCCCTGAAAACTCAGGTTAAGGACCTTAGATCAGCTTTAGAATGATTTACCTCTGGTTCCAAGGGTCTTGACATGATTCTTGGAAAACAGAAATCGGTTCTAAATCGATCCGGACTAGGTTATAGAACCAAGTCTCGACAAAGATCCTACTTTGCTGTACTGAGCCAGTCCAGACCTAAAGTTCAGGCATGGGTACCAAAACTATGCCTGAACAAACAAACTGGATCAAACCAATATTGGATCCCCAAGGACAAGATTCACATCTTGCCAAACCATTATCGTGGCTATAGTCCAGGGGGAGCCAAATTGAAAACAATAGTTATTATTAGATAAAATTCAATTCTTGCTTGCAATTTGCTTGTTTGCTTGTTTATTTAATTTCTGCAATTTATCATGCTTAGACTTAGGAATGGTTAGTTTAAGGACCAAACCAACTTAACTGAAAATTGACAACATAGTATTAGGAGAAGGTGAGATGATAGTACGTTAGGAAAACCAATTCTAATAAGGTCAAGTATACTTGGTCTCTTTAGACTGGTGAAACTAGCCGAAGCTACCGATCCAAGACCTAAACTAGTTAGACCAGAATTTTTCAAAGAATAATCTTGAAAATGAAATTTCATTGAAAGTCTTTGTCAAGGAAAGGGTTGATGATCCAATAAGACTAGGACCAAAGAAGACCTAGTGCCTCGCCAAGACCTGGAAGCCAATTTTTGAAATTCAAATTCAAATTACTCTTTGTCAAATTCAAATCTAACACAAATTTTCAGTTACTTGTAGATTTAAACCTTCTTTTCAAAATAAATTCCATTGTTTTCAAAATTAATTAAGTTTTTCAAAATAAATCATGTTTCTCTTAAATATTCCTTCATCAAAACCTGTCTCACAAAACCTATAAGGCTAACATGATTGAAAACCCTAGATTCAGTGAGACAGTAGAATTAAACTCAATTAAAAGTTCTTTAATACCTATATTGTGGTTTAATCTTGTAGTCAAACCATGGTCAACATAGTCAAACCATGGTCAACACAGTCAAACCATAGTCAAAGCAGTTAAATCATTTCAAACCATGGTCAAACCAATTAAGCCATGGTCAAACGATGACAAAACATCAAATTTAACACTTACTACCACTCCGGGCGCCCGTGACTCCTCGGGCGCCCCCCCCATGCCTTTACCTTCTCTCAAGGCAAAAAACTGCCTCTGACCCTTGACCAGGGCGCCCGGAATTACGCGGGCGCCCCGATGACAGTCAAAGCAGCAAAAGCTGCAAATTCAGCCTGACCGGGGCGCCCGGAGATGACAGTCAAAGCAGCAAAAGCTGCAAATTTAGCCTGACCGTGGCGCCCGGGCCACTCCGGGCGCCCCCAATGATCTGCCTATAAAAGGGCATCCAAACCCCCTCCTCTTCCCACACCAAAAACCATCTTCCTTCCTCACTTCCTTCCTTCCAAGAAGATCAAGTGACACTTGTGCTTCCTCAATCTCAACCATGCCTCCCCGGTATGATTTCTTTTATGCATTTAGAATTATTTTCTTAATTCCTTTCTTATAGATGCATGTATCTTAACTTAGAAAACGCCGAGCAAACCAAGCGAACCCCGGTACCGAACCGAGTCCCGACCCTAGATTCCCGACTCTAGAATTGTGTAATAAGTTTGATCGAACAACTTACAAGCCTATCAAAACTAGCTATTTCAATAGACATTTCTTTACCCAATCTTGTCCCTTAGCTATGAATGTCATAAACTTTTATCAACTAGATAATCTAGTATTCTGCACTCATACCATTAACAAATCCTTATCTGCAGAATTTTATAATAACATAGTTCGACAAAACGATCTCATGTTTAACACTACTGTTCAAGGGATACCCTTGTCTATCACCCCTACCTTGCTAAATCGATTCCTTGGACTACGACCCTCCCAGTCCACCTTTTGTTGCTATCCACCTAGGAATCCTCCATTTGATCCTCCCTACTCTCACATTACTCTAGACACTCTCCACTCCTATTTCTATAGGGAAGCTGGACTCCCTGCAGACAGACGATTCCAGTCCATTGGCCTTCAGGTCCAGGACTACGCCCTATACAGAGTTCTGGTCCGATGCATCTTACCATTATCTACTAGAGATGTCGCGACCATGCGACCTTTTCATACTTTCCTACTGTATGCCCTGATCCATCATCTTGACATTGTCATTGGCCTTCACATGTTCGACGCCATTTTACATGCCTCCATTGTCACGAATCAGGGTCGGGTACGCACCCCCTTCTTCCACATCATCACCTCCATCCTTCATCACCACGGTCGTGACATTACCGTAGGTGAAATATCCGAGATGATCGATTTTGATGAAATAGAGTTTAGGAACTTCTCGTTAGCTGGCATAGACGTGTCGGTCACCGGGGTTTTGACTTGGAGACGACAGCTAGCTGGAGCGCAGATCGACTCAGATGAGGAGGTAGACGTTGACGATGCAGATCTGGCAACAGCGGCTCGAGCACACATAGACGAGCCGCCTCCACCGACCATCGACCAGCGCTTCACTCAGATGCAGACGGAGATCCACAGCCTCTGAGAGGAGGTTGAGGCTTACCACCTCGAGCAGATGGACGCTCGTAGAGCTGATTGAGAGGTGGACGATGCACGATACAGTGAGATACTGTCACTACTGAGAGCATGGCAGCCTGGCTCATCTGACCACCCTGGCCCTTCTTTATAGTTAGACTATATCAGCGTTGTACTAAGTAACTAAAACTTGACTCATGTTTGACTCTACTGGACCTCTGCTTAACCAGTCAACTTATTTTGTTTGACTACTCATTTGACTTGAGTATTTGATCTTTACTCTGCTTGGTAGAATAGGTCTACTTTGCTTTTTGGTTTTTCTACTACTTCAGCCTTTAAAATTTTCAAATGTTTTTAAAATCAGTTTTTAAAATTTTTAAATGTTTTCAAAATCAAATTTTACTTAGTTTTGAAAAAATTTTAAATATTTTTTCGACTTAGTTTTGTTTTCAAAACTACCCCTTTCAAAACTAGGGCTTTTTCGCAAATGGACTTAGCCTAGGCCCTAACCCTAGAACTGCATGCACCTATAGATTTAGAAGCCAGCATCTCACAAGCACCTTAGGGTACTTTTGATTAATAACCTAGAATGGGTTGAGATGCTTAGGTCTTTGCCTTAATTCAAGATACTTTAAGTCAGTGCATCTGCAGTAATTGGGGCACTAAATACAAACTACACAGTAATCAAGTTAAGTGTCAAGTTTAGAAAATCTAACTTGAACAGAACACTCAACTTGACTAACCCCAGCAAAAACTACTGTTTAATAGCAGTTAGTAAGTAGCTAATTGGGTTAGACAGGACCCTAAAAGAAACTGATTTGGTTTAGTTCATATCCTGAATTGGGTCAGTACAGCAAATTATACAATTTGTTATTACTTATGCAATTTATTTATCCTATTTTTGCTACAATTATTTGGTTTTGATATATGGCAAAGGGGGAGAGTTAGGAAATAGGAAAGAAAAGAGTTTAATTTTTTTTTTTCAAAATTTAGAAAAGGAATGAGTTTAAATTTTTTTTTTTCAAAATTTAGGAAAGGAAA
The DNA here is from genome assembly GCA_024364735.1 of Boesenbergia rotunda. Lineage (NCBI taxonomy): Eukaryota > Viridiplantae > Streptophyta > Magnoliopsida > Zingiberales > Zingiberaceae > Boesenbergia > Boesenbergia rotunda. The sequence continues at coordinate 101,730 of JAGFNQ010007875.1, forward strand.
GAGTTTAAATTTTTTTTTTCAAAATTTCAAAAAGAGTTTAATTTTTTTTTTCAAAATTTCAAAAATAGTTTAAATTTTTCTCAAACTCTATCCTTTATTCAAAAGGCACTTTATTCATCTTCAAAAAGACTAAGTTTTTTTTAAGTACTTAACTCATTTTCAAAAGTACTAAGTTTTTTTGTAAAAGCATTTAATGTGTTTTCAAAACTTGACTAAGTACTTTAAACTTAAAATTCTCAAAATTTTGTTTGAGTAGTTTTTCAAAAACTTTTCCTTAGTACTCGTACTTAAGTTTTCAAACCTCTTGAAACATTAAATTTTTTTCTAAGTACTTTGAACTGAAATTCTTAAAAATTTTCTAAGTACTTTGAACTGAAATTCTCAAAATTTTTCTAAGTACTTTGAACTGAAATTTTCAAAATTTTTTAAGTACTTTGAACTGAAATTTTCAAAATTTTTCTAAGTACTTTGAACTGAAATTTTCAAAAATTTTCAAGTACTTTGAACTGAAATTATTCACATTTTTCTAAGTACTCGAACTGAAATTTTCAAATACCACTAAACTTAAGCTTTCAAAATCATTCTTAAACTTAAGTTTTCAAATTTGTCTAAACTTAAGTTTTCCTACAAGTATAAATCATTTTGGAAAATATTGTTTCTGTTGAAGTAAATCCAACCTTAGACTTAGAATTCATTTTCAAAAACCACGAACTTTTGAAAAATCTAGGGGGAGATTCCTTCCAGGGGGAGGGAACAAAGTTTCATTTTGATTAACTTAACTTTTTGAACTAGGGTTGCCATAAATCAAAAAGGGAGAGATTGTTGGTGCAGAAAGCACCCAAGTCAAACCTTTGTTTTGATAATGGCAACAGGGTTCAAAAGTTAAGGTATATTGTTTGTTTAACATGTTACCCAAGTGTGCAGGCAAAGCCCTAGCAAAGGACAGCTAGGCACCTGGCGAAGGAATGCCAGGATACAAAGACCTAGGGAAGGACAGCGAGGCACCTGGCGAGGGAATGCCAGGATTCAAAGCCCTAGCGAAGGACTGCTAGGCACCTGGTGAAGGAATGGCAGGATAAAAAGACCTAGCAAAGGACTGCTAGGCACCAAGCGAAGGGCAGCTTGGTACTGAAGACCTAGCAAAGGACAGCTAGGCACCTGGCAAAGGACTTCTGGGCAAATGTCCAACCGGAGGAGCCGGTTGGCATCAGGTACATTCTCCCGAGAGGAGTAGGTGAGGACGCGTTCCCCGACGAGGGAACAGTAGGCGTCGGTTCGACCTAGGGCTCCATTTTGGAGGCCCAAAGTCAGAACCAAGACAGCTAAGGCTGTATAAACTAATATCTTATTGCTTTATGTTGTTTTGGACTAACCCTGGATGCAGGACCGAAGGAACGAGTGTCTGCAGCTCAGAGAGCCTCAAAGGAGTGAGGCAGCAGCTGACCAGGGCGCCCGGAGTGTCCCGGGCGCCCCCAAGGTGAACACAAACAACTGAAGTAAGGGAACTGCTTCTTCAGCTCATGGGCAGGGCACCCCCGTGCTCCCGGGCGCCCCGGATGGTCTGGGCGCCCCCAGGAGAAGCTAACGAAGCAACTCCCATCGAAGCCAACAGATAAGAAGAGACCCGGTCAACCCGGGCGCCCCCAGCGTTCCGGGCGCCCCGGTCAAAACCTGATCCCGAGTTTTAAGGGATCAGAGCCGACCGAGAGCGAAGCGGATCGGCTGACACGTGGGAGGGGGGGGGAGGGCGCCCCCGACGTTCCGGGCGCCCCCTGGTGCTATAAAAAGGGCCCTCAACCCCAAGGCTTCAACACTCAATCCATTCAATGCAATCACGCTCTTCTGCTCCCGCGCTCTGCTCCAGAAATCTCCCGACTCGAGATACAAGCGCCGACGACGTCCCTCTACTCCGAGAATCATTCCACACCGGACGTCGGTAATGAAGAGCGATTTTTATTTTTGTGTTTACTATACTCTAATTGTAACATCAATTTGTAAACCGTTTTGCGCAAATATAGAATTGCCCGCAGTAAATGGTCAACGACCGTGGGTCTTGGAGTAGGAGCCGGCCGCGACTCCGAACCAAGCAAAAAACATGGTGTTTGCGTTTGTTTGTTTTAATTTCCGCTGCATAACTTCTCTAATTCTTAAATCCGAACATTTTTCGATATTCACCCCCCTCTATCGGTTCTCTCGATCCAACAGGCCACGTGTTAGGTGCACCCTTCAACACAGGCGCCCTAGTGACTGCTATATAAAGGGGTTCACCCCCTTGGCTTCAAACACAACTTCTTTCTACGCATTCCTTCAAGCGCTCTGCTCCAAATGTTCCGTGCTCAAGACTCAAGCGCTAACGACGACTCTCGGCTTCGACATTCTAATCTTTCGGTCGTCGGTATAATTTTCGTTTAAGTGATGTATTTTAAATTCTATATTTGTATTCAAGTTGTAACAATTTTACGCAATATAGAATTGCCCATCGTAAATGGTTAAGGACCGTGGGCCTTGGAGTAGGAGCCGACTACGAATCCGAACCAAGTAAAAGCAAACGTGTTAGCGTTGTTTTGCTTTTCCGCTGTGCAAACTACTCTATTTTTTTTTCAAAAAATCAAAAAAATCGATCGATATTCCCCCCCCCCCCCCCCCCCGTCTATCGATTCTAAACGATCCCACAAAAATATGATAGTTCTTTTACCTGTTGCTTATTTCTTTTACTTGCTGCTTATTATAATTAATCGTTAATTTTATATATAGTTTTTTTAGTATTAGTTATTCATGTTATTATAAATTTGAAACAGAGAAAATGTAGAATGAAAGAATGTGGATGTATAAAAAGAATTTACCTAACCATCAGAGTTTAACTGATGAGTTTAAAATTGGATTGACCCAATTTCTGAATTTTACATCTAGTCAAGTTGAGTATATGGATGACAATTAAATAAGGTGTCCATGTAAAAAGTGTCACAATGGAAAATTCTTACTTAGCGATCAAGTTGAAGAACATCTTTGTCAATTTGGTTTTACCCCGAATTACTATAATTGGACATCCCATGGTGAACCGTTTATATCTGACGATGATTTTGAACGAAATATACGAGTTTTAGTTGGTGGTGATCAAAGTTATTATAATCAATTAAATCCATATAAGAGGATAATAATTGATGCAATGGGTCAGAATTTCAATCCTGACACACACGGTGCATGTTCTAGTTATCTTCCAATAGTTGAACAAATGTTTACTACTTATACATCACCGTTGGAGGAAGTAGAAGTACCACCTATAGATGAAACATATCTTCAATTTCAAGAAGTATTGAAGGTTGCCGATGAGCCATTATGGGTTGGTTGTCATTAAGGATGTTATTTACTTAGCATTGCATGCTATGTTAAGAAGTTTAGCTATTAAGGATGTTATTTATTTAACTATGCTATGTTAGAAAGTGTAACTATTAAGGATGCTATTTATTTAACCATGCTATGTTAGAAAGTTTAGCTATTAAGGATGCTATTCATTTAACCATGCATGCTATGTTTGAAAGTTTAGCTATTAACTATGCATGCTATGTTAGAAAGTTTAGCTATTATTAACCATGCATGCTATGTTAGAAAATTTACCTATTAATGATGTTACTCTATGTAACATTTTTGTATGTTTTATTAATACCATTATTCTATTTTGAATAGGGTTAGCGAGCCAACTAAACTGTTAAAAATATTAAGTTGTGTTAATTTAATTAATTATCTTTCTTAATACAAATGATTCTATTTGTTATTAATATTCTTAATTTATTTTGAACAGGATTGGCAACGGCTAGTAAATTGATACAGTTATTAAATTTTATATTAATTTAGTAGATGTTTTTATGTTACGACTGATTCATTTTGTTATTTGTTTGATTATGCAGGAAAAGAAGAAAATGAAAGAAGCAAGATTGCCAATAGAAGAGGTCGATATCTTGATGTTCTTGTAGTTTTTTTCATGACTTTATGGATTTCTATAGATTGGATGTGATCACTTATTTTGTAGTTTATTTGGATGTTATCTATTTGTATCGATATGGATATGATGATATGTTTCATTTGGATATTATATATCTGTATGGATATTTGGATTAGATATCATTTCATTTAAATGGTATATATATGTATGTATATGGATTAGATATTTGTATGGTTTCATTTGAATTTTAATTTGCAAATGGATTGATATGTTGATTGAAATAGAATGTGTATGTTAAATTGATGAAATGTTGATATGTGAATGTTATATATTTGATTATGATATATTGAATTTAGTTAAATTGATAGTATTTATTATATTGGAAAAAATTTGAACAATTTGGGATGATTTTGCAATGAAAAAAATTCATCGCCAACTTATCATAACACTTTGATCTCTCAGTTTTTGGGATGAATTTTTGGATTCGTCCCTGAATCTGGGATGAATTTTTGGATTTGTCCCAAAATCAATCAGTCACTGAATCTGGGATGAATCAGTGAATTCATCGCAAAAAGAGGGATAAATTTACTGATTCGTCCCTGAATCAAGGATGAATTCACTGATTCGTCCCTGAATATAGGATGAATTTTTGGATTCGTCCTAAAATCAGGGACGAATTCACTGATTCGTCCCAAAATCAAGGACGAATTTACATATTCATCCCTGAATCTGAGATGAATTCATTAATTCGTCCTTGAATCTGGGACGAATTTATGGATTCGTCCCTAAATCAGGGACGAATTCACTGTTTCGTCCCAAAATCAAGGACGAATTCATTGTTTCATCCTAAAATCTGGGATGAAAAATGATTTATTACAAAATTAACTAAATTAATTTTTTGGGATGAATCTATATTCGTCCCAGAATCTAGGATGAAAAAATATATTTTCCCTAGAATTTGGGACGAATTTATTTTTTCATCTTAGATTCTGGGATGAATATATTTTTTCATCCTAGATTTTGGGACGAATTTATCTATTCGTTCCAGATTCTGCAACGAAATAGGTTCGTCGTAAAGTTTAATTTGTCATTTGGGTAACGAATTTTGGGACGATTTTTTTTCATTGCAATTTGACAACTAATTTTGGGATATATTTTTGGATGAATTTTATTTTCGTTGCACTTTAGCAATGAATTTGGGGATGAAAAAAAATAATTTTTTCAATAAATTCAGGGACAAATCTAGATTTTTGTCCCAGAATTTGGCGACGGCAATTCTGCAATGAAAATTTTTTTATCGCCAAATTTGTCCTAAATTTTTTGGGACGATTTTTTTTTAAATTTGTCCTAAAATTCATCCCTAAATCACTGATTTTTTGTTGTGATTGTAAGCAGTCCATTAATATATCTAAATTGGTTTTTTACTAAAGGGTGTACCCAAGAATTGGTATTTACTAAAAGGCGTACCATGGTTTAATTTTCATCAAAGGGCGCACTCATTTGAGTGAACTTCCTTTTAAACCCCTCCTGTTATGTACTGCCTTTCTCTTTATCTCTCAGTAACAAATTCCGAAACGTCTACACATGCTTTTTCAGACTTTTATTTTAAAATAATATATTATGAAATCGACGCTAAACTAAAAAAACGTAATGTAAAAACTGAAAAATATTTCAGTTAAAAAATATCTCATCCAACGTGATTTAAAAATATAAATAAATGATTTTTATATTTGATTAATAGAAATTAATATATTAAATAATTTTAATAAATATATTAATATATAAAAATAATTTGAAAAAAAAATAGAGCGTGGGCCTGAAATATTTTTATTTCAGGCCCACGCTGGGCCTGAAATCTTTTAATTCAGGCCCGATGTGGATTCAATGTTTTTTTCTATTTTAAAAATATATTAATATATTAAAAAACCTATCAAAACACTTAATTTCAGATTAAGACGCAGGGTCTGAAGTCACGCTAGGAGGGTCTGAACACAGATGTGTTCAGGTCCTCCAAGCCTAAGGAATGATCAGGCCCTCCTTATGCCTGAACACAATCTTGGATAAATATAAGTAAATTAAATAAAAATATCAATAGTTCTAGTTAGAGTTGAGTTAGGAGTTTGTATTTTTGGTGTCCAAACTTCTAATGATTACAAATTATGTTACAATAGGAGATTTTAAGGTCTATCAGTTGGTTTTCACCAAAACCCACTGATGGACATAGGATATTTGGATTTCTCAAAATCCAATATCAATAGTTAGAGTTGAGCTAGGAGATGGTATTTTTGGTGTCCAAACTTCTAATGATTATAAATTATGTTGCAATAGGAGATTTTTAGGTCTATCAGTGGGTTTTCATCAAAACTCACTGATGAACCTAGGATATTTGGAATTCTCAAAATCCAATATCAATATTTAGAGTTGAGCTAGGAGATGGTATTTTTGGTGTCCAAACTTCTAATAATTATAAATTATGTTGCAATCGGAGATTTTTAGGTCTATCAGTGAGTTTTCACCAAAACCCACCGATGGACCTAGGATATTTGGATTTCTCAAAATCCAATATCAATAGTTAGAGTTGAGCTAGGAGATGATATTTTTGGTGTCCAAACTTCTAATGATTATAAATTATGTTGCAATGGGAGATTTTTAGGTCTATCAGTGAGGTTTCACCAAAACCCACTGATGGACCTAGGATATTTGGATTTCTTAAAATCCAATATCAATAGTTAGAGTTGAGCTAGGAGATGGTATTTTTTATGTCCAAACTTCTAATGATTATAAATTATGTTGCAATAGAAGATTTTTGTTGGGGATCGGTAGAGCTAGAGGGGGGGGGGGGGTGAATAGCTCGCTTCGGTTGAATCTTCCACTTCCAAGCAGAGATCAAAAACCACACACCACCCAATCCAATGCTAACACTTAGATTTACTTGGTCTCCACCTCCTTGAGGTGACTAATCCAAGGGTCCACACCAGCAATCGCAGATGTCACTATCAAACCTCCTTCTCGGAATAACACCGAGGGTGGAGAAACCCTTTTACAACACCCTTGAAAGCTTTCACAAAGAACAACACAAGGAAGACGAAGAGAAAAAAAGATTACACAATAGGCTTGCTTCTCCTTCCTTTGGTTGCTTGAAGAATGTGTTGGCAACTTGAGCTTGAGCAGAGAACTTAGAGCACCAAAACCCTAGCCGATATTCCAATGGAACAGTTGTGTCGTTTATGCTTGGTTGCCCGCTTATAACGGTCTTCTTTGCTTCCTGAATCGATTGGTGAGAAGCCCCAATCGATTACCAAGTAGCCGTTGAACAGTACGGATGTCGGATGAATGGCTGGGATTACGCCATTTGAACTTGAATCGATTGGCTGATCGATTAGCATCCTGAATCGATTGCATGATCGATTACGGAGTGTTCTATCTGCGCACAGAGTAGCTTGTCATCGATTCACCAATCGATTACAGGGCTTCTGAATCGATTGAAGGATTGATTACGAAGCATTCTATTTGCGGACAGAATCACTCATAATCGATTCACGAATCGATTACAGAACCTTTTGTTTTCGCACAGAATCAGCCAGAATTGATTCACAATCGATTAGTCATCTTCCAATCGATTGGTCGATCGATTGATATGCTCAACTCTAGACTTGGATCAATTGAAGACCTTCCAATGGATTCGATTACCTTGTGCCAGCGAAACGTCTCGTTTCCTGGACTTCACGCCTGGAGCCTCCCCAGCTCCGGGTCTTCATGCCAAGAGTTCCGTCCCCGACCATCCCTTGGACTTCTTGCCTGGAGCTTCCTCAACTCCGGGTCTTCATGCCAAGAATTCGGTCCCCGACCATTCCTTGTACTTCTTGCATTTCTGCACACTAAATCTCAATGCTAGATCCAATGTATTAGCTTAAACTTAAATAACTGTCAATCATCTAAACTTCTCATCTAGGGCATGATTGCATCTACAATTTTTAGGTCTATCAGTGAGTTTTGGTGAAAACCCACTGATGGACCTAGGATATTTGGATTTCTTAAAATCCAATATCAATAGTTAGAGTTAAGCTAGACGATGGTATTTTTGGTGTCCAAACTTTTAATGATTATAAATTATGTTACAATGGGAGATTTTTAGGTCTATCAGTGAGTTTTCACCTAAACCCACTGATGGACCTAGGATATTTGGATTTCTGAAAATCCAATATCAATAGTTAGAGTTGAGCTATGAGATGGTATTTTTGGTGTCCAAACTTCTAATGATTATGAATTATGTTGTAATAGGGGTTTTCTAGGATGAATCAGTGGGTTTCGATGAAAACTCACTGATGGACCTAGTATACTTGGATTTCTCCATACTTGATATCTCTATTTAGAATTTACTTAGAAGATATTATTTCTGATGTGCAAACTTAGTACCAATAATTTTTAGTTATGTTCACTAACCGTATCAGTTGGCAAGCAAAGATGTATAAATATGACTGCATCTTGGGCACAGTTAAAAGAAACCTCTCTTTCAATATGATTTCAAAAATATAAAGAGATAATTTTTTATATTTGATTAATCTAAATTAATATAATAAATAATATTTAATAAATAAATTAATATATAAAAAAACCTATCAAAACACGTGATTTCAGATTCAAACGCAGCGCCGAAGTCATCCTAGGAGGACCTAAAGTCAAATAACTTCAGACCTTATAAATAATTAATTTAATAAATAATAATTAAAAATAAAAAAAAATATTTTTAAAATAAATGAATTTTCAGTGCCCTTGGGCATGAAGTCATCTGACTTCAGGCCCAAAGCTTGGCTTCAGCATTGCATGAAGTATCAACAGAAGCACACGAAATACATGAAAAATTCTTATGGAAGCAAGCATAGGTTGAGGACTCCCATGCTCAGATAGAGAAATATTATTTATTATATTAATTTAGATTAATCAAATATAAAAAATTATCTCTTTATATTTTTGAAATCATGTTGAAAGAGAGGTTTCTTTTAACGTGCCCAAGATGCAGTCATATTTATACATCTTTGTGTGTCAACTGATATGGTTAGAGAACATAACTGAAAATTATTGGTAGTATGTTTGCACATCAGAAATAATATCTCCTAAGTAAATTCTAAATAGAGATATCAAGTATGGAGAAATCCAAGTATTCTAGGTCCATAAGTGAGTTTTCATCAGTGAGTTTTCACCGAAACCCACTGATTCATCCTAGAAAACTCCTATTGCAACATAATTCATAATCATTAGAAGTTTGGACACCAAAAATATCATTTCCTACCTCAACTCTAACTATTGATATTAGATTTTGAGAAATCCAAATATTTTAGGTCCATCAGTGGGTTTTGATGAAAACCCACTGCTAGACCTAAAAATCTCCTATTGCAACATAATTTATAATCATTAGAAGTTTGGACACCAAAAATATCATCTCCTAGCTCAACTCTAACTAGAACTATTGATATTTTTATTTAATTTACTTATATTTATCGAAGATTGTGTTCAGGCCCAAGGAAGGCCTGAACATTCCTTAGGTCTGGAGGGCCTGAACACAGATAGGTCTTTTTATATATTAATATAAAATATCATCTCCTAGAGTGACTTCAGACCCTATGTTTTAATCTAAAATTAAGTGTTTTGATAGGTTTTTTATATATTAATATATTTTTTAAAATAGAAAAAAAATTTAAGTCCACGTCGGGCCTGAATCAAAAGATTTCAGGCCCAACGTGGGCCTGAAATAAAAATATTTCAGGCCCAGCGTGGGCCAGAAATCTATTGATTTCAGGCTCAGCGTAGGCCTAAAATCAATAGATTTCAGGTCCACACTCTGTTTTTTTAATTTTTTTTATATTAATATATTTATTAAATATTATTTAATATATTAATTTCTATTAATTAAATATAAAAATTATTTATTTATATTTTTAAATCACGTTGGATGAGATAATTTTTAACTGAAATTTTTTTCGATTTTTTTCTTACGTTTTTTAGTTTAGCGCCGATTCCATAATATATTATTTTAAAATAAAAATCTGAAAAAGCATGTGCAGACGTCTCGGAATTTATTACTGAGAGAGAAAGAGAAAGACATTACATAGCAGGAGGGGTATAAGAGGAAGTTCACTAAAATGAGTGCGCCCTTTGATGAAAATGAAACCATGGTATGTCTTTTGGTAAATACCAATTCTTGGATACGTCTTTTGGTAAAAAGTCGTATCTAAATTGGATAATAACGACACAACTACTCATTCGACTATCTAACATTAATCAACCGATGACATTATTAATCGATTAATAAATTAAAAAGTTTAATTAATTCATTAACAAACTGAATTAAATTATTCAATTTGTTTACTTTTGCTGACAAAATTTAATTGGTTCAATCTGTCCAAAAATATTTGATTTAATCGATTTTGGTTTGTTTGATTGGATTTTGAATCCAATGCTCATCTCTAAATATAGATAAAGAGGAAAAAAAGGAAACATCTAACTACTTACAGATTATTAATTTTTATATATTTAAACATTACGTAGTTAATGAGTGAAAAATAATGCATATCAAAGACTGAAACAAGCAACAATATAGATATAAGGATTAGAGAATTTTTTGACAACCAACAAACCAACTTGTACTTAGTAATTAGATTCTCCACTTAGGCTTTAACTTAATTCACTATGAATTATTCATTCACCATATTGAAAATTTTCCTATAGATTCCATGCCATTCACTTTTAAAGTAAATCGTCTGCACTTCCAACTAAGAACTAGAAAAATATAAACATTCTTCTTGATATTATTATGTTAATTTTCTCAACCATAATAAATAAAAAACAAAGTTTAACAAACGTATTTCTTTTAGGCTCAATCATTTGAAATCCTTCTACAGATATATGGCTTCATGAACTCAGAGGTTTCAGCACTTTAGGGGTTTAAAGTTGTTCCGGAAAGAATCGACGTCGACGGTCAGTCACTAAGGTTCAGCCCATGCGGATGCTGACGCTAGAAGAGAAACTCTACACCCTGAGAGATTAACACGAGCGTTAGGGGAACACGCCGGAGATTGTTCGGCGGAGCCCACTCCGACACTCAAGTCAGTACCTCGATGGAGAAGATGAAAAGAAGGCAAAACAGTATGTGAGTTGAAGAGAATACGTAACCTTTTTATCGGGCGGTTTGGAGTATCTTTTATACCTGCGGCAACTGCCTTCGTGCTTCCCCATGATCTGTGCCACGCCCCCTCGTTCGTCGGTTACCGGATAATCATTGAAACGGTCCACGCCATCATTAAGTTTGACCCGTTGAGATCTTTAGGGGTCATGGTGACTCCGCGATAGTGGGGAAGGATATCCGTAGATCCAAGAAAAGGGGTACCGTTACTTGAGTCAGAATGCTTCTTGGGCTCTGCTCCCCCGAGGTGCTCTCGGGGTCTTCTGGCCCGGGGGGTCCCGAGCACTTGACTTCCCTTAGGTGGTTTCGAGGCCCAGTTTCCCTTGGTGATCCCGGGAGGGGTTTGCTGATCTGATCCCCGGGCACGTTTACCGCGGGGAGGCCCTGGGGGATCCCCTTCCCGAGAGGGTCCCGGGTGTTCCGAAAAGAGAGTCACTTAGACTCGCTATATCTTGCCGCCCAGCTTCTTCAGCCCACGTGTCCGCCATGGGGTATTCAACCCCATCACAAGTCCCTCATATCAAGTTTGATCGAAGGAAGTGTTGCTGACTGATCGGACTAGTGTGGTAATGAAGAAGTTATGTACCCGTGGGTCCTTGTATCCATTATTGCTCCCTCAGCTATCATATTGGGTCCTAGGATTGTAGAATTTACCTCGGTTCTTGAGGCAGCCCCCTTTTAGTTTTGTCTTCCCAAAAAGGCTTCTATGGCTTCTGAGGTACTATAATGATACTTGTCCATCCTTCATAAAGGCACATGGCGCTCTTTGATGGCGACGAAGTCCTTTCGCGAATGCTCCGTCGCCATGTGCCCCAACTACTCTCTTCGCCACCTCTTACTAACGTGCGCAGCTGTAGCCGACTCACGTCACTCGACTGTTCCCTGGCGTTGCCCCGAGTTGGTGGTTCCTTGCTCTCCATGTGCCTTGCCCCCATTGCACACATGCGGGCGGCTTCCTCTGTATAAGAAGGGGAGGCAAAGACATTCAACCACCTTCTAGCTTATGGTTGGGTGCACCGCGTCTTCATCTTCTTCTCTAAGGATTCTTTTTAGCATATGTCCTCTGCCTCCTTCTTGTCCTTTCCCTTAGGAATCATGGAAGGCTATCGAGCGTAGTGGTATGAGTCTGCCTCTTCGAGAGTGAGGCCGGAGGCTTTGCAGGCGGCCATTGAGGCTTACGACATTCCTGCTGAGATGGCGGTGGTGGTCCCTTAAGTGGACCAGACACCGGTGGAGTCTCCTGTAGGCTTCTTTACCTTCTTTCTGGGACAAGTAGAGTCGGGGTTCCGCTTCCCCATTCCTCCTTTTTTCATGAATGTGACCTCCTACTTCGATATCCCTCTTCACCAAATGGCTCCCAACGCCTTCGTCTAGATGGGCGAGGTGTACATCATCTTCAAGCTCTTCAATATCCCCTTGACCCCTCGCCTTTTTCATTCCTTCATGATTCCGATTGATGCGCGAGGGGCTTTTAGCTTTTCGGTGCGCCCCGGCCATAGGTTCTTAGGAGGGTTCCCTTCCTCGCAAAAGGGGTGGAAAGAGAAGTTCTTCTTCATCCGACAGCCTACGCAGCCCTTCAATCCCCTCCGCTAGAAGGAGGATTTGCCGACTCCTCCCTCCTTAGGGAATTTCTTCTAGGGCCCCGCCTACCAGTGGGCCAGGAACATACTCTCCGTCATGGAGTTCAGTGGTCCGGGTCTGGTGCAGAGTGAGGAGCTTATGTACTGAGCGAGCCTTAGCCCAAATGTGACCCAGATTAGCCCTAGCCTTGGTACATTCAACTTTTTCATCAATGTCTGTTAGTTCTAACTGATATCTTCCTGCTTGGTCATTGCAGAGGAACTCATGTTTTAGAGCGCAATGCACCAACTGATCAAGTGGGAGGAAGCCAACAAGGAGGCGCTGGCTCCTCCCCCCGCCGCTCCTGATGCGCCTTCTACTTCAGCCGAGACCTCGGAGGGGACAGCCGAATCGTCCCATGGGCCTGCCTCACCCGGAAGGGTAGAGGCCATCGCTGCGCCTTCGCCATTTATGGACCAGGAGACTTTCGGTCCGTCGGTTGACCCGAATGTGGGCATCCCTTCCGAGGATGACTCACCCACGACTATTGTTTATCCGGAGGGGGTCACAGAGGAGTCCCTGCCTGCCACTACCCCTTCAATAACCCAATTCTTGGGTCGGCAGAAAGGAAGGTTCCAAAAGGCTCGGGCCCCAGATGGAAAAGGCAGCACCTCAGTGGCCCCCGCACCCTTTCATCTGTCCCTGAGGAGGATGTTTCCCCTCCCGATGGTGGGGACCCCATTCCCCTATCTCCACCTTTTCCGTTGACAGCTGCTCCGGAGGCCGGTGTTCAGGCCTCCAGCTCTTCTTCGGGTGATCCTGCTGAGATCCCTAAAGGCAAGAAAGTATTAACCACCCAATATCGAATGCAACTTGATCGCCTTCAAAAAAAAGGCTAGATGTGGCATTTGAGGCCTCCATGCAATCTTTCTCTCCGGTGCAACTGAGGGAGGTTCCCGCAGAGGGTCCTTCTCCCAAGGGGACCTCCAGCTCTAAGGAGGGTGACTCCGGCCCTTCTACGCTGCCACCCGGAGCTCCTACTGCCCAGCTACTTTCTCCCCGCAAGGACCCGTTGCCCTCTGAGAGTCGGGTTGACACCTCAAGGTCTCAAGGGGGGGGGGGGGGGGGGAGCCGTGCGAATCTCCGCGGGGCCTCTCACCACTCTTCGTGAGTCTCTTTTGAAGGTGCGCGTTCCTAATCCATAAGTTGTTTTTGTTGGGATCTTCAGGTGACATAAACACAAAAACGCAGCGGAAACAAGATCCCTCGAGCAATCCATGCGAAAGAAAAACTCATACGAAATCATCTATCTAATAGATCTATCTAAAGTGTATACATTTGGAGCATGCCCTTACGTTTATCTCGCTCGTCCAAGCGCCGTCGGATCTCTTGCACGTTCAAGTGTCCGTGCCTCTATTCGTATCCACACGAACACGATATCTCTACTTCGGAGAAGAACTACCTTAGTTGTGCTAGCAACTTGAGGTAGTTCACAAAACACCAAGAATCCAAGATGTGGGTTTCGGCCAACATAGAGAAGAGAAGGAAGAGGGGAAAGAAAATGAGAAGTTGTCATCCAAATGACAAGGGACAAACTCTTTTATACTCATATCAAGAGGAGTTTTTGCCTTTTAAACTTCCCTTCATTAAACATTTTAATGTAACTCTCTAACTTTTCATGTAACTCTCTAATGGTGAGAAACTCTCCATCTTCCTCTCTTATTAATTCATTAAACATTTTAATGAATTAATATTTCATCCAAATGTGGTTAAGTCTAATCTAAATGAGTTTAACTCAAATTAGATCTCAATCCATAATCCAATTGGATTCACTTGAGTCTAACTCAATTAATCCAATTCCGATTAAATCTTAGCCAAACCAAGATAAATTAATCTCCGAAGCATCGTGTCCTTAGTGTGTGACCCAATAGGCTCTCGTAACGTTGGCAATGTGTCTAAACCAATTTAGACACAAAAGAAATGAGCGGCATCTAGCAATGCATCAATGCTACCCAAATAACAAGAAAGTCGAGATCCGACTTAACCTCCGTGACTATGGCAATGTATGACCTTGTCCTTCTATCCTCGATATCTAGATTGACCAATGAGGCATAGACCGTGTCATCCTCGATCAATCTTTGTGCTTCTTGATCTCCGAGTAGACTCACTCAAACAATTGAGCTCAATATCTCATATTGACTCAATTGAGCATGGCCATACGTTTTAGCAGTCCTACTCGATCAAGGGGCCCACAGATATCACTCCCGTCATATGGAAGGGATAGATCCCATCTACATCACTCACATCCCTCCATATAATTCATTACATACCCAGTGATCGCCTTTATAGTTCACCCTATTACGGGTGACGTTTGACGATACCAAAGTACATAATGTTGGTGCAGAATGCACCCAAGTCAAACCTGTGTTTTGATAATGGCAACATAGGTCAAAAGGTTAAGTCTTACTTGTTTTCTAACAAGTTACTCTAGTGTGCAGGAGAAGCCCTAGCGAAGTGTTAGTGATATGAGAGAAGTGTCCTAAGGCAATCACCTTATGATTGTAAAACATTTATATTAATAAATGATAATTCACTATTTGAGTATACATGCTTGTGTATTTGATTGAGATCTTAAACTCATCTACTGAATGTCCGCAATACAACTCACAGCATAAGAGAATTTGTGATGAGATCACAACTAGTGATTATCTCTAAATGCGCAAATGTGAAGTATTGAAAATATCCCTAGTCGATGAATTGATAAAAACGGACACCATCAATTCTGTTGAGACTAGCATGGGTTATTCTCTAATCAGCTGATTCTCACTGGCTGGTGACATTGGGATGTCCGGAGATAAACATGGATGCTAGTTAAGGGAACTAGTTCATTGGAGTGACTAGCTGTAAGACTTCATATGGGAATCTACATGTAGATATGTCAACGAAGATCTTACTGCGGCTTAAGTGCGATGTTCCTTTGACTTGCGGTGTTCAAGTCATCTTGGTCATGGAGACTTATACTTTGACATCTTAAGCAAGCATCTCCAAGGAGGTGTGGACCCAGGATGATCGGGTATAAGCCGAAGTGCCTGAAGATGTTTGAACAACCTACAAAGGATTCACCACTCCTTGCGAGGAGATGTATACCCAGGCCTATCGTCGGATTGTTACTCAAATCCTCTGGCCAGAGCATCTCATGTATTTTAGAGACTCTCACTCTAAACATGATATGCTCTGGCCAGAGGCTTTGAGTAACAATCCGACGATAGGCCTGGGTATACATCTCCTCGCAAGGAGTGGTGAATCCTTTGTAGGTTGTTCAAACATCTTCAGGCACTTCGGCTTATACCCGATCATCCTGGGTCCACACCTCCTTGGAGATGCTTGCTTAAGATGTCAAAGTATAAGTCTCCATGACCAAGATGACTTGAACAACGCAAGTCAAAGGAACATCGCACTTAAGCCGCAGTAAGATCTTCATTAACATATCTACATGTAGATTCCCATATGAAGTCTTACAGCTAGTCACTCCAATGAACTAGTTCCCTTAACTAGCATCCATGTTTATCTCCGGACATCCCAATGTCACCAGCCAGTGAGAATCAGCTGATTAGAGAATAACCCATGCTAGTCTCAACAGAATTGATGGTGTCCATTTTTATCAATTCATCGACTAGGGATATTTTCAATACTTCACATTTGCGCATTTAGAGATAATCACTAGTTGTGATCTCATCACAAATTCTCTTATGCTGTGAGTTGTATTGCGGACATTCAGTAGATGAGTTTAAGATCCCAATCAAATACACAAGCATGTATACTCAAATAGTGAATTATCATTTATTAATATAAATGTTTTACAATCATAAGGCGATTGCCTTAGGACACTTCTCTCATATCACTAACAAACTCCCACTTGGCCTAATGCCAATCGCTATGGTATCCAATACCACAGGCTCTAACATGACCCTCAAACTTGCTTTGAGGCAAGGCCTTAGTTAAAGGATCCGCTATATTCCTTTCAGTGGGAACTCTCTCAATTTGTATGTCATTCCTACTTATAATCTCTCTGATCAGATGATAGCGGCGAAGCACGTGTTTGGATCGCTGATGAGACCTTGGTTCCTTTGCTTGTGCAATAGCTCCATTGTTGTCGCAGTAAACCGGCACTGCATCATCAATGGTTGGAACCACACCAAGTTTGGAGACAAACTTCTTGATCCAGACTGCTTCCTTTGCTGCTTCCGAAGCTGCGATATATTCCGCTTTCGTGGTGGAATCCGCTACGGTGTCTTGTTTGGAACTTTTCCAACTTACTGCACCTCCATTCAAAGTAAATACGTATCCAGACTGCGATTTGGAGTCATCCTTATCTGTCTGGAAACTGGCATCTGTATACCCACGTATTACCAAATCTCCTTCTCCATATATTAGGAACACATCCTTAGTTCTTCTTAAGTACTTAAGGATTGTTTTAACAGCCACCCAGTGATCCATTCCTGGATCCGACTGGTATCTGCTTGTGACGCTCAAAGCATACGATACATCAGGCCTAGTACATAACATAGCATACATGATAGATCCTATCGCGGATGCATAGGGAATCTTATTCATGCAAATCCTCTCGTCTTCTGTGCGCAGACACATAGACTTTGAAAGGTTGATCCCATGCCTGATGGGAAGGTAACCTTTCTTGGATTCCGACATGCTAAACCTTTTTAGCACTCGGTCTATATATGTAGACTGTGAAAGACCGAGCAACCGTTTTGATCTATCTCTATAGATTCTAATCCCAAGGATATAGGTTGCTTCTCCCAGGTCTTTCATGGAGAAAGTTTTGGATAACCAAATTTTAACTGTCTGTAAGACTGAAATATCGTTTCCTATAAGTAAGATGTCGTCGACATATAATACTAGGAATACGACTGCACTCCCACTAACCTTCTTGTACACACAGGGTTCGTCAGGATTTTGTGAGAAATCAAACTTTTTGATTGTCTCATCAAAATGGATGTTCCAGCTCCTAGATGTTTGCTTCAGTCCATATATGGATCGTCGAAGCTTGCATACCTTGGTTTTATCAACCGATGTGAAACCTTCAGGCTGTATCATGTATACGTCCTCAAGCAGGTTTCCGTTAAGGAAAGCTGTTTTCACATCCATTTGCCAAATCTCATAATCATAATGAGCTGCTATGGCTAGGAGCATCCGAATGGATTTAAGCATAGCTACTGGCGAATAGGTTTCGTCATAATCAATTCCTTATTTCTGACGATATCCTTTTGCCACTAATCTAGCCTTAAAGGTAACAACATTACCTTCCATGTCGGTTTTCTTCTTGAAAACCCACTTGCACCCTATGGGTTTAATCCCTTTAGGTGGGTCAACCAAGTCCCATACTTGATTTTCGTACATGGAATCCATTTCCGACTTCATGGCTTCAAGCCATTTGTCCCTTTCTGAACTTTTCAGAACATCTTCATAACTGATAGGTTTGTCATCGCCAATGAGCAACACGTCGTTCGATTCACTTACAAGAAATCCGTATCTCTCTGGAATGTTGCGTGTCCTATCAGACCTACGAAGAGGTGGTGTAGTTTTAGGTTCAACTGATAGCTCATCATCATGAATTATCGGTTGTGGGCCTAGACTCGGTGTCTCTGTAATGTCTATTGGAGTTTCTTGAACTTCATCAAGTTCAATGCCACTCCCACTGTTTTCTTGTAAAAGAAATTCTTTTTCTAGAAATACAGCATGCCTTGAAACAAACACCTTTTGTTCCAAGGGATGATAGAATTGGTAACCCTTCGTTTCCTTAGGGTATCCAATAAATAGACATTTATCAGACTTAGCATCCAATTTGTCTGATACAACCCGCTTCACATAAGCGGGACAACCCCATATCTTAAGGTGAGTTAAGTGAGGTTTCTTACTATTCCAAATCTCATATGGAGTAGTAGAGACTACCTTGGTCGGGACTCTGTTTAATAAATAAACAGCTGTCTTAAGTGCATAACCCCAAAAGGATTTTGGAAGAGTTGCATGATTCATCATCGACCTAACCATGTCCATCAAGGTTCGGTTTCGCCTCTCAGATACACCATTATGCTGTGGTGTATATGGCGGAGTCCATTGGGATAATATCCCATTGTCCCTTAGATAATCTTGAAATTCTTGACTTAAGTATTCACCACCCCGATCGGATCGAAGTATTTTAATACTTTTGCCAAGCTGTTTCTCTACTTCATTTTTGAACTCTTTGAATTTCTCAAAGGCTTCAGATTTGTGTTTCATCAAGAACACGTACCCGAATCGTGAGTGATCATCGATAAAGGTGATGAAGTAGCTATAGCCTCCTTGTGCAAGAGTTGACATTGGTCCACATACATCAGTATGTATTAGACCAAGCAATTCTCCCACTGGATTACCTTTTCCGGAAAAGGGTAATTTGGTCATCTTGCCTTTTAAGCATGATTCGCATGTATCAAATGAATCGGGTTCAAATGATTCCAAAATTCCATATCGGTGCAATTCGGTCATGCGTTTCTTACTTACATGGCCAAGACGACAATGCCAAGTGTAGGAGTCTATTCGATTATCTATTCGAGCACGTTTGTTGCTAACTTCGATATTGAAAACGTCACTGGATAAATCTAACGTGTAGATGCCATTGCACAAAGTTCCATTCCCATAAAGAACACCATTTAAAGTTATGTAACAACAATTGTTACTAAAAGTCAAATGATAACCTTTTTCATTCAAACATGAAATAGATACAATGTTCTTTATTAACGAAGGAACGAAATAACAATTATCCAGTTCTAAGATACGTCCAGACGGGAGCTTTAGCAAGTATGTTCCGATGGCAACAGCAGCAATCTTTGCTCCATTTCCAACTCGCAAATCTGCTTCTCCCTTGACGAGTCTTCTTCTATTCCTTAGCCCCTGTATGTCATTACATATATGTGAGCTACACCCAGTATCAAGTACCCAGGAATTTGAGGAAATAGAGTGACATTCAATAACGAAGATACCTAAAGAGGACGGGGCATCGAATGCCTTCTTCTTCAAGGACTCAAGATAAACTTTGCAATTTCTTCGCCAGTGACCCTCTTTGCCACAATGATGGCAAGTGCCTTTTGGTTTCTTTTCAGTCTTTTTAGCCTTTTTCTTCTTTCCCTTATTCTGTTCTTTGGCCTTCCTCTTAGAACCTTTCTTCGAGGAACCAACTAACAGAACTGCCTTTTGTTCCTGCTTTACAGAAGGCTCTACAGACTTCAGCAGGTTGACTAACTCAGGAATGGTAGTTTCCAGCTTGTTCATCCGATAGTTCATCACAAATTGCGAATAACTTTTGGGCAAACAACTCAGAATTAAGTCAATACTTAGTTCATGATCCATTGCAAAACCGAGTGTGTTTAGTCGCTCAATGTACCCCAACATCTTTAGCACAAACTGCGAGGCGGAAGTGCCTTCCTGCATCTTAGTTGTGAAGAGGAGTCTGGAGACTTCGAACCTTTCGGATCTCGCCTGCTCTTCAAACAACTCATTAAGATGGAAGATGATGGTATAAGCATCCATATGCTCATGCTGCTTTTGCAGCTCAGGTATCATAGAGGCTAGCATGATGCAACTTGCAAGTTCAGAATCGGTCACATGTTTCTGATAGGCCACCAATTGGTCTGGAGTTGCATCTGCTGGAGGATTTGAGGGAAGTAGATTTTCAAGGACATAAGCAATCTTCTCTGCCTTGAGGACTATCCTCAGGTTTCGAAGCCAGTCCATGAAGTTAGGCCCAGTTAATTTGTTGGTGTCCAAGATGGAACGCAAATTCAGAGAAGACATGATCGAGTGATTAACCTAGAAATACAAATTGAGATTATGTGAGAAGATTTATTAAAGAATGTATCAACATACATAAATTAAATCCTATTTATTTTACGAATTGAGTCACCCTTATTATCAATTCGGTAGATCGTAGGAACATCTCCAAATAGGTTGATATCCAACCATAGATAAGAACAACCATGGCTGTGGCCATCAAGTTCTTCTTAGCTATGAAGGTAGGTAATTATACCGATTACACATCTCATATATGTAACTATCACATTATGCTATCAACTAATTGAATGTTTGCATAAAACATTGGGTTGTTAACTCATTAACAAGTATGTATCATTATACATAGCACCCAACTGCACCTCTCTTTGCATCGACCTTGGCTGTGGCACAACAAATCGATGCTCCAAGCTTAAGGCTGACCCATTAATCAAGAAATAGTTTTAACATGGTTGGAGCTCATTCAACCGCTTAGTCAGGCTTGGATGTGTCCAACAACCAAAACTAATGATTGACCTCTGACTCGAACTATATTATTCATAAACTAATTCCATGGTTTGAACATGTTGAGGTTCAAGTCGGGCATGGATGTGTCCATCAACCCAAGCGAGAAACAAAACTCCGATTCTAACCATATTAATGGAAGGTGTTGGCCTTAATATTTTGTAAGGGGTTTTGGGTCTCATTCTTTTTAAGCACATTCATGACATAAAATTATGTCATGACTAACGATTTCCTTAATAAAGTATGTATGTGACTTAATTTATCAAGTCTCATGAATTAAATTAGGAACCGGATTTCCTAATCATAATTTCATACTTTATTAAAGGAATTGTTTTGGGAAACAATTTCCTAAATTGTCATAACTAATTTCGGAAATAATATGTTCAAGACTTTGATTTCTCTAAATCAAATCTTGTTAAATTAAGAGACAAATCCCTTAATTCAACTACATATTATTTTCATGAAAATCTCATTTAAGAAACTCTATAGGAAACCATTTTCCTAATTAATTTTGGAGACAACAATATGTAAGAGCATCACCTCTTAAACATATTTTATTCATGGATTTAATTAATTACAACAAATTATTTTCTAAGGGTGGCTCCCCGAGGCTCAGATACCCAAAGAAAAGTAATGTGTTGTAAATCCAATTGGACGGCTCCCCGAGGCTCAATCCAATCAAACATGACAATTTCAATTAAAAATTGGGAAATTAAATTACAACAACTAACTTTAAATTGGACGGCTCCCCGAGGCTCAATCCAAAATAAAGAATTTTGTTGTCAATTTAAAAACCAATTCAAATTTAATTGTCAATTAACTGTCCATGAATTTGTCTAGACTTTCTTAAAAGAAAGTGCCCAAAATTGCGAGATTTCGAAAATTGATTTTCAGAATAGTTGCAAGTTTCCGGTACAAAGAAAACTTACATATTTACAAAATTGGAAAATTTCTAAAATAGAAAAATTTCCAAAATTGGAAAGTTTCCAAATATGGAAAAATTTCGAAATTATTAGAGTGAGAGTCTCTAAAATACATGAGAGTAATTAGAAATCCAAAGGACGAGTAAGACATTACTTGGGCTAGGTGTGACGTAGTCAGCCTAGTGGGGACTGACACCATAGACCGTGTCCTGAACCAAGTGGGTATAAGGTGGTGAAGGGAATGGGGCACGATTCATTAGAGCTGCTGAAGAGTTTCAGAATAATTTCTTCTGAGGTCAAACCGTTGATCTTTCGATTAATTGGGGATCATGATGTACTACTAGGTGCCACTCATGATCGTTCTATAATTTGTTGATTATAGACGGCCAACATAAATCGAAAGCCTATTTAGTCACACGCACTACGAGTAATCCGAGGGATTTAAAACGAGTTGAAAATTGGATTTTCCGATCAAGAGAAATAAGTCGAATCTGAGTTAGTCAGAGGCGCAATGGAAGCTAAAAAATGGCTAAGTCTTTTGAAGGCTTTTTGGGCGAATTAAATGAGTTTAATTCGCGGCGGTTCGGGTTGGTTTTGGCCGGCCAAAGAGGGTGTTAAACCCTCTTTGGTGGCCGGCCAAATAGAGGAGAATAAACCAATTTAATTGGTTTAATTAATTAAATAAATCTAGTACGATTTATTTTATAAATTATGGATAAATAAATTTGTATAAAGAAATTTATATATATAAATTTGTAGAAATTTATTCTTTTTATGGAAGTTAAAATAATCCATGAATTGGGTTTATTTTAATTTTATAAAATCAATTATGAATTGATTTTTTCATAATAAGAAAGTTTATAAATTTCTTATAAAATTTATTCCATAATTTAAAGAGAAGAAGAATTAGTTTTTAGTATAAATTAGTTTATAATAAAGACTTGGTTTAAACGGAATTAATTCATAAGAATTTATAGGATAAATTTCTTATTATAAATAATTAGTTTTATTATAAAGTTAGTTATAATAAAATTCATAAGAGAATTTATAGGATAAATCTCTTATGATAACTAATTTGTTTTATTATAAATTGTTTATAATAAGACTAGGCTTAAAAGGAATAAGCAATAAGAAAATTTATAAGATAAATTTCTTATAACTAATTCCGTTAATTCGGTTTAGAGGGAGACTTAGCAAAGGAGTTGCTACTATATAAGGGAACCAAAGGCTAGCCCTTAATTCCAATTGAAACAATTAAGAGATTAATTATTCTCTCCCTCTCTCTCTTAATCTCTTCTCTCCTCCTCTTCTTCTCCTTCACATTAGGGCCGGCGCCCCATCCTTGTGGATTAGGGCCGGCGCACAGAACCATCACCAAAGGGAGTTGGCGTGAGCTTTCAAGGAGAAGGAGAACCCGAACACGAAGAAGAAGAAGCGGATAGCGACTCCTCTCTTCTCGGAATTCGATTCCGTTACCTCGTTGGTTAGTTTTCCTAATTTTTCTCTTGTCCTTCTAGTTGTGCCTTCCGAGAAACTAGTAGTTCTCGTCGGCACAAAACTCGTGACTTTGCGAAGTCATCCCGAAGAGAACTCGGCGTGGACGCGAATAGAGGCCAAGCTTCCAAGGGACGCTACGGTTGGATCTCGTCCCTTTCTTCGAGTTACGCAAGGTACAAAAGTAAATTAGTTTACCTTTTCGCAAACTTTTATTTCATGATTATGTCGATACACTATAAGGTTGCATGCTAGATACGAAGTTAAAATAATTTAGGAAATTATTTTATGCAAACTCTTCCGCTGCACGTAAAAATTTTGAATTTTACGAACTCGTATCCTTGTCGACATGCACCCGGTCCCAACACGAAGGACTGCTAGGCACTGGCGAAGGAATGCCAGGGTAAAAAGACCTATCGAAGGACTGCTAGGCACTGGCGAAGGAATGCCAGGGTCAAAAGCCCTAGCGGAGGACTGCTAGGCGCCAGGTGAAGGACAACCTGGGACAGAAGCCCTAGCGAAGGAATGCTAGGCACCGAGCGAAGGGCAGCTCGGCATCCAAGACCTGACAAAGGACCGTCAGGCAAAAGTCCAACTAGAGGAACGGTTGGCATCAGGTAAATTCTCCCGAGAGGAGTAGGTTGTAACGCCCACTTTTTTTTTCTTTTTCATAAGCGGCGTTACATTAACATGCTTAGGGCATGTAGACATCATAAGGCAGCGGAATAACATAACTTATACATGCCCAGTTCCATTCTTAACTTATTGACATGGGAACCTTAGCATATTAACTTTGAACTTAAGCATCATATCATGTCTCAATAACATTATATCATAAGGTCATAAGGTTCCATAAGTCATTATTCAAACATATAAGTAAACATATAGTTTCCTGGGCCAAGTCACTACGACACACATGCGTTCTTGCCCTCCTGCTGCTTCCTTCATTGTTCCCTTGAATGATCTGTGGTATAAGGAAATAAGACTATAAGCACACAGGCTTAGTAAGAATCTTTCCTACTCACAAACCATTCATCATTCATCATCTCATAATGAGCACTTAAAACATTAACATACTTGGTGCTCTACTTAGAACATAACATCTTTCGTCACTTCTCGTATACATAGCATGGAATGAACATAATCATAATAACATTCTAAGCATGGCATGATACATGGCATAAACATAAACATCATAAACATTCTAAGCATGACATAATTCATGGCATAAACATAAACATCATAAACATTCTAAGCATGGCATAATTCATGGCATAAACATAAACATCATAGACATTCTAAGCATGGCATAGTTCAAGGCATAATTCATAAACGTAGTGAACATTCTAAGCATGGCATAATTCATGGCATAAACATAAACATCATAGACATTCTAAGCATGGCATAATTCATGGCATAATTCATAAACGTAGTGAACATTCTAAGCATGGCATAATTCATGGTATAAAATCTATCATAGCATATGAACCTCTTCCTAACATAATCATGGCATAGATCATTCATTCCCATGCATACTTCTTAACATGAAACGTAAGCACAAAATCTTATCATTATAGCATAATGCATAACATGAATGGATGCAAGAGTGGAATACATATACATAAGGGATGCTTATCTTTTAAAGCATACTTTTAAATGCTTAAACATAATCATCATACATCATTTGGGGTCCCCGGCTTGTACCACATACATACATCATAGCGCGCATCCCTAGCAAGTCCGAGGTCGCGAGCCCCAACCTACTAGGGTAAGGACAGCATAGTTGGTAGTCCCCGAACCGAGGCGTTCTTAAGGTGCCCATCCCTGTTGCCCAGCTCCGGTAGGACCAGAACCGTGGACAGCTACGATAGTCCAAAACCGGGGCGTTCTTAAGGTGCCCATCCCTTGGACCCATACTTCGGTCCGGTACAAGCCCATACATAAAGTAAAATACTTTTCATGTGTCATCATTCATTCATAGCATACTTAACATAGCATAACTTGTTACGGCTCGGCCCGTCTACCGGCCCATTTACCGGTCCTCTCGATCGTCATACCGTCAACCATCGACCGTGCCGTTTAGCATATTTATGCCTTAAATACATAAGCATCATCTTTCATTCATCATACTTGTCGTTCATCATCATTCATTCATCATACTTGTCATTCATCATACTTAACATCATAGCTGTGCCTTAAAGGCATGTACTTTAACTTCATTCATAAGACATGGCATACATGCATATTATTCATAAAACATGGCATATCATTCATATCATAACCTAACATATCATAGCATCATTTTTATCGTGATCATAACCCTATCATTCTTATCATGGCATCATTCATATCCTGAACATAAACTTATCATACTTATCATGGCATCATTCATATCATGAACATACATAATCACTTAGCATGGTTCTTAGCATAGCATGGGCATATAACTTAACATGGTTCCCTACATCACCCTTATATCATGGCAACACATAAACATATACTTGAAGTTAAAGGCTCAACCCTAACCATTGGGTTCTTGAGGTTGGCCGAAACATATGGGGTCACTGGGGTAATCCAAAAATTCGCAGAAATTATACTTAACCTCTACACATCATAAGGGAACATAAATTAACATTATCATGATTTTTGTCTTAATTATAGACCTTTATATCATGGTGGCCGAAACCCTTAAACTTAGGGTTCTTAGTTTTGTTTCTTTCATGTTGGCCGAAACCCTAGGGTGTCCTAGGGTACTTCAAAAATTCCCAAAAATTATACTTAACCTCTACACATCATAAGGGAACATTAAATAACATTATCAAGATTTTTGGAATAATTATAGACCTGTAAATCATGGTGGCCGAAACCCTTAAACTTAAGGTTCTTAGTTTTGTTTCTTTCATGTTGGCCGAAACCCTAGGGTGTCCTAGGTTACTCTAAAAATTCCCAAAAATTATACTTAACCTCTACACATCATAAGGGAACATTAAATAACATTATCATGATTTTTATCATAATTATTGACCTGTAAATCATGGTGGCCGAAACCATTAAACTTAAGGTTCTTAGTTTTGGTTTCTTTCATGTTGGCCGAAATCCTAGGGTGTTCTAGGGTGCTCCAAAAATTCCCAAAAATTGTACTTAACCTCTACACATCATAAGGGAACAATAAATAACATTATCATAATTTTTAGCATAATTATAGATGTGTAAAACATGGTGGCCGAAACCCTTAAGCATGAGGGTCTTGGTTTTCTTTCCTTTCAACATGAAATTCGAAAACTAACCAATATATCATGCTAAAAATCATGGAAATCATAGGGAACTATTATACCACAGGTGAGGGAGTCTTACCTTGGGTTTCTTTATTTTTTGAACCTTGGAAGAGAAGAAAATGGTAAGATCTTTGGACCGTTGAACACCCTTGTCCTTATATCCTTGGAAGAGACTTTAGATCTAGGAGATGGGACCTTGGTGGAAGCTTTTCCAAGGGGAAACCCTCTTTTTGGTGCTCGGCAAGAATGAGGGGAGGAAGAGTTTTCGAAATGCAAGTAATGGGAAGAAGAGGTAACTCCCAAAAGCCCCCCTTTAATAGCCCATTAAGGAGCTAAATGAAGAGTCTCTCCATGACTCTTCATCTTCTTCTTAATCTTAACTTATATCCACTTCATTTTCTCATAGAAATCCCTTGCTAGGTGAGTTGGTTAAGGCTTACATGGTTGTACAAGAGCTTCAAGGTTCAATCCTTGGCTCATGCACCTTTATTTTTATTTTATTTTTATTTCATTTATTTTATTATTTTTATTTCCTATATTCTGAAAATCCCCCTAAAATCACCCATAATTATTCTAATATTCATAAATAAAATTCTTTTATATTTATATTAATTTTACCTAATTTATATTAATTTTACCTAATTAATACCCATTTTTGGAGCCCATTTAAAGCTCATTGGTACTTAGTTTTCTCAATTTAAATGAGAAAACATGGATTTTCTAGGCCTAAGTTCTCCTTAATATTTCTAAGTCCCTTGGAAAATTATTTAAACATGCTTAATATTTTAAGAAAATATTAAGAGAATTTTCCGGGTCGTTACAATCCCCCATACCTCGTGAAAGTTCGTCCTCGAACTTAGAATAACTCCGGGCACTTGAGTCTCATCTCGTCCTCGCGCTCCCAGGTAGCTTCTTCGAACCGTTGACTTTGCCATAGGACCTTGACTAAGGGCACTTCCTTACTCCTCAGCTTCTTGATTTCCCTGTCCAAAATCTGGATGGGTCTGCTCTCATAGCTTAGGTCCTCTTGCACTTGCACCGTCTGTGGCTCGATCACTTGGTCCATATTTGGGATACACTTTTTCAGCAGGGACACATGGAATACGTTATGGGTAGTTGACATCTCTGGAGGCAGCTCCAGCTCATATGCCACCTTACCGACTCTTTTCAGAATCAGGTACGACCCCACATAACGCGGACTTAGCTTTCCTTCCCTCCCGAATCTTGTCACCCCTTTCATAGGTGCCACTTTTAGAAACACCCAATCTGTCCACAATGACCCATATCGCATCATATCCATTTGTAGTCCGGGGAAGTCCGGAAATGAAATCCATTGAGATATCTTCCCATTTCCATTCCAGAATTGGAAGTGGACGCAGAACTCCTCCGGGCCGCTGGTGTTCTGCTTTCACTGGCTAGCAAGTCATGCAAGTACTGACATGCTGGGCCACATCTCTCTTCATATCGGACCACCAGAACTTCTCTTTCAAATCTTGATACATCTTGGTGGATCCTGGATGCATCGAATAAGGGGTTCCGTGAGCTTCTGCCAGTATTTTCTTTTGAAGCTCCGGATCATTAGGGATACATAGACGATCCCTAAGGTAGAGTACTCCCCCTTCGGCGATATGGAAACCATCGCCATTTCCTTCTAGGATCTCCTGTTTTATTTTCTGGAGACTCAGATCACCATTTTGGTTTTTTTTCCAACATGTCCTCACATAGCGCGGGTGAGATTGTCATGGTGGAAAGTCGCCCGGAGATGACTTCAACCCCAAAATTCATAATTTCTCTTTCAAGTGGTCGGGATAATTTAGATATGGACATCAAGGTGGCACTTGACTTCCGGCTGAGTGCCTCGGCCACTTTGTCTGCCTTCCTTGGATGGTAGAAGATCTCGCAGTCGTAGTCCTCCACCAACACAAGCCATCGGCGTTGTCTCATATTCAGGTCTTTCTGAGTGAAGAAATATTGCAGACTCTGGCGGTCTGTATAAATCTTATACTGCGCTCCATATAGATAATGCCTCCATATCTTAAGAGCGAAACCACCGCAGCCAATTCCAGATCGTGAGTGGGGTAGTTCTGCTCATTTTCCTTGAGTTGCCTAGAGGCGTAAGCAATGACCTTACCACTCTGCCTAAGTACAGCTCCAAGTCCTAGCTTGGAAGCATCGCTGTATATATCGAAGTTCTGATTATCTCCTTGACATATAATTGGCTAATGTCATTATTAACTCCATGATATAACTATATGCATATATCATAATTATATACTTATTTTAATTATGGGTAAACCTAATAATAGTATGCTTCAGCCCGAGTTATGAATTATATTAGTTGTATGATTATTATAGAATAGGTGAGATCCTACTTATTATATTGGCATAAAATAACTTAACGTAGTCTTATATATTATATCTAAGATATCAGTGACCCATAACCTATAATAAGTGTTAACATAATTAGAACACTACCCTATGCGTTCCTACCTAAGTTATACCGTATGACCTATACCATTAATTATATCAGTATTAATATCATGGAACTAATGCTATACGCTAACATAGGTGCGAGTGTTATAATCTCCTGTGGGTAGGCTATCAGATAATTTTCTACATGTGACTATATTATAGATTATACATAATATCATAAATTACAGTTTTTTTTCTACACCTATATTATTCTAAATATTAAATTCCTAAAATAAGATAAAGTATCATTCGTTGTTACAACCTGTAACGTACTTTTCATCATAAATATCGTTCATCCTGGCATACCTTAAAATCATAAAACATCGATATGTAAAGAGGTACTTACTTGGAAGCGGCAGGAAGAGGGCTTGATGTGTGTGTAGTGAGATGGATACTGCTCTGATACCAACCTGTAATGCCCGCTTTTTTTTTTCATAAGCGGCGTTACGTTAACATGCTTAGGGCATGTAGACATCATAAGGCAGCGGAATAACTTAACTTATACATGCCCTGTTCCATTCTTAACTTATTGACATGGGAACCTTAGCATATTAACTTTGAACTTAAGCATCATATCATGTCTCACATAACATCATATCATAAGGTCATAAGGTTTCATAAGTCATTATTCAAACATATAAGTAAACATATAGTTTCCTGGGCCAAGTCACTACGACACACATGCGTTCTTGCCCTCCTGCTGCTTCCTTCATTGTCCCCTTGAATGATCTGCGGTATAAGGAAATAAGACTATAAGCACACAGGCTTAGTAAGACTCTTTCCTACTCACAAAACCATTCATCATTTATCATCTCATAATGAGCACATAAAACATTAACATACTTGGTGCTCTACTTAGAACATAACATCTTTCGTCACTTGTCGTATACATAGCATGGCATGAACATAATCAAAGTAACATTCTAAGCATGGCATGATACATGACATAAACATAAACATCATAAACATTCTAAGCATGGCATAATTCATGGCATAAACATAAACATCATAAACATTCTAAGCATGGCATAATTCATGGCATAAACATAAACATCATAGACATTCTAAGCATGGCATAGTTCAAGGCATAATTCATAAACGTAGTGAACATTCTAAGCATGGCATAATTCATGGCATAAACATAAACATCATAGACATTCTAAGCATGGCATAATTCATGGCATAATTCATAAACGTAGTGAACATTCTAAGCATGGCATAATTCATGGTATAAAACCTATCATAGCATATGAACCTCTTCCTAACATAATCATGGCATAGATCATTCATTCTCATGCATACTTCTTAACGTGAAACGTAACCATAAAATCTTATCATTATAGCATAATGCATAACATGAATGGATGCATGAGTGGAATACATATACATAAGGGATGCTTAACTTTTAAAGCATACTTTTAAATGCTTAAACATAATCATCATACATCATTTGGGGTCCCCGGCTTGTACCACATACATACATCATAGCGCGCATCCCTAGCAAGTCCGAGGTCGCGAGCCCCAACCTACTAGGGTAAGGACAGCATAGTCGGTAGTCCCCGAACCGAGGCGTTCTTAAGGTGCCCATCCCTGTTGCCCAGCTCCGGTAGGGCCAGAACCGTGGACAGCTACGATAGTCCAAAACCGGGGCGTTCTTAAGGTGCCCATCCCTTGGACCCATACTTCGGTCCGGTACAAGCCCATACATAAAGTAAAATACTTTTCATGTGTCATCATTCATTCATAGCATACTTAACATAGCATAACTTGTTACGGCTCGGCCCGTCTACCGGCCCATTTACCGGTCCTCTCGACCGTCATACTGTCAACCATCGACCGTGCCGTTTAGCATATTTAAGCCTTAAATACATATGCATCATCTTTCATTCATCATACTTGTCGTTCATCATCATTCATTCATCATACTTGTCATTCATCATACTTAACATCATAGCTGTGCCTTAAAGGCATGTACTTTAACTTCATTCATAAGACATGGCATACATGCATATTATTCATAAAACATGGCATATCATTCATATCATAACCTAACATATCATAGCATCATTTTTATCGTGATCATAACCCTATCATTCTTATCATGGCATCATTCATATCCTGAACATAAACTTATCATACTTATCATGGCATCATTCATATCATGAACATACATAATCACTTAGCATGGTTCTTAGCATAGCATGGGCATATAACTTAACATGGTTCCCTACATCACCCTTATATCATGGCAACACATAAACATATACTTGAAGTTAAAGGCTCAACCCTAACCCTTGGGTTCTTGAGGTTGGCCGAAACATATGGGGTCACTGGGGTAATCCAAAAATTCGTAGAAATTATACTTAACCTCCACACATCATAAGCGAACATAAATTAACATTATCATGATTTTTGTCTTAATTATAGACCTTTATATCATGGTGGCCGAAACCCTTAAACTTAGGGTTCTTAGTTTTGTTTCTTTCATGTTGGCCGAAACCCTAGGGTGTCCTAGGTTACTTCAAAAATTCCCAAAAATTATACTTAACCTCTACACATCATAAGGGAACATTAAATAACATTATCAAGATTTTTGGAATAATTATAGACCTGTAAATCATGGTGGCCGAAACCCTTAAACTTAAGGTTCTTAGTTTTGTTTCTTTCATGTTGGTCGAAACCCTAGGGTGTCCTAGGTTACTCTAAAAATTCCCAAAAATTATACTTAACCTCTACACATCATAAGGGAACATTAAATAACATTATCATGATTTTTATCATAATTATAGACCTGTAAATCATGGTGGCCGAAACCATTAAACTTAAGGTTCTTAGTTTTGGTTTCTTTCATGTTGGCCGAAATCCTAGGGTGTTCTAGGGTGCTCCAAAAATTCCCAAAAATTGTACTTAACCTCTACACATCATAAGGGAACAATAAATAACATTATCATAATTTTTAGCATAATTATAGACGTGTAAAACATGGTGGCCGAAACCCTTAAGCATGAGGGTCTTGGTTTTCTTTCCTTTCAACATGAAATTCGAAAACTAACCAATATATCATGCTAAAAATAATGGAAATCATAGGGAACTATTATACCACAGGTGAGAGAGTCTTATCTTGGGTTTCTTGATTTTTCGAACCTTGGAAGAGAAGAAAATGGTAAGATCTTTGGACCCTTGAACACCCTTGTCCTTATATCCTTGGAAGAGACTTTAGATCTAGGAGATGGGACCTTGGGGGAAGCTTTTCCAAGGGGAAAACCCTCTTCTTGGTGCTCGGCAAGAATGAGGGGAGGAAGAGTTTTCGAAATGCAAGTAATGGGAAGAAGAGGTAACTCCCAAAACCCCCCCCCTTTAATAGCCCATTAAGGAGGTAAATGAAGAGTCTCTCCATGACTCTTCATCTTCTTCTTAATCTTAACTTATATCCACTTCATTTTCTTATAGAAATCCCTTGCTAGGTGAGTTGGTTAAGGCTTACATGGTTGTATAAGAGCTCCAAGGTTCAATCCTTGGCTCATGCACCTTTATTTTTATTTTATTTTTATTTCATTTATTTTATTATTTTTATTTCCTAAATTCCGAAAATCCCCCTAAAATCACCCATAATTATGCCAATATTCATAAATAAAATTCTTTTATATTTTTATTAATTTTTCCTAATTTATATTAATTTTACCTAATTAATACCCATTTTTGGAGCCCATTTAAAGCTCATTGGTACTTAGTTTTCTCAATTTAAATGAGAAAACATGGATTTTCTAGGCCTAAGTTCTCCTTAATATTTCTAGGTCCCTTGGAAAATTATTTAAACATGCTTAATATTTTAAGAAAATATTAAGAGAATTTTCCGGGTCATTACATAGGTGAGGACGCGTTCCCCGTCGAGGGAACAGTAGGCGTCGGTTCGACCTAGGGCTCCATTTTGGAGACCAATGTCAGAACCAAGACAGCTAAGGTTGTATAAATAAATATTTTAATTGCTTTATTGTGTTTTGGACTAACCCTGGATGCAGGACCGAAGGAACGTGTGTCTGCAGCTCAGAGAGCCTCAAAGGAATGAGGCAATAGCTGACCAGGGCGCCCGGAGTGTCCCGGGCGCCCCGAAGGTGAACACCAAACACAACAAATGCAAAGTAGCTTCGACAGTTCATATTCGGGGCGCCCCCGTGCTCCCGGGCGCCCCCGCTGCTCCCGGGCGCCCCTGTGCTCCCGGGCGCCCCCATGCGCATGCATCGATCCAGAAGCCAAGCGAAGCCAAAGGATAGAGTTTGACCCGGTCAACCCGGGCGCCCCGAGCTCTCCCGGCGCCCCGGTAAAAGCGGATCCAGAGGATAGACGCTGACCGAGAGCTCTGCGGATCAAAGGCCACGTGGGGGGCGCCCCAACATCCCGGGCGCCCCCAGGCCTTATATAAAGGGCTCTCGACCAAGGCTTCCAAGCATCAGTTCTCTCAACGCCCCAAAGATCTTCTACGCTCGTGCCTTGCTCCGGAAACACTCCAACTCGAGCCGACGACGTCCCGCTGCCCCGAATGAGTCAATCCACTCCGGACGTCGGTAACGAAGATCGAATTTTTTATTATTATTGTTAGTGCACTTATTTGTAATAAATTATTGTAAACTATTTTGTGCGTATATAGAATTGCCCAAAATAAACGGTCAACGACCGTGGGCCTTGGAGTAGGAGTCGACACAGGCTCCGAACCAAGTAAATCGACTGTGTCTTTGTGCTGTGATTGTTTTTATTTTTCCGCTGCGTACGTGCTCTTTACGAAAATCCGAACGACTTCCGATATTCACCCCCCCTCTATCGGTTTTCTCAATCCAACAAGTGGTATCAGAGCGGGGTTATTCAAACTTGGTGCAACCACCAGTTTGAAATTTTTTTTTCGGATTTTTTTTATTTTTTTATTATTCGAATTTTTTTTAATACTTTATTATCCTTATCCCGCACTACTAATCCAAGACCAAGTCTTGGGACATTTCCTTGTTAGTTTTCTTTTACAGAACAAATGGCCATGCAAGAGGGATTTAGCACCTCCAGACCTCCACTCTTCAGTGGAGAAGACTTTTCTTACTGGAAAAGTCGTATGGAGGTCCACCTGAAAACTCAGGTGGACATGTGGATCATTATCCAGTTCGGTCTGGAAATCCCCCGAAATGCCGAAGGACTTCCTCAGAGCTACTCTGAATGGGACAACGCCCTAAAACGAAAGATAGAAGCCGACGCAAAAGCTACTCAGACTCTTCAATGCGGATTGACGAAAGAGGAGCTGAACCGCGTGAGCCCCTTCAACAGTGCAAAGGAGCTATGGACAAAACTGATCGAGCTGCACGAAGGGACTTCAGATACTCGGATCAGTAAGAGGGATCTGCTACTAAACAAACTCTACACCATCAAGATGGCCGACAACGAAACAGCAGCTCAGCTCCACGCACGAATCCAAGAGGTAATGAACGGTCTTCACACAATAGGTCACAAGGTTGAAAACCGTGACCTAATAAGGTATGCCTTAAACGCTTTCCCTAGAAACACCTTGTGGGCATCTATGGTAGATGCATACAAGGTCTCAAGGGATCTTTCGAAAATAAAATTTGATGAATTATTTTCTGAACTAGAACTGCACGAACAAACTAACACCAATATGGTCGAGAAAGATATTGCTTTCGTTGCAGGTAAAACTCTAAGGACAACGAAGAAGAAGCCTGAACCTGAACCCGAGTCTAACTCAGACTCAGAAGATGAAGAAGGAGATCAAACGAAGCTGGTCCGACTAGCCCGAAGTTACTACAAGGAGCTGAAGAACCGAACCAACAAACGGAAAATCAGCCGAAGAAAGGACGAACCAGCTGAACCCGCAAATGACAAAAGCAAGCCCAACGTAACCTACTACGAGTGCAAGAAGAAGGGCCACTACAAGACAGAATGTCCAAACTTAAAGGAAATTAAAAAGACAAGAAGAAAGAAGGCGCTCCAAGCAACCTGGGACGAGTTTTCCTCAGAAGAAGAAGAAGAAGCACCCCAATCAACCCTACTAGCTCTGACCGCCTCAGAAAAAGTCGAGTCTGAGTCAGAATCAGAACAGGATGACGGCGAGCTGACATTTACAGAAGACGACAAAATTAAGGTAACTGGTTTTAATAGATGTCAATTAACTGAATTAATTTCATTTCTTTCTCGAGATTTGGCAAAAGACAAACTCCAAGTCGAATCCCTCCGACAGGAAGTAAAACTCCTGAAAGAGGGAGCTGACTCTAAACCCTTAACCGAGAAGGTTCAGGAAGGAACTCCTACTCAAGTTGAAAAACTTGAAAAGGAAAACGCCTCCCTGAAAACTCAGGTTAACGATCTTAGATCAGCTTTAGAACGATTTACATCTGGTTCCAAGGGTCTTGACATGATCCTTGGAAAACAGAAATCAGTTCTAAATCGATCTGGACTGGGCTATAGAACCAAATCCCGGCAAAGATCTTATTTTGTTGTACTGAATCAGTCCAGAGGTAAAATTCAGGCATGGGTACCTAAACTATACCTAAACAAACCAACTGGATCAAATCAGTATTGGATCCCCAAGGACAAGATTCACATCTTGCCTAACTATCACCGTGGCTTTAGTCCAGGGGGAGCCAAACTGAAAACTATATTTATTGTTAGATAAGATATTTGCTTGCAATATGATTGTTTGCTTGTTTATTTAATTTCTGCAATTTACCATGCTTAGACTTAAGCTAGTTTAAGGACTAAACAAATTTAGTTGAAACTTGACAACATAGTATTGGGTAGAGGTGAGATGATAGTACGTTAGGGAAGCCAATTTGGCGGAACTAGCCGAAGCTACCGATCCAAAACCCAAACTAGTTAGACCAAAAAATTTTCAAAGAATTTTTTGAAAATGAAATTTCATTAAAAGACTTTGTCAAGGAAAGGGTGGATGATCCCATAAGGCTACGGCCAAAGAAGGCCTAGTGCCTCGCCAAGACCTGGAAGCCAATTTTTGAAATTCAAATTCAAATTATTTTTTTGTCAAATTCGAATCTAACACAAAATTTCAGTTATTTGTAGATCTTTTCAAAAATTTCAACATTAACTAAGTTTTCAAAATTTAATTATTTTCAAAATTAATTAAGTTTTCAAAATTTAATTATTTTCAAAATTAATTAAGTTTTCAAAAATTGTTTTCAAAATTAATCAAAATTTTCAAAACAGTCTTAACTATCAAAACCTGTCTCACGAAACCTATAAGGCTAAAGTGATTGAAAACCCTAGATTTGGGTGAGACAGATTAGTTAGTGAAAATCAATTTAAAGCTATTACTAACTCTAATTGGATCCAAATCAATAAAATTCTTTATGTATAGGAACATAAAGATTTGGACCAATGGATGTTGGATAGCGGTTGCTCCAGACATATAACTGGAGATAAATTGAAGTTCACCAAACTCAAGCTCAAGAACCTAGGCTCAGTAGCATTTGGCAACAATGTCACACTCAAGGTGATTGGGTCAGGTAATATTGAGCTTAAATCTAACTTTATTATTAAAAAAGTTCTTTTGGTTGAAAACTTCAATTTTAACCTGCTCAGTATAAGTCAGTTATGTGATTCTGGTTATATAGTCACTTTCAACAATTCTGACTGCCTGATTAGAAATATACAAGACTCAAAAACCATGCTTAAAGGCACTAGGAAAAATAATGTATACACTATAAACCTTCCCCTAGTACCCAAATGTATGTTAACTCTGTTAGAACAATCGAACCTCTGGCATAGGAGACTAGGACATACCAATTTGAGAACCATCTCTAAAGTCACTCAACTTGGCCTAATCAAGGGTATCCCCAAAATTAAAAATAATGAAAACCTAATATATGAATCATGTAATCAAGGTAAACAAACCAAATCTAATCACAAATTAATTCAATCTGACCTAACTCAAACCACACTTGAGCTCCTGCACCTAGACCTATTTGATTCACATGGAGCCAAGTCATTAAGCGGGAACCGATACTGCTAAGTAATAGTTGATGATTACTCTAGGTTTACTTGGGTTAGGTTTCTAAAAACCAAAGATGAAACCCTAAACATATTTAATGAATTCTGTAAATTAATTGAAAATCAAAACGACACTAAAATTAAAAGACTTAGGAGTGATCACGGGGGAGAGTTTGAAAATCAACGATTCGAGGAATTCTGTAAGGTAAATGGGTACTTACATGAATTTTCATGTCCTAGAACCCCCCCAACAAAATGGAATAGTCGAGCAAAGGAATAGAACATTACAAGAAGCCGCTAGGGCTATGCTCAACGAATTTCATCTAGCAAACCAATTTTGGGTAGAAGCGATTAGTACGACCTGTTATATCCAAAATAGGGTTTTGATTAACAAGCGACACAACAAAACCCCCTATCAACTCTACTACCATAGACTCCCAAACCTACACTACCTAAGGGTCTTTGGATGCAAAGTACATATCCTAAACACCAAAGACTATTTAGGAAAATTTCAGTCTAAGTCAAACCTAGGTATCTTCCTAGGATACTCAACCACAAGTAGAGCCTATAGAGTTTACAACAAACAAACCAAGAAAATTGAAGAAACAACAAACTTAATTTTTGATGAAGAAATCAATTCAATATCTAACAATCCAGATTTAGCTTCATCAAACACTGACCAAGAAAATAATGAACAAACTATTGAACCCTTAATTGAACCCTTAAACGAACTAAACATTGAACCAATTAATGAGTCAACTGAACCAAGTAGTGAACCAAACCGATCAGCCGGACTTGAGGCTGAACCAAGTTCTAGGAGAACCAAGAAACCCAGACTTAGTCACCCAACCGATCAAATTGTGGGTGATCCAACTCTAGGGGTCAGAACTAGATCCTCCTATAGAAACCTTAGTCAAATAGCTATGATATCGAAAATAGAACCCAAAACTATAGATGAAGCCTTACCTGACCCTGATTGGATCATAGCTATGCAAGAAGAATTAGCCCAATTTGAGAGAAACCAAGTCTGGGAACTAGTGCCTAAACCTGAAGGCAAATCCATCATAGACACTAAGTGGGTCTTTCGAAATAAGCTAAACGATCAAGGTGAAATAGTTAGAAATAAAGCCCGCATAGTAGCTAAGGGATTCAGTCAAGTAGAGGGACTAGATTACGATGAAACTTACGCCCCAGTAGCTAGACTTGAGTCCATTAGAATGTTATTAGCCTTTGCATCCCACAAAGGATTTAAATTATATCAAATGGATGTAAAGTCAGCCTTTTTAAATGGATTCATTAAAGAAGAAGTTTATGTAGGACAACCCCCTGGGTTTGAGGACTTAGACAAACCTGACCACGTTTACAAATTAACTAAAGCGCTCTATGGGTTAAAACAAGCACCTAGGGTCTGGTATGAACGTTTATCTACTTACTTAATTTCTAAAGAATTTAAACAAGGACAAATTGACTCAACATTATTCATTAAAACACTAGAAAAAGATATATTTATTGCCCAAATTTACGTAGATGATATAATCTTTGGATCCACCAACACCAACTTCCTAAAAGAATTTGTTAAAGTAATGGAAGATGAATTTGAAATGAGCTTAGTTGGTGAGCTTACCTTTTTCCTAGGACTACAAATCAAACAAACTAAAGATGAAAACTACGTCCATCAATCCAAATATGCTAAAGAGTTAATAAAGAAATTTAAAATGGATAACTCTAAAAGCATAAATACCCCTATGGCAACTAATGTAAAAATAGATAGTGACCCTGATGGTAAGCCAGTAGACCTCAAACTATACAGAAGTATGATAGGTAGACTACTTTATCTTACAGCCAGCAGACTTGACATTTTATTTGCTATAGGAATGTGTGCTAGATTCCAAACCTGTGCTAAGGAAACGCACTTAGCAGCCCTAAAAAGAATACTAAGATATATAAAGGGCACCCTAAATGTAGGGATTTGGTATCCTAGAATCTCAACCTTCAATCTGTCAGGATACTCGGACTCTGACTATGCTGGTTGCAAATTAGATAGAAAAAGCACAAGTGGAAGCTGCCAATTGTTAGGAAATAGCTTAGTAAGTTGGTGCAGCAGAAAACAACACTGTGTAGCTCTATCCACAACTGAAGCTGAGTATGTGGCCTTAGGAGAGTGTGTTGCTCAACTTTTATGGATGATGCACACACTTGAGGACTTCCAGCTCAACTACACCCAAACTCAAGTATTTATTGACAATATAAGTTCAATTAATTTAACTAAGAACCCAATCCAACACTCCAGAACCAAACACATAGAAGTCAAACATCATTTTGTAAGAGACCATGTAGCCAGGGGTGAAATAGTACTTAAGTATATTAACTCTAAATCCAACTTAGCTGATATATTCACAAAACCCTTACCTGAATCTGAGTTCAGCTCACTAAGAAGGCAGTTAGGATTGTGTTCTGTAGATTAGATTAACTTTTTTTCTCTGCTTGATTTAAAAATGTTTTTTTTACAGAATTTGAAAAACTGTCTTACTTAATTTCAAAATCAGATTTCATTTTCGACTTAGTTTTATTTTTATTTCAAAACTACCCCCGCTCAAAACTAGGGCTTTTTCGAAAATAGACTTAGCTTAGGTCCTAACCCTAGAACTGCATGCACCTATAGACTTAGAAGCCATCATCTCACAAGCACCTTAGAGTACTTTTGATTGATAACTTAGAAAGGGTTGAGATGCTTAGGTCTTTGCCTTAATTCAAGATGCTTTAAGTCAGTGCATCTGCAGTAATTGGGGCACTAAATACAACTTATATAGTAATCAAGTTAAGTGTCAAGCTTAGAAAATCTAACTTGAACAGAAACACTTAACTTGACTAACCCTAGCAAAAACTACTGTTTATAACAGTTAGTAAGTAGCTAATTGGGTTAGACAGGTCCCTACAGAGAAAATTGACTGAGTCAATTTAAGTCTAAATTAGGAATTGATTTAGTACAGCAAAATCTTAGTTAATTCTTTTATGCAATCTTATTTCTGCTATACTTATCTGTTTTGATATATGGCAAAGGGGGAGAGATAGGAAAGGAGAGAGTAAAATTAATTTTCATTATTCAAAAAGTTTACAAAAATTTAATTTTACTCATTCAAAAAGTTTTCAAAAAAAAGTGTTAAACATTTTCTTACTTAAGCTATTCTTAAAGCTTTCAAAATTTTTTTGCTTTCAAAATTTTGCTAAGTATTCTAAGCCTTTCAAAATGTTCTTACTTAAGCTGTTCTTAAAGCTTTCAAAATCTTTACTCAAGCTTTCAAAATTTCTGCCCTTTCAAAATTTTCTTACTTAAAGCTTGTCAAAATTTTTATAAGTACTTTAAAGCTTAAGTTTGTCAAAACTGTATAAGTACAATGTTACAAAGAACTTAGGTTTTTTTAAAGTACTTAGAGTTTTCCAAAATGCACTTTATTAAGTACTTAAAGTTTTTTCAAATGTACTTAAGTTTTTCAGATATACTAAAGTGTTTCAAAGTTTACTAAGTACTTAAGCATTTTAAATCTTACTAAGTACTTAAGCTTTTTAAATCTTACTAAGTACTTAAGCTTTTTAAATCTTAATAAGTACTTAAGCTTTTCAAATCCTATTAAGTACTTAAGCTAACACTTTCAAAACTTTTGAGTACCTTAAAACTTAAAGCTTCAAACCTTTTAAGTACACTAAAATCATGATTCAAAAACTCCTATGTACTTTAACTTAAGTTACTGAAAGATTTCTAACTACCTAAAACTTAAGTTATCAAAGTACGAGTAAAGTTTTTTTTAACCCCACGAAATTTTGAAAAATCTAGGGGGAGATTCCTTCCAGAGGGAGGGAACAAAATTTTCATGCTTATTTAAACTTAACTTTTTGAACTAGGGTTGCCATAAATCAAAAAGGGGGAGATTGTTGGTGCAGAATGCACCCAAGTCAAACCTGTGTTTTGATAATGGCAACATAGGTCAAAAGGTTAAGTCTTACTTGTTTTCTAACAAGTTACTCTAGTGTGCAGGAGAAGCCCTAGCGAAGGACTGCTAGGCACTGGCGAAGGAATGCCAGGGTAAAAAGACCTAGCGAAGGACTGCTAGGCACTGGCGAAGGAATGCCAGGGTCAAAAGCCCTATCGAAGGACTGCTAGGCGCCAGGTGAAGGACAACCTGGGACAGAAGCCCTAGCGAAGGAATGCTAGGCACCGAGCGAAGGGCAGCTCGGCATCCAAGACCTGACAAAGGACTGTCAGGAAAAAGTCCAACCAGAGGAACGGTTGGCATCAGGTAAATTCTCCCGAGAGGAGTAGGTGAGGACGCGTTCCCCGTCGAGGGGACAGTAGGCGTCGGTTCGACCTAGGGCTCCATTTTGGAGACCAAAGTCAGAACCAAGACAGCTAAAGTTGTATAAATAAATATTTTAATTGCTTTATTGTGTTTTGGACTAACCCTGGATGCAGGACCGAAGGAACGTGTGTCTGCAGCTCAGAGAGCCTCAAAGGAATGAGGCAATAGCTGACCAGGGCACCCGGAGTGTCCCAGGCGCCCCCAAGGTGAACACCAAATACAACAAATGCAAAGTAGCTTCGACAGTTCATATTCGGGGCGCCCCCGCTGCTCCCGGGCGCCCCCCTACTCCCGGGCGCCCCCATGCGCATGCATCGATCCAGAAGCCAAGCGAAGCCAAAGGATAGAGTTTGACCCGGTCAACCCGGGCATCCCGAGCGCTCCGGGCGCCCTGGTCAAAGCGGATCCAGAGGATAGACGCTGACCTAGAGCTCTGCGGATCAAAGGCCACGTGGGGGGCGCCTCCGACATCCCGGGCGCCCCCAGGCCCTATATAAAGAGCCCTCGACCAAGGCTTCCAAGCATCAGTTCTCTCAACGCCCCAAAGTTCTTCTACGCTCGTGCCTTGCTCCGGAAATACTCCAACTCGAGCCGACGACGTCCCGCTGCCCCGAAAGAGTCAATCCACTCCGGACGTCGGTAACGAAGATCGAATTTTTTATTATTATTGTTAGTGCACTTATTTGTAATAAATTATTGTAAACTGTTTTGCACGTATATAGAATTGCCCAAAGTAAACGGTCAACGACCGTGGGCCTTGGAGTAGGAGTCGACATAGGCTCCGAACCAAGTAAATCGACTGTGTCTTTGTGCTGTGATTGTTTTTATTTTTCCGCTGCGTACGTGCTCTTTACGAAAATCCGAACGACTTCCGATATTCACCCCCCCTCTATCAGTTTTCTCGATCCAACAAAGGGGGGTAAGCTTTCCGAACTTACCAAAATTCTGATTCCTCGTTGTCCTCCCGAGAGAATTTAGATTCCTGACTTGAGCGCCAGAGTGGGCTCCGTCGAAAACCTTCCGGTGTGTTCCCATTAACGCTCGTGTTAATCTCACAGGGCGCGATCATCTTCCCCCGTCACCATCCTCGTGGGTTGCGCTTTGGTGACTCACCATCCACGTTGTTCCCTTCCAGAATAAGTTTGGCGTCATCTGTGGGAAAGTAATCAAAGCACCTGAACAAGCACCGTGATGACAGATCCAGAGGGACAACCCATCATCTTGNTCTGAACCCTTCAGCAGCTATAATGAATCGTGCCCCATTCCCTTCACCATCTTATACCCACTTGGTTCAGAACTGGTCTATGTGTGTCAGTCCCCACTAGGCTGACTACGTCACACCTAGCCCAAGTAACGTTTCCTCGTCCTATGGATTCTAATTACTCTCATGTATTTAAGAGATTCATACTCTGAACATGTCATGCTTTGGCCAGAGGCTTCGAGTAACAATCCGACGATAGGCCTCGGGTATACATCTCCTCGCAAGGAGTGGTGAATCCTTTGTAGGTTGTTCAAACATCTTCGGGCACTTCGGCTTATATCCAATCATCCTGGGTCCACACTTCCTTGGAGATGCTTGCTTAAGATGTCAAAGTATAAGTCTCCATGACCAAGATGACTTGAACACCGCAGGTCAAAGGAACATCACACTTAAGCTACAGTAAGAACTTCACTGACATATCTATATGTAGACTACCATATGAAGTTTTACAACCAGTTACTCCAATGAACTAGTTCCCTTAACTAGCATTCATGTTTATCTCCGGACATCTCCATGTCAGCAGCTAGTGAGAATCAGCTGATTAGAGAATAACCCATGCTAGTCTCAACAGAATTGATAGTGTCTGTATTTATCAATTCATCGACTAGGGACAATTTCAATACTTCATAATTGCACATGTAGAGATAATCACTAGTTGTGAATTCATCACAAATTCTCTCATGCTGTGAATTGTATTGCGGATATTCAGTAAATAAGCTTAAGATCTTAATCAAATAATCATGTATACTCAAATAGTGAATATTCATTTATTAAAAATAAATGATTACAATCATAAGGCGATTGCCTTAGGACACTTCTCTCATGTCACTAACAAACTCCCACTTGGCCTAATGCCAATCGCTACGGTACCCAATACCACAGGCTCTAACATGACCCTCAAACTTACTTTGAGGCAAGGCCTTAGTTAAAGGATCCGCTAAATTCCTTTCAGTGGGAATTTTCTTAATTTGTATATCATTCCTACTTATAATCTCTCTGATCAGATGATAGCGGCGAAGCACATATTTGGATCGCTGAAGAGACCTTAGTTCCTTTGCTTGTGTAATAGCTCCATTGTTGTCGCAGTAAACCCGTACTGCTTCATCAATGGTTGGAACCACACCAAGTTCTGAGACAAACTTCTTGATCCAGACTGCTTCCTTTGCTGCTTCCGAAGCTGCAATATATTCCGCTTCCGTGGTAGAATCCGCTAAGGTGTCTTGCTTGGAACTTTTCCAGCTTACGGCAAAATAAATACGTATCCGGACTGAGATTTGGAGTCATACTTATATGTCTGGAAACTGGCATCTGTATATCCACGTATTATCATATCACCATCTCCTTATATTAGGAACACATCCTTAGTTCTTCTTAAGTACTTGAGGATTGTCTTGACAGCCACCCAATGATCCATTCCTGGATCAGACTGGTATCTGCTTGTGACGCTCAGAGCATATGATACATCGGGCCTAGTACATAACATAGCATACATGATAGATCCTATCGCGGATGCATAAGGAATCTTATTCATGCAAATCCTCTCGTCTTCTGTGCGCGGACACATAGACTTCGAAAGGTTGATCCCATGCCTGATGGGAAGGTAACCTTTCTTGGATTCCGACATGCTAAACCTTTCTAGCACTCGGTCTATATATGTAGACTGCGAAAGACCAAGCAACCGTTTTGATCTATCTCTATAGATTCTAATCCCAAGGATATAGGTTGCTTCTCCCAGGTCTTTCATGGAGAAAGTTTTGGACAACCAAATTTTAACTGACTGTAAGACTGATATATCGTTTCCTATAAGTAAAATGTCATCGACATATAACACTAGGAATACGACTGCACTCCCACTAACCTTCTTGTATACACAAGGTTCGTCAGGATTTTGTGAGAAATCAAACTCTTTGATTGTCTCATCAAAACGGATGTTCCAGCTCCTGGATGCTTGCTTTAGTCCATATATGGATCGTCGA
Source organism: Boesenbergia rotunda (assembly GCA_024364735.1). Taxonomy (NCBI): domain Eukaryota; kingdom Viridiplantae; phylum Streptophyta; class Magnoliopsida; order Zingiberales; family Zingiberaceae; genus Boesenbergia; species Boesenbergia rotunda. The sequence continues at coordinate 146,504 of JAGFNQ010007875.1, forward strand.
AGCTTGCATACTTTGGTTTTATTAACCGATGTGAAACCTTCAGGTTGTATCATGTATACATCCTCAAGCAGGTTTCCATTAAGGAAAGCTGTTTTCACATCCATTTGTCATATCTCATAATCATAATGAGCTGCTATGGCCAGGAGCATCCGAATGGATTTGAGCATAGCTACTGGCGAATAGGTTTCGTCATAATCAATTCCTTGTTTCTGACGATATCCTTTTGCCACTAATCTAGCCTTAAAGGTAACAACATTACCTTCCATGTCGGTTTTCTTCTTGAAAACCCACTTGCACCCTATGGGCTTAATCCCTTCAGGTGGGTTAACCAAGTCCCATACTTGATTTTCGTACATGGAATCCATTTCCGACTTCATGGCTTCAAGCCATTTATCCCTTTCTGAATTTATCAGAACATCTTCATAACTGATAGGTTCGTCATTGTTAACGAGTAACACGTCGTTCGATTCACTTATGAGAAATCCGTATCTCTCTGGAATATTGTGTGTCCTATCAGACCTACGAAGAAGTGGTGTTGTTTTAGGTTCAACTGATAGCTCATCATTATGAGTTATTGGTTGTGGGTCTAGACTAGGTGTCTCTGTAATGTCTATTGGAGTTTCTTGAACTTCTTCATGTTCAATGCTACTCCTACTGTTTTCTTGTAAAAGAAATTCTTTTTCCAGAAATACAGCATGCCTTGAAACAAACACCTTTTGTTCCAAGGGATGATAGAATTAGTAACCGTTCGTTTCCTTAGGGTATCCAATAAATAGACATTTATCAAACTTAGCATCCAATTTGTCTGATACAGTCTGCTTTACATAAGCAGGACAACCTCATATTTTAAGGTGAGTTAAATGAGGTTTCTTACTATTCCACGTCTCATATGGAGTAGTAGAGACTACCTTGGTCGGGACTCTGTTTAGTAAGTAAACAGCTATCTTAAGCGCATAGCCCCAAAAGGATTTTGGAAGAGTTGCATGATTCATCATAGATCTAACCATATCCATCAAGGTTCGGTTACACCTCTCAGATACACCATTATGCTGTGGTGTATATGGCGGAGTCCATTGAGACAATATCCCATTGTCCCTAAGATAATCTTAAAACTCTTGACTCAAGTATTCACCACCCTGATCAGATCGAAGTATCTTAATACTTTTGTCAAGCTGTTTCTCTACTTCACTTCTGAACTCTTTGAATTTCTCAAAAGCTTCAGATTTGTGTTTCATTAAGAACACATACCCGAATCGTGAGTGATCATCGATAAAGGTGATGAAGTAGCTATAGCCTCCTTGTGCAAGAGTTGACATTGGTCCACATACATCGGTATGTATTAGACCAAGCAATTCTCCCACTGGTTTATCTTTTTCAGAAAAGGGTAATTTGGTCATCTTGCCTTTTAAGCATGATTCGCATGTATCAAATTAACCAGGTTCAAATGATTCCAGAATTCCACATCGGTGTAATTTGGTCATGCGTTTCTTACTTACATGGCCAATACGACAATGCCACGTATAGGAGTCTATTTGATTATCTATTCGAGCACGTTTGTTGCTAACTTCGATATTGAAAACGTTACCGGATAAATCTAACGTGTAGATACCATTGTATAAAGTTCCGGTCCCATAAAGAACACCATTTAAAGTTATGTAACAGCAATTGTTACTAAAAGTTAAATGATAACCCTTTTCATTCAAGCATGAAATAGATACAATGTTCTTTATTAACGAAGTAACAAAATAACAATTATCCAATTCTAAGACAAGTCCAATAGGGAGCTTTAGCAAATATGTTCCGATGACAACAGCAGCAATCTTTGCTCCATTTCCAACTCGCAAATTCGCTTCTCCCTTGACGAGTCTTCTTCTATTCATTAGCCCCTGTATGTCATTACATATATGTGAGCTACACCCAGTATCAAGTACCCAGGTGGACGAGGAAATAGAGTGGCATTCAATAATGAAGATACCTGAAGAGGATGGGGCATCGGATGCCTTCTTCTTCAAGGACTCAAGATAATCCTTGCAGTTTCTTCGCCAATGACCCTCCTTGCCGCAGTGATGGCAAGTGCCTTTTGGTGCCTTTTCAGTCTTTTTGGCCTTTTTCTTCTTTCCCTTATTCTGTTCTTTGGGCTTCCTCTTAGAGCCTTTCTTTGAGGAACCAACTAACAGTACCGTCTTCTGATCCTGCTTTACAGAAGGCTCTACAGTCTTCAGCAGGTTGAGCAACTCAGGAATGGCAGTCTCCAGCTTGTTCATCAGATAGTTCATCACAAATTGTTAGTAACTCTTGGGCAAACAATGCAGAATTAAGTCAACACTTAGTTCGTGATCCATTGCAAATCCGAGTGTGCCTAGTCGCTCAATGTACCCCAACATCTTCAACACAAACTGTGAGACAAAAGTGCCTTCCTGCATCTTAGAGGTGAAGAGGAGTCTGGAGACCTCGAACCTTTCGGATCTCGCCTGCTCGTCAAACAGCTCATGAAGATGGAAGATGATGGTATGAGCATCCATATGCTCATGCTGTTTTTGCAGCTCAGGTACCATAGCGGCCAGCATGATGCAACTCGCAAGTTCAGAATCGGCCACATGTTTCTGATAGGCCACTAACTGGTCTAGAGTTGCATCTTCTGGAGGATGGTTGGGAAGTTGTTCTTCAAGGACATAAGCAAGCTTTTTGCCTTGAGGACTATCCTCAGGTTTCGAAGCCAGTCCATGAAGTTTGGCCCAGTCAGCTTATTGGTGTCCAAAATGGAACACAAATTCAGAGAAGACATGATCAAGTGATTATCCTAGAAATACAAATTGAGCTTATGTGAGAAGAATGATAAAGAATGTATCAATATACATTAATTAAATCCTATTTATTTTTCGAATTGAATAACCCTTTTTATCAATTCGGGAGATCGTAGGAGCATCTCCAAATAGGTTGATATCCAACCATAGATAAGAACAACCATGGCTAGAGTCCATCAAGTTATTCTTAGCTATGAAGGTAGGTAATTATACCGATTACATATTATACATATGTAACTATCACATTATGCTATCAACTAATTGAATATTTGCATAAATCATTGGGTTGTTAACTCATTAACAAGTATGCAACAATATACATAGCACCCAACTGCACCTCTCTTTACATTGACCTTGGCTGTGACACAACAAATCAATGCTCCAAGCTTAAGGCTGACCCATTAATCAAGAAATAGTTTTAATATGGTTGGAGCTCATTCAACCGTTTAGTCAGGCTTGGATGTGTCCAACAACCAAAACTAAGGATTGACCTCTGACTACAACTATATTAATCATAAACTAATTCCATGGTTTGATCATGTTGAGGTTGAAGCCGGGCATGGATGTGTCCATCAACCCAAACGAGAAACAAAACTCCGGTTCTAACCATATTAATGGAAGGTGTTGGCCTTAATATTTTGTAAGGGGTTTTGGGTCTCATCCTTTTCCTTTTAAGCACATTCATGACATATAATTATGTCATGTTCTAACGATTTCCTTAATAAATTATGTATGTGACTTAATTTATCAAGTCTCATTAATTGAATTAGGAACTGGATTTCCTAATTCTAATTTCACACTTTATTCAAGGAATTGTTTTGGGAAACAATTTCCTAAATTGTCATAATCAATTTCGGAAATAATATGTTTAAGACTTTGATTTCTATAAATCAAATCTTATTAAATTAAGAGACAGATTCCCTTAATTCAACCACATATTATTATCATGAAAATCTTATTTAAGGAAATAAACTCTATAGGAAACAATTTTTCCTAATTAATTTTGGAGACAACAATATGTAAGAGCATCACCTCATAAATCAAATAAGGAAATTATCGTTTGAGAATCACCTCAAAAATTTCCAAGATTTGATCACATATTTTATTTATGGATAATTAATTACAACAAATTATTTACTTTGGGTGGCTCCCCGAGGCACTCCCCAAAAAAAAGAAATTTGTTGTAAATCTAATTTGGCCTGCTCCCCGAGGCATAACCAAATTATACTTGACAATTAAAGAACTTGTTAATAATATAATTTGGATGGCTCCCCGAGGCCTACCTAAATCAATTTTAACAATTCATATTCAAAATAGGAAATTAAATTATAACAATTAACTTTAATTTGGGTGGCTCCCCGAGGCACTCCCCAAAGTAAAGAATTTTGTTAATAATTTAAAAATCAATTTGAATTTAATTGTCAATTAATGTTTCCATAAAATGTCTAGACTTTCATGAAAAGAAAGTGCCCAAAATTACGAGCTTTCCATAAATGAAAAGTTTCCAAAATTAAAAGGTTTTCAGAATTATTGTAAGTTTCTGGTACAAAGAAAACTTACGTATTTCCAAAATTAGAAAATTTCTAAAATTAGGAAATTTCCAAAATTGGAAAGTTTCCAAAAATAGAATGTTTTCACAATTATCATAAAATTTCTGAATCAGAGATATTTCAAAAGTTTGCGAAATTTCATGAGGATTTCCAAACTTTGAAATTCCTAAATCTAAAATTTATCATAATTGGAAAGTTTCCATAATTGAAAAATTTTCCAAAATTGAGATCATGACAAAGTTTTCCGCAAAACAATTATATGATTATGTCGAACACTAACCAGCTCTGATACCACTGTTGGGACCGGGTGCATGCCGACGCGGACACGTATTGTAATTGTTACATAATTACATGCAGCGGAAACAAAAGCATGAATAATTTCCTAAATTATTCTAACACATATCCTAAGCATGCAATGTGTTCACATAATCGTAATATAAAATTTTTGCAGAAAAGGAAATTACTCTACGAATTACCTTGCGTAACTTGGAAGAAGGGACGAGATCCAACCATTAGTATCCCTTGAAAGCTCCACCTCTATTCGTATCCACACCGAGTATCGTCGGGATGACTTCGCTAAGCCACGAGTTTCGTGTTCACGAGAACTACTAGATTCTCCGTGAACACGACGAAAACCGAGAGATTCTAACTACTAGATTCCCCAATTAATTGAAAGATCAACGGTTGACCTTAGAAATGATTCTGAAACCCTTCAGCAGCTATAATGAATCGTGCCCCATTCCCTTCACCATCTTATACCCACTTGGTTCAGAACATGATCTATGTGTGTCAGTCCCCACTAGGCTGACTACGTCACACCTAGCCCAAGTAACGTTTCCTCGTCCTATGGATTCTAATTACTCTCATGTATTTAAGAGATTCATACTCTGAACATGTCATGCTTTGTCCAGAGGCTTCGAGTAACAATCCGACGATAGGCCTTGGGTGTACATCTCCTCGCAAGGAGTGGTAAATCCTTTGTAGGCTGTTCAAACATCTTCGGGCACTTCGGCTTATACCCAATCATCCTAGGTCCACACCTCCTTGGAGATGCTTGCTTAAGATGTCAAAGTATAAGTGTCCATGACCAAGATGACTTGAACACCGCAAGTCAAAGGAACATCGCACTTAAGCTGCAGTAAGAACTTCACTGACATATCTATATGTAGACTACCATATGAAGTTTTACAGCCAGTCACTCCAATGAACTAGTTCCCTTAACTAGCATTCATGTTTATCTCCGGACATCTCCATGTCACCAGCCAGTGAGAATCAGCTTATTAGAAAATAACCCATGCTAGTCTCAACAAAATTGATAGTGTCCGTATTTATCAATTCATCGACTAGTGACAATTTCAATACTTCACAATTGCACATGTAGAGATAATCACTAGTTGTGAATTCATCACAAATTCTCTCATGTTGTGAATTGTATTGTGGACATTCAGTAAATGAGCTTAAGATCTTAATTAAATAATCATGTATACTCAAATAGTGAATATTCATTTATTAAAAATAAATGATTACAATCATAAGGCGATTGCCTTAGGACACTTCTCTCATGTCACTAACAATCAGTCCCTTGCAGAGTATAAGTAGAGGCTCACAACCGAGATGGAGTTGGACAACCCATTGGGATGGTTGTAGTGTAATTAGGTGTGGTTTATCTTTGAACATAGAACTACACTAGTGTGCTTTGTGTGCATTGAGCAGGACCAACATAGAGGTGATCCAATTTGTTCTGACATTATAATTGGATCGGACCTCGGTTTATTATGGATTACATGCTCTAATTCCCGATATAATAATGGGCACATGTACTTAATAATTATTTCTTTGATTTACCAATGGGCGAGATTTATTCTGCTAAATCGATAGGCCCGTTAAGTTGGAAAATAATATTATTTACATGGTGTGTCGTTGATTATTGACGGAATCCGTGTCCTGGTGAGTCAGGATGATGATGCCCCCTTGATGAGCTCATAAGGTTCATCCTGTTAAATCCTGCAGGTGGACTTGGTCCAACATGATGATAAGGATGTGTGTACTAGTAAAGGAGTTAGAGGTTGATTAATTAAAATTGTCAGTAATTTAAATTAATCAACGGGCATTCGATATCTTAAATACGCGGAGATGGATGTACTCATAATAGGTGGAGCCCATATGAAAATATGGGGGTTGGTGAGGAAGTTCAATGGAGATCCTTTAGTGGAATGGATCTTCATTAATGGATTGGATTTGGATCCATTAGTGGGCCAGTACCTAACTCCTCCTCATGATCCCTATCGTAGCCCTATATATACCCCATGGAATCATGAGACCAAGGGAATCCAATTGATCATCCAACCCAAGGCTTTTCTCCTCTCCCTCTCTCCCTTCTCTCTCCTAGGTCACGGCGCAAGGAGGAGGAGTTCCATCTCCTTCTTCCTTTCTTCTCTTCCTCTCAACCACTTGGTGGTTGGCCTCTACTAGATAAAGGGGGAGTTCTTCTCTCCCTTTTGTGGTGTGCGGCAAGGAAGAGGGAGAGGCCGGCGGCCGACGGGCGGTGGTGCAAGGGAGGTGGCGGCGGCGCCACAGGCAAAGGGTGAAGAGAGGTTTTGGCCGGTTTAGGTTGAGAAGGAGACCCCTTCTCTCCTTCATCTTCTTCTTCTTCTTCCTCTACGGAGCTTCCTTGTGGCCGACGGGCTTGGGTGGCCTTGGAAGACCGGCGGTGCAAGGGAGGGAGGAGGAAGGAGCTGACGGTAAACCCTAGTGGTAGGGTTTTGATCGGAGCGTGAAGAAGCGGTTAATTGGAGGGTCTTGGTGATTCCGGATCTTGGTAGACCGTTGCTCACACGACGTCCAAGAGGGGAGGGTCATATGTTAGAAGATTGTAAGGTAAAGAGAGGTATATTTCTCTCTTGGTTCCTTCTTTAATTCTATCATTTCATGTGGAATTTTAATTAATTATCATGTTTAATTATTTTCTTAATTAATGTTTGATAATTAATTATTGGACCCCGAAAATAAACACAAAAATTGGCGATCCGCTCGTCATCTTTTCCGCGATCAATTGGTTAGGCAAGTGACAAGGCTCAAACTTTGAGTTTGACTAAGTTGTAACTTGAATCAATTGATACGATGATGAAACAGTCGTTTGGGAGATATGTCTCCATTCGGATTAATTTTTTAATCCGTGAGCATGGAAAGGTCTCTCAAGGATGACTAGGTATTCGCTCAGGAAACCTGCCAAGCCATATCCAACACTTTCATCCATAAAGAGATGGGCAGTCATAGCGTACCATTCTAACACTAAAGGATTTGCTAAGGTCATGTGTTATGGGCTTTGGAGACAGCTAGGAGGACCATCTACACTTAGTAGAGTTCACCTACAATAACAGCTACAATTCGGCCATCCAGATGACACCATTTAAAGCGTTGTATGGTAGGGCTTGTAGGACACCCACTCTCTGGGAGGAGGATAGGGAACCTTAGCTGTTAGAATCTCAAAGAGCTTAGCATGATGCAAAATTAGTCTATACCATCAGACACAGGATGTTCCAGGCTCAGGATCGTTAGAAGAGTTATGCAAATTAGAGATGAAGACCTCTAGAGTTCTTCGTGAGAGATCATATTTTCCTGAGAGTATCACCCACGAAAGGGGTGAAGAGGTTTGGCCTCAGAGGTAAACTAGCTCCGTGGTATATTAGATCATTCTAAGTTCTAGAAAATATTGGAGTTGTAGTTTATCGGTTGGCACTACTACGTCTCTTGCTGGTGTACATGATGTGTTCCATATTTCCATGCTAAGGAAATATGAGCTAGACACTTCGCATGTCTTGCTTGATGTGTCGATCACACTCCAGCCTGATGCGACTTATGAGGAGATACATGTGTGAAGTCTGGGACATAGAGAGCGTTCGTTGCGGAACAAGATAGTGCGGCTGGTTAAAGTCAGATGGCAGCACTACACTGATGAGGAGGCTACCTGGGAGCTTAAGGAGACGATCAGAGTTCGCTACCCTCATCTTTTTACCTGAGGTGCATATGGTTTGTTATGTTCAGTAGTTGTACTGCATGATCATACTTGTCGCATGTAAATAACAAAATTTGGAGATCAAATTTTTATTAGTAAGAGAGAATGTTAAATACAGTAAAATAGAAAACTTTTTGAAAAATTTTGAAAAATTATTTTGGGGTTTTCGGACCCAGGGTCGAGGTTTGGAGGGTTGAAGTGTGAGACACCATGTTTTTGAGGGCCTATGGGCTTAAAACCCAACCTTAAGGGGATGAAAGGAAATGTAAGTTGAAATTCAAGGTGATATTATGATTAATGATAATGCAAGAGTTGAAGTGCAAGATAGCACCCGCCCCCCCTTAAATTTCCTTCTCCTAGCGATCACCACTCGAAGCTAGCCTTTTTCCTTCTTTGTACGATCGACACCACAGTTGATCCCTCTTCTTCTTCTTCTCCACGCTAGCCCTCCTTCTCCTTGATCTAGGGTGGCTTTGGGTGCTCCTTCATTCTCTACTCGATCGAGGCGTTTCCTCCTTGCAAGCATGGCAGATCGGGGAAGGTTGTGGCAGTGGCTGCCGACCTAGCCACCGGTGACTCATCGTTTGGTACAGATTCATCCCTTGGTATTGTATTTCTCCCTTGGATATGGTAGTTTGGGTTGTTTGTGTTGGTGCAAGGTGCACCACAGTTAAACCTATGTTTTGATATTAGCAAAAGATCACAGTTAAGTCTTGTTGTTATCTGATGTTGTTGATATAGTGTGCAAGAAGATTACCACTGTGAAGTCCTAGTAGGTCTAGAGGACCCGATACTAGGCAGGAATCTTGGCAGATTGTGGAAACCAGACAAGAAATCCAGATTGGTGGACATCTAGCAGGAAGTCTCAGTAGGTCTGAAGGACCAGATACCGAGTAAGTGAAAGTCCTTGCGAGTCAATTTGATGCCAAGCCGAAGTCCAGATAAGTCTGGTAGACTTGATGTCTGACAGGTAAATGAGGTAAGCTTCTAGAGGAGAGAATTATGAGGTCGTGTCCCTCTGGGACAGCCTTAGGGCGTTAATCCAACTAGAGAAACTTACCGAGATTTCTAAGTTAAGATTAGGACAGTTACAACTGTCAAATTATTCATGCATTCCATTATGTATCTGTGTTAACCTTTGTCTTGTAGGGTTAATTATTTTATATATTTGCTATGCTAACACTTATGCAGGAAATGGATCGGTTGACTAATCACTAGATCAGGCGACTGATCAAGCTCGAGCAGATAGCTATGAAGCCAAATTCAACATATTTTCAAATATATCCATGGACAGATAAGTGTATCAGTCGACGGATCCACATATGAAATGACACGGGCACGCACTTGGAAAGATCCCTATCCGTCGACCCATTAGGGGTTAGGTCGACAGACTCATTAATGTTGCGATAGCCAAGCACATCAAAGAAGGAAGGGCACGGTCTTCCATCGACCAGCCAGAAGCTCCATCGACCGATACTATCCTTCGACTGAATGGTTTTTCAATCGACGGATAGAGGCCTATATAAGGAGCCTGAGACTAGCCTTCTTAGTAAATCTTCTACTCGCCTCATCTCAATTTTTTGCGTCGACAAATCACTTCTGATCTACTAACCCGGTACCAGAAAGCTCACCGACACGTTGCGCTTATGTTCTTGATAAATTGTCGATATATTTCTTGTAATCTTTTAAGTTGTACTTATACTCGCATTCTAAAAGGGATTAATAGGTTGTTACTAATTCACTTACATACGACAACACTTTCTCCCAACGATTTTCGGAGAAAAGTTTATAGTGAATTGTGTTGGTGCAGGAAGCACCATATCGAACTTTGTTTTGATATTGACAAAGGATTCAAAGTTAAGTATTATTTGTGATCTAATATGTTCACTGAGTGTGCAGAAAGAAGTCCTGGCGAAGGGCAGCTGGGCAACTAGCGAAGGGCTGCTAGGCGTCGAAACCCTAAGACTTGGCGAAGGACTGCTAGGCACCTGGCGAAGGGCAGCTAGGCATCAAAGACCTGGCGAAGGGCTGCTTGGCACCCGGCGAAGGGCTGCTAGGCATTGAAGACCTGGCGAAGGGCTGCTAGGCACCTGGTGAAGGGCTGCTGGGCAAAAGTCCAACCGGAGGAGTCGGTTGGCAAAAGGTAAACTCTCCTGAGAGGAGTAGGCGTCGGTTCGACCTAGGGTTCCATTTGGGAGATCCGAAGTCAGAACCAAGACAGCTACGGCTGTAAAAAATGATCTAATATTCTTGCCTTGTTTGTTGTGGAACTAGCCTTGGATGCATGGACCAAAGGAATGTGTTTCTGCAGCTCAGAATGCCCCAAAGGAGAGGGGCAGACACCTGGGCTAGGCGCCCGGGAGGTCCCGGGTGCCCAAGGTCAAAGCAAAACAGCAGTAAAGCAAGAAGCGCTTCGAATCAACACTGGGCTAGGCGCCCGGGAGGTCCCGGGCGCCCAAGGTCAAGGCCAAAGATGAGTCGAAGCAAAATCAGCCACGAAGCCAGCGAACCCAGTCAAGATGGGCGCCCGGGAGGTCCCGGGCGCCCCAGTCAACTCCAGAGCCGATTCGAAGGGGATAAGCGCTGACCAAGCTTCGGATAGAGGTTCTCAGATCCGAAGGCACATATCAGGCGCCCCCGACGTCCCAGGCACCCCCAGGAGCACTATAAAAGGGGCTCGACCCCTAAGACTTCAACAACACTTTTTTCAACGCCTCCAAGCTTTTCGTTCAAGCGCTTTGCTCCAGCAAACTCCGTTCTTGACATTCTAGCGCCGACGATGACCCTCTGCTCCGAAAGACAATCTACACCGGGCGTCGGTAATGAAAAGTGTAGTCGTTTATTTACTGCAATATTTCTGTATCATACTCTGTAAACCTTTGCGTGAATATAGAATTGCCCGCAGTAAACGGTCAAGGACCGTGGGCCTTGGAGTAGGAGCCGACCGCGACTCCGAACCAAGTAAAATCACTTGTGTTCTTTGTGTATTTTAATTTCGCTGCGTTTTCTCTTTTTTTAATCCAAAAAGATTTTCACGATATTCACCCCCCCTCTATCGTGTTTCTCGATCCAACAAGTGGTATCAGAGCGGGGTAGCTCAAATTTAGTGCAACCACCAATTTGAGAGTTTTTTTCGGATTTACGAAATTGTTAATTTTATTTCTTTTCTTTTTCATTAATCGAGGTTGGTGCAACACCACTCGATCTTTTTTTTATAAATAATATTTGTGCATGGTTTCAAATTTGGTACGCCTTTTTCAATTTTGAATCTTCATCTTTTCACTATTCATTAGAGTTGATAAAACGATCCATTTTTAAAAATTTGTCATAATCATTTATTATTATTATTTTAATATTTTTTCTCGAAATTTGTGCTACCTCAATTCGAGCAATCTCTTTTAACTCCTAATTTTTGCATTAATCAGAATATTCATTTTCTAAAAATTTATCTCAAACTTTTTATTATTTTATTATTATTTTACCTCGAAATTCGTGTAATATTTTTTGGGGTTTTTTATTTTTTCTCTCTCCCGCACTACTAATCCAAGACCAAGTCTTGGTACATTTTTGTTATTTCTTGTGTGTACGAGGTTTAAACTTAATGACCAACCAAGAGTGGAACAGTGCCCGTCCACCGCTATTCTCCGGCGAGAACTTCAATTTCTGGAGAAGTAAAATGGAGTCCCTTCTGAAGGCCCACATGGACGTATGACAGATCATCGAAACTGGATTCTCTTTTCCCGTAGAAGATGAGTTATCAATCGAGTGGGACAAACTGGATGAACAAACCCTCAAACAAATCGAGACCGATGCGAGGGCAACAACAATCCTACAATGTGGCCTAACCAAGGAGCAACTCGAACTAGTAGGTCCATTCAGATGTGCTAGAGAGATTTGGGAAAAATTGATCAACCTTCATCAAGAGATCTCTGATGAAGAAGAAGATCAGGTAAGTTATCTTGCACTCTCAGTCCAAGCACAGACAGCCGAGTTAGTGTCTAAACCCGAATCCAAAGTCGAAATCGAACCAGAATCAGACGACGAATTGACTGAGATGGTAACCGATTTCAAATTCTTTTCAAAATTAGAATTAAATAATCAGACAGATACTGTAATGGTCGAGAAAGGTGTAATTTCTAGTGCAGGGAAAGCTCCAAGAGAACCACCAAAGAAGAAGCTTCAACCTGTACCCGAGTCCGACTCGGACTCGGAATCAGAAGACAATGAAGGAAATTGACCCAAACTGGTCCGATTAGCTCGTGATCTTTACAAGAGTACTGGACAAACGATCTGAAAAGATAAGTTTTCAATATTTGAAAATCCAATATTTATCTCAAATAACGTGATTAATTCGTTTAAATTAGTTAAGATTAATACGTTAGAAAACTTAATTCACAACCTTACTGATTTTAAAAAACCCAGAGTTTTATTTCAATTATGATATAACTTAGATCATTTTTGTCATGTTTGCTTGTTTTTTTTATTATGCTTGGATTTAGAATTGGATAATTTAAGGACAAAATGGTTTAGTTGAAATTTGAACAACATAGTATTGGGTGGAGGTGAGATGATAGTACGTTAGGGAAGCCCTTCTAATAAGGTCATGTATGTCCTACTTGGTCTGTTTAGTCTGGTGGAACTAGCCGAAGCTACCGATCCAAGACCCAAGCTAGTTAGACCAAAATCTTTCAAGAAGTAACTTGAAAATGAATTTTCTATAAAAGGCTTTATCAAGGAAAGGGTTGATGATCCAATAAGGCTACGACCAAAGAAGGCCTAGAGTCTCGCCAAGACCTGGAAGCCAATTATAGGAAATCAAATTCACTTTACTATTGTCAGATTTGAATCTAACACAAATTTTAAGTAAATCTTAGATTTAACACTAATTCGAAGATAAAAATTAATGCATCTCACAAAATAGTTAAGGATACTTTTAAAATTCTAATTTAATTCAACTGAACAACTCTCAAAATTCAAATTTAACCCTCTTAACTAATTTTCAAATCCTCAAAAATCAATTTAACTTTTTAAACTAAGATTTAATATTTCAAATCATCTTAGGTTTCTTTTGTTCACTTACCTGAAATGTAGCGGCCCCGCCTCTATGGTCCCCGCAGGCAACCCTCTAGGCCGGCGACCCTACGCTCTTCCCACCCCTGGCAGTGGGTTTTTGCCTTCCCCAGGATTCGAACCCTTGACCTCCAGGACAAGTACAATAGTTCCTGAATCCTGGTACCAAGTGAGCTAATATATTTGGCCTCAGGCCTCAAAATCCAGACATAATATAACCATAACACAAAGTAAATCATACCTGACTGCGGACCGGTCCGACTTACGACGAAACAACCAATACACAAAAGCCCTTTAGGGCACACGACACATAGGACATATACAAATCGCTAAACGGAAAATAAAACAATGCACTAACAAGTACAAAACAAAATCCTACGGTCGCGATGGGTAGGGACTGGCTGCTAGGCTCTTCTGGCGACTCCAAGTATCTCAACCTGAAATAAAAACATATATGGCAATGGGTGAGTCCATAACTCAGCGAATACCCAACAGATATGCATAGTATGCTATAATAACAATAGGAGTCTACTCTGATACAGTCTCATATGAACAATAGGAAAAGGTATACTGAAGATACTGAATAAAGATACATACCAGAATCCATCTAACTTGAAAAGAGGGTAATAAGTACCAAGGGAATATCAATAGACATATAATCTCAGATAACAAGTCCCAGAATATGCATGTCAAACAAGTGCAGAAATCAAGTGCAGCAAACAATGCACGATGCAAAGTATGCACATGGTGCTATGCCATGGTCACCCCCTAACTCCAGTCAAGCCACCGAGATAGGCGATACTGTGTCGGCCGAGTGAGTAGAGCTGTGACACTGTCCGCACTCTGCCATCACTGCTCCTGAGTGACCGAGAGGACAGGATGCTGGTGGAGCTATCGCTCCGCCCCATATATATATGGGGGAGATATCTCTCGTCTCTTCTCTGGTCTATGGGTAGAGAAGGGATCCCTGCTTGCTACCACGCTCCGAAAGCACTACCCCTGAGCGGACGAGCGGAGCAATACAGAGCAAATGCACACACCCAGCGGTATCCACTAACCCATAAGTGGCCATGTGTGCATATCATGTGCCGGAAGACGATTAGGCTCAACCACAAGGGAGTCGCTGATCGCCGGCATGCAACAATGCAAGGATGGTGTATGATTGATACACATACCTCCCTCCTCAAGTCCTCAGTATACTAAGTCTCAGTCTGAAATCCTATAACAGGAAATACAGGTAACCTACAAGGTATACTGGCCGAAATCTACAGATCTCTCAATGTCAAACACAAGAGATACCTCATGATATCTAAGCATACATATAGATATGACAATACTTGAGACTGTATAGAACTAACTGTATAATAACTCAGGGATAACCAACAAATATCCAGAACAAGCATAATAACTCAGGGATAACTAACAAGTATCCAGGACAGGCATAATAACTCAGGGATAACTAACAAGTATCCAGAACAGGCATAATAAACCAGGGATAACTAACAAGTATCCAGGACAGGCATAATAACTCAGGGATAACTAACAAGTATCCAGAACATGCATAATAACTCAGGGATAACTAACAAGTATCCAGAACAGGCATAATAACTCAAAAAAAAAAAAAAAAAAAAAAAAAAAAAAAAATAATAACTCAGGGATAACTAACAAGTATCCAGGACAGGCATAATAACTCAGGGATAACTAACAAGTATCCAGGACAGGCATAATAACTCAGGGATAACTAACAAGTATCCAGCACAGGCATAATAACTCAGGGATAACTAACAAGTATCCAGGACAGGCATAATAACTCAGGGATAACTAACAAGTATCCAGAACAGGCATATTAAACCAGGATAGCATATAGTCTTACTGTTATCTATAACAGTCTATGCATAACAACATGACAATATCAAAAGAGATAAGTCAAGGGTACCCGCCTCAAATGAAGATGCTCGTACCAACAGAGAACCTCCCGTCCAATGGTCCGCGACCAAAATCTAAATCAATATCCTGTATCAAAGGATACATTTATTTAGCTATTTACACAAGTAATAACTAGCTAAATAAATTTACTCCCATCAAGCCATTGAGATTGGATTCCATGTCAGTTTAATGTGAGGTTAACCCAAAATCCAACACTCCTCTACCAATGCCAAGGACTCCTTTGGCTCACGGCAGGGATCCCAATTGATCATCAATACCTCACTTAGATTATCAAGTTTAAGTTTCAAATCAAACTCAATCTCAACCTAGATCAAATTCCACTCAACCACTAATCTGCCAACTTGAGGAAAATAAACTAACACAAATCCAATTCCCCTTTCCACTCAAAGCTCGAGACCAAGAAAACAAAATCTCTACAAAACATTAATAAGAATCTGATCAAAGCCAAGTCATCTCTAAAATCCATCAAAAGTTAATTCCAAAACAAAGGGTTGCTACAAGGGAACCCAAATCCGAATTTATACAATGAAGTATAGGTATCCTATGACATAGATACATAAAACCAACTGCACAACTGATCTAGCTCTTAAATTGCAGCTTCATCAGAAATGTACGTCTCTGATAGAACCCTAGCTCAACCAACAGAACACCCTTCTAACTAATTAGATCAGCATCCAAGGCACGATTGAAAATCTACTAGTCTAATCCACAGAATTATCATCAGTTCCATTTGAAATAGAATTTCTTACCCAAAATTTGTGTTGTCGACCTCCACCTTGCTAAATCACCAACCAGCACGTCCTTGCTCAGGTTTGGCTGTGTCGGCAGTATCCTTGTCAGATCCAACCTTACCTAGCTGATTATCGGCTGAAAACCCAACTCAGCAACAGAAAAAGGAAATCCGCCAATCTCAGATCCAAATCAAACAATCAAATGAAAATTGATTACATCCTACCTCATTCTATCTTAAGTTCCAAATCCAAACAGCAGCCGGGTGCAAGAGGGAGGATTGCTACAAACTCCAAATCACACTCCCACCCAGCCACGTTCTCCAGACTTCCGGCCTGCAGTCGTCGGCTCCACCCTACGTTAGCTTCTTCCAACTTCAACCTATTGCCCTGGATCCGGCGAGAGGTGGAGTGGAGCAGAGTCCACGGGATAGGGTCGCCGGCCTTGGATGTGCTGGTTTCGCGTGGAAGATGATCGAGTGGGCGAGGCGGCTGTGGTGGGTGATCGAGCAGCGAGAGATGGAGCGGCCGAAACCACTGCCCTAACATCCCCTTTTATGTTGGTCTTTTGCCATTTAGCCCCTGTAGTTTAGGTTATAACCTTCTCTCTTTTAAAACTTTGAGTTATCGCAGTTAAGCCCTCAAAACTTAAGTTTCAAAACGATATAACCTTCTAACTTTAGTTTGGGTCTCGGAAATCGTAAATCTTCCTCCGAAAAATTTTCTGGACCGCGTCAAAAGTGTCGGACTTAACATGAAATTTATTCCTTTCTTTTGCCATTATATAAAGAAATTCTTTTAGGCAATCAAATTATTTTTGTTAGTCTTGCAAAAGTCACCTTGGGTATTATTTAGGATGTTTTTTTGAAAAATGTCCACAGTCCGGGCTTTGATATTTTTCGGACTAAAGTTTTTTTTTAAAAAAAATAAAACTTCCATTTTTTTGGAAATCATTTTAAATATTGAATTTCTCCTTTTCAGTTTTCTATATTAACTTTTGCAAAAAGGAGAAAGAAATTATGTTTCAAATCATTAAAACAAAATAATTTTTTTTAAACTTAGTTTTCATGTCTTTTTGTTTGAATCAAACCCTAAGACTCAGAGGAAGATTAACTTGTGGTCAACAAGCCTCCTAGGACTGTGTCAGGTTTAAGGGGAGTTCAAATTAAAAAAAGAAGTTTAAAAATACTATGGTTTCAACTATCACTCATGTTTCTCGAAAACTGTGCTTTCAAATAACTATCGCTTGTGTTTTCGAAAAAGACTCCTTCTTTAAAAGATTGTCTTTTCAAAATATTACTTAATTTTTTGACCTTTATAAACCCTAAAGACACAGAGGAAGGTCCACTTCATGATCTTCAAGAACTCCTAGGATGTGTCAAATTTAGGAGGAGTCTGAGTCAAAAGAAAATCTTCAGAAATTTTTTTTTTCGTTTATTTTTGAAACTGTTAAATAATTCTCTTTGATCTGAACCAAATCCTAAAGACTCAGAGGAAGAGTACTTGTGGTCAACAATCTTCCTAGGACTGGGTCAAGTTTAGGGGGAGGTCAATTTAAAAGAATTATTTAATAATATGTTTTCATGAACTATATCTTCAAAATCTTGCTGAAAATATAAGTCCTTCAAAATACTATTATTCAGAATTTTTTTTGGCTTATGAAATTGTTTTTGAAATAATGTTTACTTGGGTTGAAAATTTTCCAAGACACTTAGGGAAATATCCTTGTAGTTAACAAGGTTTCCTAAGATTGTGTCAGACTGGAAAAGAAACCAAGGCAAGTAAAGTATTATGGTTTCAAAATACAAATCTTTCAAAAGGACTTCTATTTTCAAAATATAATGTTTTCAAAAGTACTAATACTTTTCAAGGCAATAGTGTTCTAAGTGTGTACAAATACAAAATATTTTTTCAATACTTTTCAAAGTGGAGTTTTGTTGGTGCAATTTAAAGCTTTTTGCTATACTTTTAAGAATTATACTAAGTATTTTTATGTTTCCAAAACTCATAGGCTCTGATACACAAAGTTCTTCCTTAAAACTTCTTTGAAAATATGATTTTCAAAAGTTCTTTATTGATATATGGCCAAGGGGGAGTGAAAGGAAGAAAGAGAGAAATTTTTTAAACAGTAACGGTGAATTGCTATGTGCTTCAAAAATTTTAAGTGCTTCAAAAAGTTCTAAGTGCTTTCAAAACTTTCTAAGTGCATATTTTCCTGAAAATACTCCTAAGTAAAATTTTCCTTAGTAAACAAAATTTGTCTGAGCAAAAACCTTTTGAAAATTTTTGACAAATGTTTCTATGTTTTTTTTGGTGAAAAACTTGTCTAGAAATTTTTTTAAAGATTTTATTTTTCAAAATGTCTAAAGTGTTTCCAAACAAATTCTTCTAAGTGTGCAATTTTTTTTTTTGGTAAACAAATTTCTTTTTCCTAAAAATTTCTCAAAGTTGAAACTTTTTTAAAGGAAATTTGGCTTCAAAATTTTGCCTAAAAATTCTTGCTGCAAAGCCTTGTAAGTAAATGTTGTTTAACAAAATTTAGGCTTGCAAAACTTTTCAAAATGGAAAATTGTCCAAGTATAATAATTTTTTTTTGCAAAGACTTTTACTCTATTTTTTGAAAAACACTTTGTCAAAAACTTAGAAGTTTTTCAAAATACTTTTCAAAACTGAACTTAGAATTATTTCTTTCAAAAGCAATGAACATTTTCATACTTAGAACCTTTTTCAAGAGTTAACAAAAAAATCATTCAAATTGAAAAATTGCATGTTTCTTTTAAAAAGCTTCAAAGGGAAAATTTCAAATCAGGGGGAGCTTTATGCAATGTTTCAATGTTGCAAGGTTATGTAACATGTTTTGTTTGAAAACTATTTTTTGAAAAAGTTGTGAACTTCTTTACTTAAATTTATTTTGATAAAACTCAAAACTCTCTAGTAAAAACCTTGTTCACCCATGTATATTTTTGATATATGTCAAAGGGGGAGGAAACGTCAAAGTTAAGTATTTTATAACACAAGTATTCAGGGTTTTAGGGGGAGTATGAGAAATAAAGGATTTTTTTTCAAATCTACATTTATTCAGTTCATAACTGCTATATTTCATTGATTTCTACCTTCTTAAGATTGCTATACTTCATTGTTTTCTTACCTTCTGTTATTAACTGTTATAAGTTTTTACTTAACATTGAATTGTGTTGTCATAAATCAAAAAGGGGGAGATTTTTGGTGTAGGAAGCACCATATCGAACCTTGTTTTGATATTGGCAAAGGATTCAAAGTTAAGTATTATTTGTGATCTAATGTGTTCACTGAGTGTGCAGAAAGAAGTCCTGGTGAAGGGCAGCTGGGCAACTAGCGAAGGGCTGCTAGGCATCGAAACCCTAAGACCTGGCGAAGGACTGCTAGGCACCTGGCGAAGGGCTGCTAGGCACCTGGCGAAGGGCTGCTGGGCAAAAGTCCAACCGGAGGAGCCGGTTGACAAAAGGTAAACTCTCCTGAGAGGAGTAGGTGAGGACATGTTCCCCGTCGAGGGAACACTAGGCATCGGTTCGACCTAGGGTTCCATTTGGGAGACCCGAAGTCAGAACCAAGATATCTACGACTGTAAAAAATGATCTAATATTCTTGCCTTGTTTGTTGTGGAACTAACCTTACATGCAGGGACCAAAGGAATGTGTTTCTGCAGCTCAGAACGCCCTAAAGGAGAGGGGTAGGCACCTGGGCTAGGCGCCTGGGAGGTCCCGGGCGCCCAAGGTCAAAGCCAAACAACAGTAAAGCAAGAAGCGCTTCGAATCAACACTGGGCTAGGCGCCTTGCCCTAGGCGCCTGGGAGGTCGCGGGCGCCCAAGGTCAAAGCCAAACAGCAGTAAAGCAAGAAGCGCTTCGAATCAACACTGGGCTAGGCGCCCGGGAGGTCCCGGGCGCCCAAGGTCAAGGCCAAAGATGAGTTGAAGCAAAATCAGCCACGAAGCCAGCGTACCCAGTCAAGCTGGGCGCCCGGGAGGTCTCGAGCGCCCCAGTCAGCTCCAGAACCGATTCGAAGGGGATAAGCGCTGACCAAGCTTCGGATAGAGGTTCTCGGATCCGAAAGCACGTGTCAGGCACCCCCAATGTCCCAGGCGCCCCCAGGAGCACTATAAAAGGGGCTCGACCCCTAAGGCTTCAACAACACTTTTTTCAACGCCTCCAAGCTTTTCATTCAAGCGCTCTGCTCCGGCAAACTCTGTTCTCGACATTCTAGCGCCGACGACGACCCTCTGCTCCGAAAGACAATCTACACAGGGCGTCGGTAACAAAATGTGTAGTCGTTTATTTACTGCAATATTTCTGTATCATACTCTGTAAACCTTTGCGCGAATATAGAATTGCCCGCAGTAAACGGTCAAGGACTGTGGGCCTTGGAGTAGGAGCTGACCGCGACTCCGAACCAAGTAAAATCACTTGTTTTCGTAAACGGTCAAGGACTGTGGGCCTTGGAGTAGGAGCCGACCGCGACTCCGAACCAAGTAAAATCACTTGTGTTCTTTGTGTATTTTAATTCCGCTGCGTTTTCTCTTTTTTTTAATCCGAAAAGATTTTCATGATATTCACCCCCCCCCTCTATCGTGTTTCTCGATCCAACAAATTGCTCATCTAGAGCAGTCAAGGACTGCGGGTCCTAGAGTAGGAGTCACTGAAGGCTCGGAGCTAAGTAAATGAAAAGTGTCTTTGGATTTGTGTTTTTTATTTTCCGTTGCTTTACTCTAATTTTCTTTTAGGTTTTGAAAATGAAAAGAAAGAATTTGAAAAGATCGGATTCACCCCCCCCCTCTCTATCTTCGATGATCCAATAGTTTGAGCTTCCCATGGGAGCCTTGATGAATCATCGACATTGAGCATAGCCTGTTTCCTCCTTGTGCTGATTCTGTAGTGGAAGATTGGGGGATTGGTTCTACTGGATTTGGAGTTATGGATTTTGACCGGCACATTGCAGCAGGTAAGGAGTTCTTGTTGTGTTGTTTTCATGATGGATGAAGATTGTAGCAAGAACTTGTGTTTTGATGTGGATCATTCTATTTATGTTCTATATTGGCGTGAGTTGTTTAGAATGGAATCAGAATTTGGCTAGGTTTTGGATTTGGTTTCTCAGTTTTGGAATTGGTTAGTAGATTATTGCTTTGTTATTAATGCCAAATTCTTCTCTGTGGCTGTATTGATTGGAATGGGGTTTCGATGGTGGTTATGCCCTATTTTGGATGGTTGATTGTTGTTTTCTAGGAGTCTTTCTATTCAAATTTTGGTATGTTTCTTATTGTCGTGAGGGTTGTTTTGATTCAATGATAGGATGAAATTAGAGGATACTCCTTTGGTTGCGTGAGCTACTCTTGATGGTATAGGTTTGGCTAGGAAGAAGGGTTGTGGTTCTTTACTTTTGTTGATCAGTTTTGGTGATTCTGTCATGATCTTGTGATAAGTATGTGTTCCTACCGTGATCAACAATTGGGAAGAGGCTGGAGCTAGGTTTGATTGTGAATTCATCCATAAATCATATATGTGTGTAGAAACTCTAATCCAATTAGGATATGGATTGGGTAGAGTTAGATCTAATCATCTATCCCAAATGATCCTATTGGGTTTCAACCAGTTGGGTTAATAAGGGGATGAAACCTAACTTCAATAATTGGGTTAAACCTAATACGACTTAGTTACTAGTTTGTTTAGTTATCATTTGTTATGATAGCTAAGCATTATCCTTTGATGTAGGACATTGATTGATTGCTTTGGACATCTGGATGGGGGTTCTCTTCATTACGAGCACCTACTTTGGAGGCGGGCACCTTTTCCTTATCTCCGTAGATATTTATTTTGCTATGCATGGCTTATTCTGGACTGCAGTCGGATTATTTCCTTGTATCTGCTTTTGTATATCTCACTGCATGATATTTTGTTGCTTGATCTTTGAGATACTCAAATTCATGTCAATACAGTCTCTTGTTTTGATACTCCCACTATATAAGGTACACACTTGTGATTGTGTGCATAAGAGTAGTGATAGGACACATTATACATGACATTAGTGTTAGATCATAATTCATGATTTTAGACCTATACATGTTATATCGTTGATAGGAGGATTAGCTGATTGGTGATGCATGTGTTAGTGTCATGCACCATCCTTGCACAGTTGCATAGCTGGCAACCCTTGGCTCCCTTGTGGTTGAGACAGGTCATCAGTCATATAATATCTGTCCACACTACCACTCATGGGTTAATGGTTATCGAAGTGTGTGGGCAGTTTTGCTTTGTTTTGATCCACTCAGTCACTTATGGGTTAGTGGATATTGGAGCATGATAGCAAGCAGGATCCCTCCTCTTCTCGTTATTACGAGGAGATGAGAGCGGAACTCTCCCATTTGCTTAGGGTAGGAGTGTGGTACTCCGACAACATCCTATTCACTATGCCACTCTAGAGCAGTGGTAGCTGAGTGCGTGCAGATGTCACAACCCTACCCACCCGACCTCACATATGAGATGTGACGGTGACTAACTGCATCAGGGGTGACACGTGTCATTGCATCATGTGCATACAATGCATGAATTCGCATTTGCTTATGCTTGCTGCATTTGATTGAGTTATTATTGTTGCACTTGTTTAACATGCACATATAAGAGATATTTTGGATATGGTTTTGTGAACTTGCATTGCTCGTGTGGTACGAGTCTACTCGTGTTGTACAAGTGTACCCCGTGGAGGGTTATTTGGGGATTTCTTATCTATATCCCCATAGGATAGACTGACCATTGTATGCACATACATTCAGTATTTTTAGTTATGCATTTTTAATATTTCCGAGATTGTATCTGATTTGTTTCTATACTGCTTGTATTACCATTTGATGTCATACATATCTTATCTCTATATCTGCAGAGTTCACCAGTACTCATCCTCGATAGTTATGTTTACTTTCCCGGATGAATCACTTGGAGTCACCATGAGAGGATCCCGGTAGCCAGCCCCTCCTCATCGAGTCGATTTTTGTATTGACATTCTACTTGATGGTACCCTTGTATTTCTTCTCAGTTTGTGGCTTTGTATTTTCTGATAGTCTTGATGGCATGTATTGCGACATGTTGATTTATGTGTTGGTTGTTTGTCATAAGTCAGACTGGTACGCAATCATGTATGTTTTGGTATGATTTTGTGTCGTGATTGTTTCTTTTACAACTTTTATTTCAGCCGTGTTGGTTGAGGTATCTATTGGCCATGTGGATCTTTGTATATTGGTTTCATATTGTTCGCCATACAGGGGAGATATTATCCAATTTTCTATTAGACATGCGGCTCTCAGGAGCATGACACATATATACAATACTTGTATCAGTTTCTAGCAGCAGATTAATAATATCAACATGTGTAAGTACCCTAGGTTGGTTTTGATGTGATCAACCGACTTAAGTTAGTCCTGGTATTTTAATCCCTGTGTCTAAATGTACAGGAACTTAGGAGTACAAGATGTCGAGCGAAAGACGCAGCGGTCGAGAAGGAAGACACGGAAAGGGAGCCAACGTGCTCGGTGCATCCGAGGGATGCGGAGCTATGTGGAAGAGTATGACGGTGGAGCGAGAAGGATGTGTGCGGCATTCGAGGGACGAGAAGCTGGGAGGAAGGATGCTCGAGGGGCGAAAGGCCGGAGTCGGATTCGGGTGCGCCTAACTCTAGTTGGACAGAAATCACCCAAGAAGATCGGAAGACAGGCTGGAGAGTGGTCAGTGATAGCTGACCAAAACAGCCACTGTCGGGCGCTCATGAGCATACGAGTGCCTAGGCTGTCGAGTGCCCGAGCACTCGGGCGCCCAAGAGGCTAATTCTAGCCGTTTGCGAACGTTGTTTTCTGAATAAGCGTCAGGCTAAATGTCAGCCACCCAAGAGCTCTCGGGCGCCCTATAAGTGTCACGTCAACAAACAGATAAATCCTATTGGGGCTATAAATAGACCCCTAAAGATCAGCTTCATTCATCCCATGCATTCCAAGCATAAGCAAACTAGTTTTGTGTAATATTTCTTTCTTTCTCTGAGCTTTTCACGTGTACGAGGCTTCTCCGCCCAAAGGAGTTTTATTCAAGAGAATCGAGCCATATTTAGCCTTGGATTAGCAACCTCCCTGATTGCAAACAAAGAAAATTCCGTTGCCTTTTTATTTACTGTGTTATGTTATTTGTGTTCTAACTAACATCTTTGTTAAGTCGAAACAAAAGATTGAGTTTTCTTTTTCACGGGCAATTCACCACCTTCTTGCAGATCTTCGATCACCCTCAATTGGTATCAAAGCAAGGATGCTCCAAAAGGACTAACTGTCGTCTAAAGCAACATCAAAATGGTCGAACCAGTCATCTACTCGTCAAAGTTCGAGGGGGAGTCCGCGAGTTGGAAGTGCTAAATGCAGGTTTTTTTCAAAACTGATTTCGATTTGATTTTAATAATGAAAAACGGTTTTGTAGCTCCGAAGGACGCCGACAACAAACCTACATATGAAAGCCAGTGGACTAAAAAGGAACAGGCTGACTTTGTGGCGAACGGAAAAGCAGAATACCATATGCTAACTGTACTCCCTGCACAAGAAGTCAACCGAATCGGAAACTACCGATCGGCGAAGGAACTTTGGGAAAAGTTCCTTGAACTCCATGAAGGTACCTCCGAAACCAAATTAGAAAAAGAGATCTGTTTCGGAATCAGCACAGCAACCTTCGACTGGAAGAAGGAGAGTCAGTAGCACAACTTCACACTAAGCTGAAGGAGCTGATGACACAACTCAACAATCTCGGAGAATCAGTAAGCAATCGGGATTCGCAAAGGTACGCATTAAACGCCTTTCCAAGAATCCCTAACTGGATTTCAATAATCAACGCCTACTACATCTCTAAGGACCTTGAGGTAAGTACCTTAGAGGAACTTTTTTCCACCTTAGAACTTCACGAATCCAAATGAGCAGGAAAAAAGAAAGCGGACAACATCGCCCTAAGCACGAGAAGGATCCAACATGAAGAGGATTCTTCAGAAAATGATGAAAATGCAACATATATGGTAAGGAAGTTATCCAAGTATTTTAAAACTAAAAAAATTTAATAAGGTGCAGGGTAAGAAGCAAAGGTAGATTCGCTGTTACAACTGTAACAAAGAAGAACACGTGAAGGAAAACTGCCCCAAAGCGAAGAACAAAGGAAAAGGGGCACAAAAGACAAAAGCACACAATCTAAAGGCGACTTGGGACGAGTCTTCATCGGAAGACTCTGATCTCATGAAACACGCTGGACTTGCTCTAATGACTTCATACCAAGAAAATGAAAGCATCGATAAAGGAGGATCCACCTCAGAGGACAGCAGCGACGAAGGGGGAACATCGGACTTCAAAACGGATATAGTAAGTGAGGTATGTTTTCTACCTCATGATCAGTTATATTTTGAAATTAAGAAAATGATGAAATCCCTGTGTAAATTAAAATAAAAAATACAGATTTAAAGAAAAAATTAGCTTCTGCTTTAGAAATAAATGATAAAATAAAATTTGAAAATGAAAATTTGAACATTCAAATTGAAAATTTAAAAAACAACTCTTCATGTTCAAGAAATTCAAAATTTAAATATCATGGAAAACTTAATTGGTATTATAGATTTTATAGGGGCTAAATTATAAAAAATTTTAAATCAGATGTTCAATCTAATTTTAATAAATCCTATTGGTAAAAATTTATATTAGGTTCCTAAATATATTTTAAACTGTTGATCTTTTTTAGTAAATTAATTTTGTAATTAATACTTTATTTTGTTAATTTTTAGATAACAACTTGTAGGAAAGTTAGTTTTTTTATAAGCAGTGTCCTATCTATATTTTTCAATTTTTTTAAAAAAAATATCGAAGTTATTATGATTTTCAAAAATATGAGAAAACTTATCTAAAATTAATTCTTTAAAAATGTGTTGAACATATTCTCCCTTAACATTTTCAATTTTAATGTGATCAAAGGGGGAGAAGTAATGTTAAGTTCAAGGATAGACTCTAATTTTTTTTAGCACTTATACTGTTATAGATTTATTCATGTTTTTTTATATATTTGTTTACCCTAACTTAACTCGGGTTAATGCACATCAAAAAGGGGGAGATTGTAAGTACCCTAGGTTGGTTTGATGTGATCAACCAACTTAGGTTAGGTCCTGGTGTTTTTAATCCCTGTGTCTAAGTATACAGGAATATAGGAGTGCAGGAAGTCATGCGGAAAAAGCAGCAGTCGAGAAGGATAGCACGGAAAGGGAGCCAACGGGCTCAATGCATCCGAGGGACGCGGAGCTCTGCGGAAGAGTACGCCGGTGGAGCGAGAAGGACGTGTGTGACGCTTGAGGGACGAGAAGCCGAGAGGAAGGGTACTCGAGGGGCGAAAGGCCGGAGTCAGGTTCGGGTGAACCTAACTCTGGTTGGCCAGAAATCATCCAAGAAGACCGGAAGATAGGCTGGAGAGTGGTCAATGATAGCTGACCAAAACAACCACTGTCGGGCGCCCGAGCACTAGGCACTCGAGCACTCGGGCGCCCCTGTGCTATCAGGCGCCCGAGAGGCTAATTCTAGTTGTTTGTGAACATTGCTTTCTGGATAAGCGTCTGGTCACGTGTCAGGCACCCAAGAGCTCTCGAGCACCCTACAAGTGTCACGTCATCAAACGGATAAATTCTACTGGGGTTATAAATAGACCCCTGAAGTTCAGTTTCATTCATCTCATGCATTCCAAGCATTAGTAAATTAGTTTTGAGTAATATTTCTTTCTTTATCTGAGCTTTCCACGTGTAAGAGGTTTCATCGCCCAAAGGAATTTTATTCAGGAGAATCGAGCCATATTCAGCCTTGGATTAGCAACCTCCTCGGTTGCAAACCAAGTAAATTTGGTTGCCTCTTTATTTACTGTTTGCTTCATTTGTTTATGTTATTTGTATTCTAACCAACATCTTTATTAAGTCGAAAAAAAAGATTGAGTTTTCATTTTCAAGGACAATTCACCCCCTTTTGCCGACCTTTGATCACCCTCAACATGCCCTTAAGTTAAAGCAGTGTCGAATGTTGGTGCCGGAAGCACCAGATCAAACTTGGTTTTTGATAATGGCAAAGAGTTCAATGTTAAGGTTAAGGTGTTATCTAATGAATATGTTAAGTGTGAAAGTCCTAGGTAAGCTAGGCACGAAGTCTTAACCTGCAAGGTTGAGCAATAAGTCCTGGTCGTGGATTGGGCACTAAAGACCTAACCGGGGGTTGGGCAATAAGTCTTTGTTGTGGACTAGGCACTGAAGTCCTGATCTGGAAGATCGGGCAGAAGTCTTAGCCCGGGGGGGAGCTGCGGACAGAAGTAGAGACGAGTCAAGGAACGTACGTCTTGAGATCCGGCAGTCTCGGAGGCCGAGCAAAAGTCCAACCAGAGGAGGCGGTTGGCGAAAGGTAACTTCTCCAGAGTGGAGTAGGTGAGGACGTGTTCCCCGGAAGAGGGAACAGTAGACGTCAGTTTGACCTAGGGTTCCATTTGGAAACCCAAAGTTAGAACCTGTTGGGTCGGGTTGGGCCGGCTAGAGGGGGTGAATAGACGGTAAAAAAATGGAAGGCACTTGTCTTTTAAAAAAAACTTAGTCGCAACTAAGAACGTTGCTTCCAAGGCAGTGGACGCTCAATAAAAATCTCCTTGAGGCAAAGAAGCCTTACAATAACAGCACGCTAGACTTTTAGAGATTTTACAAGAATGAATTGAATGAATAATTTCTAAAGCAAAAACTCTAAGCCTATTAATAGCCTAAGAGAATAAATCTGGATTGTTGATTGTTGATGAATTTTTTCTTGGTCATTGATCCATGGATGTAATCTGGATGATTGATCTTGGATGGGATTAACTACATCCATTGGATCTGAGCTCGCACAATCCTTTTCGCCCGCTATGTCTTACGCTCAACTTCCTCCGTACCTAAACTCCTACACACTTAGCAGAGGGATTAAACACACCAAGACCTAACTTAAATCGGTTGATCACATCAAAACCAACTAGGGGTACTTACAGAACCAAGATATCACAGGCTATTATTTATACTTGATTTTATTATTACTCCTGTTCTGAAACTAACCCTGGTTGCAGGAGCAAGAGGTTTAAGTTTCTGCATCCCAGGCGCCCAAGAACACAGGCGCCTGTGTTGATACAAGCGCCCCAGATGGGGTTTCTTCCTGTGGCTGCGAAGCTGAGCTGGCAGGTTGCCATGTCAGCATGTGAGCCGCCCGTGAGTAGTCAGGCGCCTTGGACAGGGGATAGACGTTGGTCGAGTCTAGGGATAAGTTTGCGCCCAAACCGGCTGACGTGGCATCAGCCCCATAGCAACACAAGTGCCCTGGACACTAGTATAAAAGGGGGTTCACCCCCTGCTTCCAAGATAAGATTTCTCTCAACTCAAGCACTCAAACGCTCAGTTCATTTCCTCCGTGCTCGAGTTCCAAGCGTCAACAACGCTCAAGATCGACGACCCGCTGCTCCGTTCTTTAATTTCTTTCCGGTCGTCGGTATAATTTCAAGTAGCTTTCAATTCTATATTCATAAATTAAAATCTTGTAATACCTTTTTCGAAATATAGAATTGCCCAACGAAAATGGTTAAGGACCGTGGGCCTTGGAGTAGGAGCCGTTACAGACTCCGAACCAAGTAAAAACAAAAGGAGTTAGCATTGCTGTATTTTCTGCTACGCATTATTTTTACTTATCCGAATTTATTTTTATCGATATTCACCCCCCCTTCTATCGATTCTAAACAATCCCACAAGTGGTATCAGAGCGGGTGGCTCAAATTTGATGCAACCAACAATTGAGCAATTTTTGGATTTTTTTCTATCGTTCATGAATTTCTCGTTATTCGAGGTTGGTGCAACACCACTCGATTTTCCTTTCTTTTTCATACCGCACTGCTAATCCAAGACTCGGTCTTGGAACAAAGTTTTTTTTGTTTTTTTCAGATTTAAAATTTTCTATAGCCATGCAAGAAGGCTACAACATCGCGAGACCACCACTCTTCTCAGGAGAAGATTTCTCCTACTAGAAGAGCAGTATGGAGGTCCACCTGAAAACTCAGGTGGACATGTGGATCATCATCTAGTCCGGACTGGAGATCCCTAAAAATGCATAAGGTGAAGTGCAAGGATACTCAGAGTGGGACACTCCACTCAAAAAGAAGATTGAAGCAGACGCCAAATCCACGCAAACGCTTCAATGTGGCTTAACCAAGGAAGAGCTCAACCGCGTTGGCCCCTTCAGCAGCGCAAAGGAGCTTTGGAACAAGTTGATCGAGCTACACGAGGGTACGTCGGATATGTGGATCAGCAAACGCGATCTTCTACTCAACAAGTTGTACACCATCAAGATGCAAGATGGGGAAACAGCAACACAGTTCCACGCAAGGATCCTGGAGCTGATGAACGAACTACACACTATAGGTCATAAGGTGAAAAATCGTGACCTAATAAGGTACACCCTGAACTCGTTCCCAAGGAACTCAGTGTGGGCATCTATGGTAGATGCTTACAAGGTTTCTAGGAACCTTTTAAATATAAAACTTGATGAATTATTATCTGAATTAGAGTTACATGAATACTGCACAGGTCGAGAAAAGTATGGCTTTATTTGCAGGTAAAACTCAAGGAAAACCAAAAAAGAAAAAATTACAATTGATACCGGAGTCAGATTTCGATTCGGAATCCGACAACGACGGAATCGATCATCCAGAACTGGTCAAGATGGCACGCAACTACTACAAGTTGCTGAAGAAACAAAAGCAAAAGCAGAAGATTGCACCAAAGAAGGATGATCCAGCTGAACCTTCCACAAGCCAAAAAACGAAAAGCGATGTAACCTTTTATGGGTCCAACAAGTAGGGTCACTTCAAAGCAGAGTGTCCCAACTTGAAAGAAAACAAGAAAACTCGGAGAAAGAAGGCACTACAAGCCCCGTGGGATGAATCATCTTCGGAAGATGAAGAAGAGGCCCCACACTCCAATTTTCTCACACTAACCGCCTCGGAAGATCTTGACTCCAAATCTAAATCGGAACCGGAAGAAGACATCGGCACCGGAAAGCTATCGATCTCGGAAGACGGACGAATAACAGTAAGAGGCTATCCCGAATCGTAGCTTTACGATTTAATTTCATATCTGTCTTGCAAGTTGGCGAAAGCTAACGTTCGGGTTGAAACCCTTCGACAGGAAGTCAAAATCCTGAAAGAGGAAGTCAACTCGAGTTCCTTAACTGAGTTAGTTCAAGAAGGAAACTCAACTCAAGTTCAAAACCTTAAGGAAGAGAATTCCTCCTTGAAAACTCAAGTCAAGGAACTCAGAGTCACGTTAGAATGGTTCACTTTGGGTTCCAAGAACCTTGACATGATTCTTGGAAAATAAAAGTCAGTTCTAAATCGATCCGGACTTGGCTATCGAACCAACTCACAATACAGATCTTACTACTCTGTATTGAACCAAACTAGAACCCGAGTCCAAGCATGGTTCCCTAAGCTGAGTTTGAACAAACAAGCTCGACCAAACCAATATTGGATCCCTAAGGATAAGATTCACATCTTGCCTAGCCCATATCGAGGCTTCAGTCCAGGGGGAGCCAATATAAAACCATTTTTGTACTTAGATGATTTTTTCTTGAATTATTGCTTGATGTTTATTTATTTATTTTTTTAATATTATTCTGCTTAGACTTAGGAATGGTTAGTTAAGGATCAAACTTAATTGAAACTTGAATAACATAGTATTAGGATGAGGTGAGATGATAGTACATTAGGGAAGCCTGTCTAAGGAGTCAGGTAGGGTAAGCCGTACCCTATTTAGTCTGTTTAGTCTAGTAGAATTAGCCGAAGCTACCTCTCGAAATCCTAAGCTAGTTAGACTAGAGTGTCTCAAAAAGTAATTCGAAAATGATCTTTCTTTAAAAGGCTATGGTTGTTGATCCAATAAGGCTACGACCAAAGAAGGTCTATGTGTCTCGCCAAGACCTGGAAGCCAATTATCGAAACTCACTTTTAAATTATTATTTATTAAACTCAAATCTAACACAAGCTTCAATTAAATTATAGAATTAACATAAAATCAAAAGTTAAAAATAATACATCTCACAAAACAGATAAGGTTACCCTGTTTTGTCACTTAAAAATGGGTGAGATGTCTAGGACCCAAACTTAGTCTAACTCAACCTAACTTTATAAATCCAAATTAAATTCAAAATCTTTTTAAAATTAATTCAAACATTTTTCAAAATCTTTTTAAAATTAATTCAAATATTTTTCAAAATCCAAATTAAATTCCAAATCAATTTTTAAAATTAATTCAAACTTAATTTTTCAAAATCCAAATTAAATTCAAAATCAAAATTTCAAACGCAATTCTTCACGACCTCAATTAATTAAAAAAATCTATCTTTTAAAAAAACTTAAATTTTTAACCTAAGCTGAAAACCTGTCTCATAAAAGGAACCCATAAGATCAACATGCTTGATAGCTTAGATATAGGTGAGACAGATTAGGCAGTGAAATTCAATCAATCTATCCTTACTTCTACATAAATGGATCGAAATCAAAAATACTTTATGTGTAGGAACATAACGATTTGGACCAATGGATGATGGATAGTGGATACTCCAGATACATGACTAGGGATAAATTGAAGTTCACTAAAATCAAGTTCAAAGACCTAGGCTCAGTGGCATTTGACAACAATGTCAAACTTAAGGTAATTAGGTCAGGTAATATTGAACTAAACTCTGATTTCATTATCAAAAAGGTGTTGCTAGTTGATAACTTTAAATTTAACCTACTTAGCATTAGCCAACTGTGTGATACTGGTTATGTAGTTACCTTTACCAACTCTGACTGCCTAATTAGGAATCTACAAGACCCAGAAATTACACTTAAGGGTAATAGAAAGAACAATGTTTATACGATTAACCTACCCGAAACACCTAAATGTTTTCTAACTCAACTAGTAAAAACCAATTTATGGCATAGAAGACTAGGCCACACCCATACGATGTTAATTTCAAAACTAAGTCAACTTGGACTAATTAAAGGGATACCAAAAATTAAAAACTTTAAAAATATCATCTGTAATCCATGTCAACAAGGTAAACAAACCAAGTCAACCCACAAATCAACTCAACCAGACTTAACCCAATCTACACTTGAGCTCCTACACCTAGACCTATTTGACTCTCATGGAGCCAAGTCACTAAGCGGAAACCAATATTGCTTAGTAATTATTGATGATTATTCAAAATTTACCTGAGTTAGATTCTTAAAAACCAAAGATGAAACATTTGACTCATTCAACAAGTTGTGTAAAATGCTAGAAAATCAAAATGGCACACAAATTAAAAGACTTAAGAGTGACCACGGGGGATAATTTGAAAATTAGAGATTTAATGAATTCTATAAAATTAATGGGTACATCCATGAATTTTCATGCCCTAGAACCCCCCCCCCCCAACAAAATGGAATAGTTGAGAGGAAAAATAAAACCCTTCAGGAAGCCGCTAGGACCATGCTCAACGAATACAACTTATCCAATCAATTTTGGGTAGAAGCGATAAACCCAACCTGTTACATTCAAAATAGGATCCTAATAAATAAAAAGCACAACAAAACCCCTTATGAAATTTATTACCACAGACTATCAAATTTGCATTATCTAAGGGTATTTGGGAGTAAAGTACACATTTTGAATACTAAGGATTACCTAGGAAAATTCCAATCAAAATCAACCCCAGGAACATTTATAGGATACTCAACAATAAGTAGGGCATATAGGGTCCGCAATAAACAATCCCTTAAAATTGAAGAACCCATAAACTTAATATTCGATGAAGAAAATGTAACAAAACCTACTATCAACCTAAACAACCCACCAAGCCTAAATACTTCAAATCAAAATCAAGAAGAAATTGAACCATTAATTGAACTATCAATTGAACCAATTACTAAATCATCAATTGAACCAATAGCTGAGCCAACCCAAGTTGTTGAACCGATCCCTGAACCAAACCTACCAACCGGACCTAAGGTTGAACCTAGTTCTAGGAGAACTAAGAAACCCAGACTAAACCATCCATTTGGCCAAATCTTGGGTGATCCAACCTTAGGGGTCAAAACAAGGTCTTCCTACAGAAATCTTAGTCAAATTACACTAATTTCAAAAATAGAACCTAAGGCTATAGAAGAAGTCCTACCTGACCCAGATTGGATTATTGCGATGCAAGAAGAACTAGCTCAATTTGAGAGAAACCAAGTCTGGGACTTAGTACCTAAACCAGAAGGTAAGTCAGTTATAGACACTAATTAGGTATTTAGAAACAAGCTAAATAATCAAGGTAAGATTATGAGAAACAATGCTCGCATAGTAGCTAAAAGTTTTAGTCAAGTTGAAGGGTTGGATTATGATGAAACTTATGCCCCCGTAGCTAGACTTGAATCAATCAGGATGTTACTAGCTTTTGCAGCCCATAGAGGCTTTAAATTATACCAAATGGATGTCAGGTCTGTCTTTCTTAATGAATTCATAAAAGAGGAAGTGTATGTAGGGCATCCCCCAGGATTTGAGGACTTAGACAATCCCAAGCATGTGTTCAAACTTAGGAAAGTCCTTTATGAGTTAAAACAAACACCTAGGGTCTAGTATGAAAGACTATTCACCTACCTGATTTCTAAGGGATTTAACCAAGGTCAAATTGACTCAACCCCATTTGTTAAAACCTTAGAAAAAAAATATTTTTATAGCCCAAATCTACGTAGATGACATAATTTTTGGGTCAACTGATACTAACTTTTTAAAAGATTTTGTTAAGATTATGGAAAGTGAATTTGAAATGAGCCTAGTAGGTGAACTGACCTTTTTCCTAGGTCTCCAAATAAAATAAACCAGGGATGGTAACTATGTTCATGAGTCAAAATATGCAAAAGAATTAATCAAAAAATTCAAAATGGAAAACTCTAAGGATTTAGGTACTCCCATAGCCACAAATGTAAAAATAAACAATGACCCTGAAGGTAAGTCAGTTGATTTAAAACAATATAGAAGTATGATAGGTAGTTTACTATACCTAACTACTAGTAGATCTGACATCCTGTTTGTAGTGGGAATGTGTGCGAGATACTGAACCTGTGCTAAGGAGTCTCACCTAGCTGCCGTAAAAAGAATCCCTAGGTACATAAAGGGTACCCTAAATGTAGGTATTTTGTATCCTAGGACCTCCAACTTTGAATTATCAAGATACTCTGACTCAAACTATGTCGGATGTAAATTAGATAGAAAAAGTACAAGTGAGAATTGTCAATTACTAGGACCAAATTACAATAGAAGTAAATTAGTAGAATATGATGAGTGATACTTTGTATTAGTAAATCTGAATAGTTGATTATCTAAATAGTCTTAGATGTGCTTAGTAAATCTGAATAATAAAAATAAAAATATAATAATAATAACAATAATAATATAATAAAATATAAAATAAATCTAATATAATAATTAATCTAATATAATATAATAATAAATATATTATAATATAATAAATATAATAATAAAATATGGACAAGTACTACAATCTTATAGAAGTTCCACAGGACACTACGATAAATCAACTAAAATTTAATGTTGCAAGTACCTCAAACAATCAAATATTTTATTAACTAAATAGTAATAAAAATAAAATAAATATAATATAATATAATAAAAATATATTATAGTATAACTGAATAGAAACAAAAATATAATTTCTCTCAATTCTTTAATGTTTGTTTTCAGCGGGTGCTCTATATTTTTTATTAACTAAAAATTGTTTCTGCCCTTTGCCAATTGCTGATGGAACTAAACTTGCAAAGACCAAATGTTAATAGAAACATTATGAAGTAATTAAAATGTCTAACAAAAACTGATAAAATAATAAATAAAATGCAAATCTCCCTGACATTAGCAAAAGAGTCGCATGACTTAAGCTTAGCTAGAGATGATCATGCAGATATCTAAATTTCATTAGGTTAGTTGCTAGAGAAGACTTGCTAAAGAGGCTAAATAGTTGCCTGAAATGTGCCCAAGAGAATGATAAGAGCATGTCCCTATATCTGCAAGTTACTTTGGATTAAATGTGTCCCATTATTAATATTCCTCAACTAAGACATGAAAAGTCATAACAGAGTATTGTCATAATAATTGATCCAATAGCTACCAAACCTTGTAAATCAAGAAACAAGTATAACATTTGAAGCTATAAAACACACCCAAGCTGTAAACATCATCTGATAAGAAGATTACCAGCATATCAAACACAATCTCTTTTTCTTTCTTTATTTCGTGGCAATGTTACCTCATGCTTTGCATCCCAAAGCTTTTCGCCAGAGTTCATCTGGTACCTCTCCAAAACCTTCGACAAGCTGACACAGTTCCATTCTCAAGTGTCATTAAAGTCTCAAAATTCATTTACCACACAAAAAAAATGAGCCAAAAAAGGTTTTCTTTTCTTTCTTAAGAAAAATAAACAGATCGTGTGCAAACTCACATTGTGGAGGGGCTACAATACTCAGATATCTTGCCAGAGCTCGAGAATATGATGACGGAGACCTACGCTTCATGGAGGATATTGATGTCTCTCGCCTTCTTAATGATCTCATTGTAGTGCTTGGAGAAGGTGACTTGCCGGTTGCTGGAATTCATGATCCACTTGATCTCGATCTTCTCGCGCCCTATTTCCTCATGCATTGTAAAAATATTCTCATTGACAACGGTTCATTTAATCGTTGTCCCAACTATTGTTAAGATAAAAAAAACACCGAAAGAGAACAGTTTGGAAAATAGTTGTGAAATATGTTATTGATTAAAAAAAAATTCATTAACGACAACGAATAGTGTAAAATCATTATCTTTGGTGCTATGTGTTTGCTAATAGACAATAATTTTTTCAAAAATCGTTGTCTTCTACAAATTAACAATAGTTTAATCAAAAATCGTTGTCTTTTGTGATATTGTCAAAGAGAATTTTTGTTGTAGTGAGATTTGAGTGTTTAACTATTGAAAAAAAATGAATAAAAATAATGGTTATAAATTATTCTTAAAAAAATTCAAACATAATAGTTTTAACTGTTGTCAAAACATTTTCTAATCAAGAAGTTTTATTATTGCCAAAAGCATTCAAAGATAACGATTTTAAATATTGTGAAACTATTGTCTTTGAAGATAACAATTTAAAATTGTTACAGAACTATTATCTATTGCGCTCAAAGATAATGATTTTAAAATCGTTGCCGTTTTAATATACTTTTAAAAACAGTGCAATTATAATAGTTGTTAAAAGGCAATGTCTTTGAGCATTTTTGTTGTAGTGAAAAAATATTTTAAAAAAAAACATTTTTTAAAATTCTTTGAAAATTTAGCCTTGAAATTTCTTTTGAAAATTTATTCTTCAAGTGTTTTTTTAATTCTCATTCAAATTAAATCTTAATACATTTTCAAAATCTCTTTTGGTTAAACTATTTTTTAAAAATTCTTTTGAAATATTCCACCTTTCAAAAAAAAAATTCAGAATTTGGTTGAGACTTAATTTTTTATATATATCAAAAGGGGAAGAGTATATAAAAGTTAAGTATTTTAGTATAAAGCTAAATATTTTTAAGAAAATCCCTTGAGCATTAAATTCAGGGGTAGAGATCAAATTAAGGGAGAGGAAAAAGTTGAAACTTAGCTCTTTATGTCTTACTTATGTCTTTATGTATGTTTTTACTTAATGTTGAGCTAATTTGTCATAATAAAAAATGGAGAGATTATTGATGTAGGAAATACTAAATAATTACAGGTTTTGATATTGACAAAAGGTTCAAAGTTAAGTTGTTTTGTGATCTAATAATATTGATTAAGTGTGCAGGTAGCTCAACCAGAAAATCCTAGTAGGTCAAGTTAACTGGATACTAGGCAAGACAAAAGTCTCAGTGGATACTAGGAAAAAGGAAAGTCCTAGTTGCGACTAAATAAGTGGAAGTCCTAGATGAGGCTAGGCAAGAAAGTTCTGATCTGTGGGACTAGGCAGGAATACTTAACAGATCGATTACTCCAGACGGAAAGTCTAGATGGGTCTAGAGGACTAGACGTCTAGCAGGTTGATGGGTCTAGAACACCAGACATCAAGAGGAAGCCTTGGGATCAGAGGATCTAGATATTGAGCAAGAATTCCAAACAGGTCTAGAGGACCGGATGTTTAGTAAGTCAGGTAACTTCTCCTAAGAGAAGTAGGTGAAGACATGTTCCCTTGAAAGGAATAGTAGGCATCGGTCTAACCTAGGATTTCACTTAAAATTCAAAAGTGACGATCGGGCAGTTGAATGACTGTCAAAGCTCACAAGTTTTATACTATTATGTTTCTGTTCTGTGCTAACTTTGTGATGCAGGAGCAAAATCACTGGACTAGCTGATCCAAGTGCCCGAAATGGTTCCAAACTCTTAGAAGGGTTCCAGGCACACGGAATGGATACTATCCAATAGGTGAGGTAGTAGATCCTAATTAGCTGAAGCACGTCAGCTTCCAGGCACTCAGAAGAGATCTAGGTTCCCGAGAAGGGATAAAAGCGACTCGGATATAACTTTGCTTAGGTGCAACCATGTGATCGGTCAAGACGCTCGGAAGGTATCCAAGCACTTAAAGTTGGATAACTCGACGACGAAGGTGGATAGGATAGCCCTTATTGGGGTGCCCGGGGATGGTCCAGGCACCCGAAAAACCTTATAAAAGCACCTTCAACCAAGAGCTCAACATCATTCTTCTACACTCAAACATCTCTCATGCTGCTCTGAAACTCCGTTATAATGTCACGCCCCTGGTGAACCTACATGTCCGATGGCAAACGAACAACATCTCCTTTGTATGGCGAACAATCTAAGACAATTATACATGACCTACATGGCCTCCATAATATCCTCGCCCACATGGCCGGTAAATATAAACAAATGAAAATAAAAACATCACAATATACAAATGCGCATGCCAACATGACTTACATCACAAAAATATATCACAAGGCCCTCAGAGTACACAAAGTACACAACCATGAAATAAAAAACATATACAAGTCCACGAAAAACAAAGCAGAAAATACACCATCACCACCACGAGAATACCTAAGAGAAATCAAGACGAAGTCGTCGACAAAAAGTGGGAATAGATGCAAGGGCTCTCTCCTAGAAACTCCAAGTATATTAGGCTGAAAATAAAAATATAGTAATCGGGGGTGAGTTCGAATGGACTCTGCGAGTATAGAGATAGATATACATAGCGTTAAAAAGCTATACAAGCAGTATAAAAAAGTAGATATAGTTTCATAACAATATCAGAAACATAACTGAAGTAATGTATGAAATGCACATACCAAAATCAACTTTTCCTGTGGGGTGATAAGATCATAAGTCTCGGAAATCGAAACCCTCGATGGTCAAGTTCGTACCACACAAGCAATGATAAACCCCTCCACGGATAAGCTCGTACCACATGAGTCAATGTTAGGTCATAAAACCATATGCAAATATCTCCTGTATATATATATCAAACATATATAACAATCATAACTTAATCAAATGCAATCATGCATCATATGCATATGGTACAATTCATGTGTCATCCCCTGAAGCCAGTCAAGCCACCTCGCATGTCGTATGCGGCCGAGTGGATAGGGCTGTGACAACTACAAACGACCGAGTGAGCCGAGTGGCCTAGTGAACAGGATGTTGGCAGAGTACCACACTCCTACCCCAAGAGATGAGAGAGCACCACTCTCATCCTCTTGAATAACCAGAAAGAGGAGGTATCCACCGAATACACATCGCTCCGATCTACCACTATTCCTGAGTGGATGAGCGTGTCCTGACAATGGCAAAACTATCTACACTCCGACAACCACTAACCCAAAAGTGATCATATGGGCACGTCTTGTATGACTGACGACCCGTCTCAACCACAAAGGAGCCAAGGTTTGGCAGCTATGCAAATCGTGCAGGAAACCAATGCATCTCAAACCAAAGTGAGATCATGACAGTGAACCATACTCAAACAGGGAATTCCCACAATCTTAGCACAAAACTATCAGATCAACATTCCAACACAAAAACCCAGTACCCATTTCCAAAAATTTGCTCATGGCAAGAAGAAAACGAGAACCTATCACAACTACACTGATGTAAACTAAGTTAACATCGCATTTACCCAAGGAAACATTATCTGAGATTGCATTGGAAATCCTCCTCTGTTCCGAATCTGGACAATTCCACCCCAAGGCAACCGAATGAATGGATCTCCGATTCTGATCTATACTAAGCGTTCACTCAATCCCCAATCCGCTTGAATTCCAAAGGAAGGTTGTAATCGGAGATTGATAAGACTCAACAAGCTCAAGTCACGACAATGAGAGAAAAGGGAAAATCCTTGAATCTATCCACTACACCTTACCCAACTATAATCGGGGAAGGAATTGCGCCCAAATCGCAAGCCCTTTTTAACC
Source organism: Boesenbergia rotunda (assembly GCA_024364735.1). Lineage (NCBI taxonomy): Eukaryota > Viridiplantae > Streptophyta > Magnoliopsida > Zingiberales > Zingiberaceae > Boesenbergia > Boesenbergia rotunda. The sequence goes on from JAGFNQ010007875.1 coordinate 186,177, forward strand.
TCCAGTATTGAGTGGATCTGAGGAAGAAGATGGCATCGCCTCACGAATCGATGGCACTGGCGAAGATCGCGAGCAAAGCACAAGACCACCCTCTTTCCTTGCTCTCTTCCACCCTCCTTTGGTGTGTTCGCCTGAGGGGGAGCCCTCCCTGATCCACGGGCTTGTGCAGGGAAGGAAGAGGGACGGTGCAGGTTGCTGGAGTGAACACCAACGAACCTGGGTGATGATCACTGTCGGCAATGACAAGGGGAAGTAGTATCGGTGACGCTATAGGAGAGGGGAAGAGGAGATCGGAAAAGAGGGAGAGCTGGATCGGAGGAGGAGATGCTATATAATTTGATTTTTAATTCAAGCTCTTCCTCAATTAATTTGGATAACTGAAAATAAACCTTTCTTGGAAAGACTCCAAAAACTTCAAAAAAAAATTAAAAATTAACAGAAAATTCTACAAGATTATTTTCTGATTTAACTCCTAAAATTTAATTATCGTATTTTACAATTGAATCACTGGACCAACCATTATGTTATTATACTTCTATTCTACAAGCTCATAAGTTTTATACTATTATGCTTCTATTTTGTACTAACTTTGTGATGCAGGAGCAAAATCATTGGGCCAACTGATCCAAGTGCTCAAAATGGTTATAGGCACCTAGAAGAGTTCCAGGCACATGAAATGGGTACAATCTGATAGGTGAGGTGGTATATTCTAGTTGGTTGGAGCACGTTAGCTTCTAGGCACCTGGAAGAGATTCAGGTGCCCGAGAAGGGATAAAAGTGAATCAGATAGAGCTTTGCCTAGGTGTAGGCACGTCAGCTGTCCAAGCGCCTGGAAGGTATCCAGGAGCTTAAAGTTAGATAACTCAACGACAAAGGTAGATCGGATAACTCTTACTAGGGGCGTCCGAGGATGGTCCAGGCACTCGAAAAGCCTTACAAAAGCACTTTCAACCAGAAGCTCAACATATCATTCTTCTACACTCAAACATCTCTCATGCTGCTCTGAAACTCTGTTACAACACCAAAGTACTGCTCCGACAACAAGGATCAATCTTCACTTTCTACTGTTGTTGATATATTTTAGTAATGTCTTTAATTATTGTGCATATTTGGATTTGTGTAAACTTGTCAAATCGTTAGTGGATTGCCCAATGAAAGCGATCAACAATCATAGCCCTTAGACTAGCAACACAAGCTGTGAACTAAGTAAAAAACAAAACTTGTTAACATTGTACTTGTTTCTCTTTTGCTATTCTATTACATACGTTTTGAAAATCATGAAAAAGTAACTCACACTATTCACCTCCTCCTAGCAAGTCTTCGATCCTACACCCTTAATGTTGGACTTACAGGAAGATGAAGAGGGCACCTCTTTCTCTTCATCTTCCAACCTTTCACATCTTCCATTAATGGAGGTAGAAGAAGAGACTTCTTCCTCTTATAAAATGGACGTCCAAATGCAATCATAGAGAGAAGAAGAGAATACAAGAGAGCATTGATCATTTAGGGTTTTGGTTCATGGTTGAGAGAGAACAATTCATTTTGTGATTGTTTCCTTGACAACAAGAAGAAGAGAAGATCATCCAATCACTGTAAGTCTAATTTATTTACAAATCAATCTCATGCTTAAGATACAACAATGGTATCAGAGTGATTCTAAATGCGTGATTTAAATTGCTTCGAAAATACACTCATGTTAATTTGAATTCATTGAGAAATATCCACACTATTTGGAAATGCATGTTCGAATTGCTTCTCTACATGTGCAATCTAGAATTCGATTAACCCAATTTTTTTGTATGTATCTATCGGTCTAATTCTAAATGTATTAATAAAAATACCTCTATGCTAAATTCCTTTGTTGGATCTGTTGCTATGGTCATTGCCGGGCAAGATCGCGACCGTGTCGCAATCTATCGATTTCACCTAATGATATCGAGATTGCATCACGGTTATCTCCTATGCTTAGAGCAATGGTGATCTGTGGCGGTTCATCGGTCGCTAACTCCACGGTGTTTGTCTCCGATTTTAGCCAGCGAGTGAAACATCAGTGATGGCAGCACAGATACACAGCTGAGAAGATGAAGCAGTCTTAGGGTTCTATGTTTTTCTTATGCATAATGACATCATCAATTAATTGGGTACTGTGTTAGCATGAAAATTAAAAAAAATGAATAAAAGCAAAAAGGGCAAAAAGATGCTCCATGTAAGGGTCAAACCACATACCTCTCCCTACCAAATTAACATTCTACCAGAGTGTTATAAGTGAAGTTATCTTTTATATCGGGTTCATTTAATTTAAACCAAACTTTCCAATTAAACTTGGGTTTGGTTTAATGAGATTAGGTTGGTCCAATCAGACCAGGTCTGATTCAAACCATTAGTTAGTTTAATCGAATCAGTTTGATCAAAATCTGAACCAAACTAACTGATTTGATCAATATGTTGAACCTAAACATAAATGAGCTTAGGTGAAACAACAATAATAGAGCATCCAAATTGATAAGTCCAGTAGCATAGTCAACTATAGCTGCTCAAATAAAAAAAACTTATATTTTATTACTTGCTTGTGTGCTTTTTTCTATGCATATGTGTGAATTGAAAAAGACTGGTTTTGTTACTGGTTTGTCGGTTTTGTACTGACAATATCATTTTTCAATTCCAAATGTCACATGAGATATGCACCATGATTCATTGCTATGAGCGATGTCGTGGGCTAATGGAGAAGATAGAGGAGGTTGACTATAGTCCAGTTCTCGAAATTCAAGGAAATATAGGAAAGTTGGATCGACTATTTTAGAAACTCGAGCAGGAAGAGTTTCCAATCTTGGATGACTACAGAATCGGAGCATTGATTCATTCATTTCCAAGGCATGCGAGAGAAGTTGCACACCAGATATGGGGACGCTATGAATGTTGTATCTCATATACTAAGTTATGTAAGCAACTACTTTGCCATGAGTTTCCAGAAGATCTAAAAGATTTTGAGGAAGACCCAGAACATGATCTTGAAGATCCTGAAGTATTTGAGGAAGATCCTGAAATGTTTGAGGAAGATGTTGAAATGCCTGAGGAAGATCCTGATATTGAAATATTTGAGGAAGATCCTGAAATATTTTAGGAATTAATATCCTATAGAAATTGTGGAATATCCAGAGACTGACCGATTTGAGAAGAACGAGAGAGTGATAATCACTGCTATAGTATTTTTTTTGTTATGAGAGTTATATCAGCTTATCTAGTTCATTAAAATAACTAATGGTTTATTAAATGAGCTTAGTTAGTCGTTGTGTACAAACTGAATAAGCTCATTTAATAAAGTTATATAGATATTGTTATTATGTATGAACTAAATAAGCTCATTTAATAAAGTTATATAGATACTGTTGTTATGAACGGACAGTGATATATTTTAATGAAAAGTTATGTTATGTGTTAAGTGACTTGATAATGATAGTTTATATTCAATGATTAGTTTATTCTATGATTAGTTCATATTCAATACAAATGATTAGTTCATTTGATGGGATATATATAATATAATTGATCAATGTTGATTAGATTGGATCATACGAATGATGAGTGGAAACGCAGTTACCACTTAATTTCGTAAACCAGCTCAAATTTACATTAAGTCAATCATAAATTATGTACAGATGATATACACTGAATTAATGAATAATATATTTATTTATGATAGCTCATGGCAACTAAGAACATCATAGCCGAACTGAACAAGGGAAAAAAATTATATGGGGATAACTATAAAATATGGCATCTCAAGATACAATATGTTCTTGAGGAACAAGAAGTTCTAGAGGCTGTGAATCAGATCATGGAAGATCTGCTAATGGTTCAATTGCACAACATGAACTTGATGTTGATGCCTATAGGGCATGGAAGAAAAAAGACTCCACTGCTAAGGGGATATTGATTAGTTCAATGGTAGACGACCTGGTATTTGAGTATAAGTCACTACTGTTGATGCAGTCTGACCCTGATTGTTGTTTTGATGTTGACACCGATTTTAGTTTAGGTTAATGAGATGATTGAGATTAAGTCCTAGTACGGGGACTGGGCACGGAGTTGGATGAAATCCTAGCTTGGGAAGGTAGGTGATTGAAACCCTGGCTTGGAGGGCCAGGTAACCTGGAGGGCTAGGTTAGATGAAATCCTGGCTTGGAGGGTCAGGTCCTAGCTTGGAGAGCTAGGTTGGATGAAATCCCGGCTTGGAGGGCCAGGTCCTAGCCTGGAGGGCTAGGTTGGATGAAACCCTGGCTTGGAGGGCCAGGTCCTAGCCTGGAGGGCTAGGTTGGATGAAATCCTAGCTTGGAGAGTCAGGTCCTAGCTTGGAGAGCTTGGTTGGATGAAATCCCGGCTTAGAGGGCCAGGTCCTAGTCTGGAGGGCTAGGTTGGATGAAATCCCGGCTTGGAGGGCGAGGTCCTAGCCTGGAGGGTTAGGTTGGATGAAATCCTGGCTTGGAGGGTCAGGCCCTAGCTTGGAGAGCTAGGTTGGATGAAATCCCGGCTTGGAGGGCCAGGTCCTAGCCTGGAGCGCTAGGTTAGATGAAATCCCGGCTTGGAGGGCCAGGTCCTAGCCTAGAGGGCTAGGTTGGATGAAACCCTAGCTTGGAGGCCCAGGTCCTAGCTTGGAGGGCTAGGTTGAAGTCCCGGTGAGTGAAACTGGGCACGGAATCTTGGTCCGGGGGACTAAGAACGAGTCAGAGAAGGGCTGAAAGCTTGTTCTCGTGACTTAGAGGAGATTTGACCTTGCCTGGATCGGTCTAGTGATCGATCAGGGAAGTTGGCACGGAGATCCCTCGTGGATCAGTTTGGTGACCGATCTAGCTATGTTTGATCGGTCTGGTGACTGATCAGGGAGCATACAGTGAGTTTGGGAACCCTACTGATCGGCTCCTGATCGGTCTGGTGACCGATCAGTGAGCATACAGTGAGTTTGGGAACCTTACTGATCGACTCCTGATTGGTCTGGTGACCGATCAGGGATACTATTCAGATCGTTCTAGTGAACAATCAATTGTCGCGAGCTTCTCACTATAACCGATCAGGCTAGAGTCTGATCGGTCAGAAAGTGGCCTGATCGGTCACCAGTCCGATCAGGCCACACCCTGATCAGTCTGGGGACCGATCAGGAGGGTTGGACTATGAAGCTAGAAAGACTGGGATCGGTCTGGTGATCGATCATGAAGAACTCGCGATTTCTGATTTCTCACTGGGGACCGATCAGGCTGGAGCCTGATCAGTCTGAGCCCATCCTGATCGGTCTGGTGACCGATCAGGAGTCACTCTGATCGGTCCGGGGACCGATCAGTAGCTGGCAGCTTTAATTCAAAAACGCTGTCAGAGTTCTGATTGCATTCTGTTTCTCTTCTGATCACCACTGATATGTTCTGATGTTTTGATCTTCTGTTGATTTGCTGTTCTGATGAGCTGCTAAGTGTGTAGATGAATCAGGTTTACACAAGGAGAGTCAAACAGAGGCTTTTGCTACATCAGGTTTGGCAGGGATCCATCGCAGGTTGCAACGGATGCTGGCGCTGCTGGAGCTGCTGACTGGGGCTCGTCTGAGGGAAGCTCAGGGAGTCCAGGAGAGCTCAGTGGTAGGTGGGTAGTTTCAGTTGAGCAGCTGGGAGCTGCAGAGAGGTGGCTGTGACCTGGCGATCAGTGGGAGAGGCTTAAGGGCTTGGTAGCGATGAAGCCTCAGGAGTACACTTGATCACTTCTCTGGTTCTTGCGACAAGCTGCTTCTCCATCTGTTGTGCATCACTCTGAAGCAGCTGAACCTTTGAGCTACATTCTGATACTTGAGCACTTGGAAGAAGAAGCAGAGAGCTTGACGAGTCCATCAGCAAGGCACGAAGAGCAGGGAGTTCTTGTGTGAGTTAGTGCTGAGTGGAGCTCGGGGAAAGAGTTCTCTTGTGTTTCTTCTATCCTAAGTGCTTTGTAAGCCTTCTTGTGGTTCTTGTGCTTATTTACATTATTCTGTTGAACCCACTGTGGAGAGGTTACTCCACCGAGAAGGAGGTTACATTTGATATCCAGATTTCCGGGGCTTGATCTGCCGACGATCAAGGGATCGCCCACCTCACGGGCATGCCAAGGAGTAGAGGCAAGTTATCCCCGAACCTTGTAAATCCTCCTTGTTAGCGTTTTGTGCTTGTGCTTAGTTTAGGTTTTAGTTTCTGCATCTCTGTTTTTGTATTGCTTCCGCTATGCTGCGACTAACCCTTGAAGTGCAAAAATCTGTTAAGTGAAAGCGATTTTTGTGTCTGGCTATATTCACCCCCCCCCCCTCTAGCCATCCAAGTTCCAACAAGTGGTATCAGAGCTTGGGGCTCTATTCAAGCGGCTTAACATCCGAGAGCTATCAACAATAGCTTTGAGAGAAGGATTTAGCACCACTCGACCTCCCTTCTTCGATGGATCATATTTTCAGTATTGGAGGTCTCGCATGGAGTACTACCTCAAGACCGACATCGGAATGTGGTTCTCTATGAAAGAAGGCTTCACCCCTCCAAGAGACGCGGAGGGAAACGAGTTGGAGTCTTCACGGTGGTCGGCTGAGCAAACACGAAAAGGAGAAGCCGATGCGAAGGTGGTGGTGACTTTGCAATGTGGAATGAACAATGACCAACTAATCAAGGTTGGTCCCTTTACAAGTGCAAAGGATTTGTGGAATAAACTCATCGAACTCCATGAGGGTACCCGAGATTCGAGAATAGCCAAGAAAGACTTGTTCCTCAACCAACTACAAAATCTCTCCATGAAGGAGAGTGAAACGGTAAGTGAGTTTCATAGTAGATTCAAAGAAGTCCTCAACGGTCTTCACTCCATTGATGAAAAGGTGGAGAACCGCGACCTTGTGAGGTATGTGTTAAAAGCTTTTCCAAGGAATGTCTTGTGGTCATCCATGGTGGATGCCTACAAGGTTTCTAAGGATTTGTCAATTGTAAAATTAGATGATTTATTTTGTGAAATGGAGCTTCATGAAATGGCTAACAAAGGCCCCAAGGAGAAGGGGATTGCCTTAGTTGCAGGGGAAAAGACCAACAAGAAGAAGAAGGAGAAGGAGGTTTCTTCATCCATCCGAATCCGAGTCCGAGTCCGAGGAGGATGGCAGCGGGTCTTCTTCCTCCGAGATGGCTAACTTTGTTAGAAGAATGATGAGGAAGAGCCGACGCTTCAAGGGTAAAGGTAACCCTAGTGAAGTTAAGATTGATAAGTCTAATGTTACTTGTTATGAGTGTAGCAAGAAAGGACACTTCAAGAAGGGCTGTCCAAAACTCAAGAAGAAGGAGGATAAATAAAAGAAGAAGAAGAAAGCCTTGAAGGCCACATGGGATGAATCATCCTCTAGTTCATCCGAAGAGGAGAAGGAGGAGAAGAGTACACGACATGTGGCACTCATGGCAATTGAAGGAGAAGAGAGCAGTGGTGAATCCACGAACTCCTCATACGCGGTTTCATCATCTTCAGATGATGAAGAGGTAATCTCTCCTGAATTGGATAAATGTTATAGAACCATTGCATGCTTAACCGAATTGTTGAAGAAATCAAAAAATAAGGTTAAATCATTGAAAGTAGAAGTTGAACAATTGAAATCCTCTAAGGATGAGGATATTGATGATTTGCATGTAGAGATGTTAGAAGATGAAAACAAATCATTGAAGAGTGAGGTTGAGAGACTCAAGAGTGTTCTTGAGAAATTCTCAACAAGCTCAAAGACTTTAGATATGATTTTAAATGCACAAAGGGCGGTTTACAATAGGGCTGGTATTGGTTACCGACCTAAAGAACCATCATTTATTTCCTTAATGTCTAGGACTGATGTTAGATCATTTAAGATTCCTAGGGTTCAAAGGAAAGTAGTCAAGGCATGGGTGCCTAAGTCTTGCATAGTAGGTGCTTTAGGTCCCAAGATTTGGGTACCTAAATCTTCTATCTTTCGTATTGTGTAGGTTGTGATTGAGGGGGAGCATCTATCAACTTGGTTCGTTGATAGTGGGTGCTCCAAACACATGACCGGTGATAGATCCTTATTCACTACCCTTCAAAGAAAAAATAGAGGTAATGTTTCCTTTAGTAACAATGGTAGTCTTAAGGTTGTAGGAATAGGAGACATTCAAATATCCGAATGTCTTAGGATTAAGAATGTCCTTCTAGTCAAGGGGATGACATTTAATCTCCTAAGTGTCAGTCAATTGTGTGATGCAGGTTACACAATTGATTTTTAATCAAGTCAATGTCTAGTTAGACAACATGACACCTTTGACACGGTACTAGTAGACACAAGAGTAGATAATATTTACCAAGTTTTCTTTAAAAGTGCTACTAATGCTTTTGTTAAGTGTTTCATGTCAAGAGAAGATGAGTCCACCCTTTGGCACCGGAGACTAGCACACGTGAACATGAAGAATATCCGGAAATTGGCCAACAAGGGACTAGTTCGTGGCTTGCCAAGCATCAAGTATGAAAAGGACAAACTTTGTGATGCATGTCAAATGGGTAAGCAAACAAAATCTGCATATAAAGGTAAAAGCACTGTAAGTACTTCTACCGCTTTGGATTTACTTCACATGGACTTGTTTGATTGTAGCACTATTATATCCTTGAATGGTAGTAGATACTGTTTTGTGATCATTGATGATTTTACTAGATATACATGGACCTATTTTCTAAAATATAAGGACCAAACCTTAGATGTTTTTATTTCATTTTGTAGAAGAGTTGAAAACGAAAAATCATCAACAATTAAAACAATAAGAAGTGATCATGGAGGCGAATTCCAAAATCAAAGATTTTTAGAGTTTTGTCAAGAGAGAGGGTATAGACACGAGTTCTCTACTCCTAGAACACCACAACAAAATTGTGTTGTGGAGAGGAAGAACCGGGTCTTACAAGAGGCTGCTCGAAGCATGCTCAATGAGTACTCCTTACCGAGCTACTTATGGGTTGAAGTTGTGAACACAGCTTGCTACGTGCAAAACCGAGTCCTCATACATAGGTTTCTAGGGAAGACTCCTCATGAACTTTGGTTTGGAAAACCGCCTACAGTTAAACATCTTAGGGTGTTTGGTTGTAAGGTGTTTATTCTAAACACCAAGGACCATCTTGGAAAGTTCACAGCAAAAGTTGATGAAGGGATACTAGTCGGGTACTCCCTCGTTAGCAAAGCTTACCGAGTCTATAACAAGAAGTCTAGAATAGTTGAAGAGTCTTCTGATGTTGTTTTTGAGGAAATTCTAAAAGCAAATAATCAACCAGAAGATGTCGAAGGAGTTCAATTCGAACTTAGGAAACTAGGTTTGAATGGAAGTCCAAGTGTTGTAGATGGTGGTGATGAGTCTGATGACGGTGAGCCTAGACAACCCATAGATCAGCCGGATCCTGAGGCTGAGCCGGTGTCTAGTGAAACCATCCAAGAAGCACCACCAACACCAAGGCAAACTAGATTAGCCTCTAGTCATCCCCAAGACCAAATTGTTAGAGATATCCACCATGGGGTTAGGACTAGATCATTCTTTAGGAATGAGGCTAATGAAGTTGCCCTAATTTCCGAAATTGAACCTAGAAAAATTGACGAAGTATTAAATGATCCCGATTGGATCATTGCCATGCAAGATGAACTAGGTCAATTCGAAAGAAGTCAAGTTTGGGACTTAGTCCCTAGACCTAAGAAGACCACCATTATTGGAACCAAATGGGTCTTCAAAAATAAATTGAACCATAAGGGAGAAATCATAAGAAACAAGGCACGCATAGTAGCCAAGGGCTACAGTCAAGTTGAAGGCCTTGATTACGATGAGACCTATGCTCCCGTGGCACGATTAGAGTCCATCCGATTGATGCTTGCATTTGCAGCACATCGAGGTTTCAAGCTCTATCAAATAGATGTCAAACCGGTCTTTCTAAATGGTTTAATAAGAGAAGAGGTCTATGTCGAACAACCTCCGGGGTTTGAGAATACCGAATTCCCAAACCACGTGTTCAAGCTTAAGAAGGCGCTCTACGGCCTTAACCAAGCACCCAGGGCTTGGTATAAGCGGTTGTCGACATTTCTAATTGAAAAAGGTTTTGTAAGAGGACAAATAGACCCTACACTATTTCTACGAAGAGATGGTGATAATATATTTGTAGCCCAAGTGTATGTCGATGACATAATTTATGGCTCAAACAATAAGGGCTATTTAAATGAATTTATTGGACACATGGAGAGTGAATTTGAAATGAGTCTAGTGGGAGAGTTGACTTTATTCCTTGGACTTGAAATCAAGCAAACTCGTGATGGAATCCATGTGCACCAATCAAAGTATACTCAAGAGATGCTCCGAAAATTTAACATGAGTGATTCTAAAGAGGTAACCACTCCTATGGCTACAAACACACGGTTAGACAATGATGAGAGTGGTAAGCCTGTTGACTTGACTCAATATCGGAGCATGATAGGTAGTTTGCTATACCTCACAGCTAGTCGACCTGATATACTTTTTGTTGTGGCTATGTGCGCTAGGTATCAAGTATGTGCCAAGGAATCTCATTTAATTGCTGTTAAGAGAATTTTGAGATACCTTAAGGGCACAATTGGAGTTGGTCTCTGGTACCCCCGTACCGAATCATTTGACCTAATTGGCTACACCGATTCCGATTATGCTGAGTGCAAGTTGGATCGGAAGAGCACGAGTGGGAGCTGCCAATTCTTAGGATCATCACTAGTTAGTTGGTCAAGTCGGAAGCAACATTGTGTTGCTCTCTCCACGACCGAGGCAGAATATATCGCCATGGGAGAGAGTGTATCACAATTGTTGTGGATGATTCATATACTAGAGGACTATGGATTAAGCTACAAAGGTGTGCAAGTGTTGTGTGATAACATTAGCACGATAAACCTAACCAAGAATCCAGTCCACCATTCTAGAACCAAGCATATTGAAGTGCGTCACCACTTCATTAGAGATCATATTGCTAGAGGAGACATTGTACTCTCACATGTGGAGTCAAAATCAAATCTAGCGGACATTTTCACTAAACCACTCCCCGAGAATGAATTCAGTTTCTTACGAAGGGAATTGGGAATGTGTCGTGCTTCATAGGATTAAAAAGCATTCAAAACCCTTCATGATCGATTCGAATTGTTGGGAACAATTATTGGGTAACATGGGGACATCTCACACAAACTATAAGGTTTAACAAAACGTTTTTGTTTGCTAGATATGGGGTGAGATGCTAGAATCAACCTAATTACTCAAAATGTCAATGCATCACTTGAGAAATTAGGTTGACGAGATAATGATCATTAAGTTGACCAAGTATGGGGAAAACCAATGCATAACATATGTGTATTTGGCTCCATGATCATACTTGGACATTCCAATCAAGGAAACTTGATTGGAGACATTATTTTGATACAAACATGGTTAAACATTGAATGGATGTTTGGGTTTGCATTTGACTCCACTTGGTTGGAGCAAATTGATTTGCTAAACCCATAAGGACCTTTGATCCTTGTTCAGGGGTCAATTATAGTCAAGGGAACACCTCTAAGGTCGATAATCTTCCATCAAATCGTATCAAAATTCATTCGGGAATCTGAAACTGAAGTTTCAGAATCGTATAAGCAAATCTCTGATACCTGATCGGTCCACCGACCGATCAGACATAGGCCTGATCGGTCCAATCGACCGATCCAGCTATTTCGCGAGAAATTGTCAAAACATTCTGTGTTGGCCTGGATCGGTCCCCAGACCGATCTGGCTCCCTGTGGTAATCAGTCCACCGACCGATCAGGAGGGTCACAGAAAATCTCACGAACCTACTGTTCACTCCCTGATCAATCGGCGGATCGATCAGGGGCTTGCCTGATCGGTCACCCGACCGATCAGGACCAAGCCTGACCGATTAAGCTGGAGCCTGATCGGTCTGGGTGCTCCTGGATCGAACGGTGATCCGTTCGATTGCAATAAATTCTGGTTGGTGATTGGTCCACCAACCGTTTAATCATGCATCCACTTCATTTCTCATACCCTAGTCGACCAAAACTACTCCCTCATCTGAGTTTTCGACGAGCTTCTTCTTCCTCCTGCGCATGGCTTCTTGCGATCTTCTCCCTGCTGTGCGTGAGATTGCTTTCCTTCTGCGTTGCTGGGAGTTCCTCTTTTGCTCCGGTGTTCTTTCTCGTGAAGCGCCATTTGTGTGTGCCATTTTCTGCGTAACTCAGCCGAGTGATTTCTCTCAACTAACTCAACAATGGCACCTAAGTAAGGGTCTCCTACTTTCATCTTGTGATTACTTCAAATATTGTAATACTTGATGAACTAACCTTGATGTTTGATTTTGCGGTTCATTTTGGTGTGTGTCGTGCGTGCCTTACTCATATGATCAATCCTTATTGTCACATGATTATGGATCAAACCTAAACCTTATCTCATTTGATCATTTTCTATTATGATTCATTCAACTGTCATGATCAATTCTTCAAATCCTTAGGAAATCTTCTAGGGGTAAAGAACTGGCTGAGGGTTCCTCACAATCCAGGGCTCCCTCTTCATCAGTTAGACCCAACCTCCTTCTGATGCCAGATTTCAAAATGTTCATTACGCACTAGCCTTTCAATATCACTCTTTCAAACTCATGCCCTGTCGAACTGTGGACAGAGCATTCATTTATGAACATTGTCCGTCGGTACGACATATCATTGAGCATTACAAACTTCAATCCATTCTCTTTCTCGAGCGGTCGATCAACTTTGATTTAGTCTCCGAATTTTATAACAACATGGTCAGTGGAGAGAGTTCAGGGTATAGGACCCGTGTTGTCGGTATCAACCTTAATTTTGATTTATCAGCTTTCACTGCCTTCCTTGATTGTCGACGTTCGAATAATGATTTTCCACTCTACCCTTAACTTCCGGATCCTCTACCGGTTCCCTTCGATGGAGTCACTCCTGACTCTATCTACGAGTACTTTTTCTGCCATCCCAGGCCAGGGGGTCACGGTGAGCCCGCCGGTGATTTCCTCACATTTGTTGCTCTCGTCTTTCCCCCGTTGATTATGTCTTGTTTAAGATTATCACTAACTGTCTGATACCTACTACTTCGAAGCACTTAGACAAAATTCGCTCATTCCACTGCTTGATGCTCTACGAGATGCATCAGCAGTTAGACTTTGACATAGTGACTACCATCTATTTCTCCATCATCACCTATAGCCAGATTGACTGTCAGACGGTTTATATGCATTTTGGACATATCATTACTGCCTGGCTTCATTCAGTCGGCATCAACGTATCACAGGGCAGGATTGTGCCGATGGTCCGGCAGGACTGCCGACTTGGCCAGCGCGCATTGGCCCAGTCTGGCATTATTGTTGGACCGCAGGGGCTAAGGTGGAAGGATAGGAGAGGTTTAGGGGAGTTACCTAGGGCGGCTCATGTTCGGATACCCGCAGCTCCAGCTTTTCATCAGGAGCCGCCCGCTGCTGCAGAGGACCACTATGACTATGAGCCAGATCCCGACATCCGCTGGCAGGTTACGGAGCTGGAGCAGACGATGCAGCGCGAGTTTCATATCTCCGAGCTCTGGCGACAGGAGGTCCGATCAGAGTTTCGATCTTTCGATCGCAGACTGCTTGCACTAGAGTCGGACGTCTCTGGGATTCGGTCCCAGCAGCAGACCTGGTACGAGGAGTGGCGCCAGCATACATTTCCTGGAGCTGCGCCATCCAGTAGCACTGCACCAGGGAACTACATATCTATTGATGATACATCTGACGACGACGTTGCTAAGGATTGATTTGATTGTACTCTGATCTTGCTTTCCTGATTGGTGATCTGATTGTCAGTACTTGGTGCTGTACTTGACTATATTCTGATGCTGTGTGATGCATCTGACTTTATGCCTAATTTCCATGTATGACTTGTTTATTACTAGTTATTGTTTTCCTTGATTTATATAATGCATGTGATTGCTATATCCTGCTTTGTCTTTATCACATGGTTTCATATGCTTTCAAAATTAAATCATATCTTTGTTGTTTTTGGGAGAACCCCTAGGTTTGAGGGAGAGTATGGTTAAACTTAACAACCAGTCTACACCCTTTTCGGTGTTTGACAAAGGGGGAGAGAGTGGTTAGTTAAGTTTGGGATAATTACAAGCTTAACTGTTGTAGGGGGAGGATCCTGATTCTCCTACAATAGTGAAATTTGAGACCTTGGATTTCAAATCCCTAAACATAAAATCGGGTTGTCAAACTATAAAAAGGGGGAGACTGTTGATGCAGTCTGACCCTGATTGTTGTTTTGATGTTGACACCGATTTTAGTTTAGGTTAATGAGATGATTGAGATTAAGTTCTAGTCCAGGGACTGGGCACGGAGTTGGATGAAATCCTAGCTTGGGAAGCTAGGTGATTGAAACCCTGGCCTGGAGGGCCAGGTCCTAGCCTGGAGGGCTAGGTTGGATGAAATCCTGGCTTGGAGGATCAGGTCCTAGCTTGGAGAGCTAGGTTGGATGAAATCCCGGCTTGGAGGGCCAGGTCCTAGCCTGGAGGGCTAGGTTGGATGAAACCCTGACTTGGAGGGCTAGGTCCTAGCCTGGAGGGCTAGGTTGGATGAAATCCTAGCTTGGAGGGTCAGGTCATAGCTTGGAGAGCTAGGTTGGATGAAATCCCGGCTTGGAGAGCCAGGTCCTAGCCTGGAGGGCTAGGTTGGATGAAATCCCGGCTTGGAGGGCCAGGTCCTAGCCTGGAGGGCTAGGTTGGATGAAATCTCGGCTTGGAGGGCCAGGTCCTAGCCTGGAGGGCTAGGTTGGATGAAATCCCGACTTGAAGGGCCAGGTCCTAGCCTAGAGGGCTAGGTTGGATGAAACCCTGGCTTGGAGGGCCAGGTCCTAGCTTGGAGGGCTAGGTTGAAGTCCCAGTGAGTGAAACTGGGCACGGAGTCTTGGTCCAGGGGACTAAGAACGAGTCAGAGAAGGGCTGAAAGCTTGTTCTCGTGACTTAGAGGAGATTTGACCTTGCCTGGATCGGTCTGGTGACCGATCCAACTATGTCTGATCGGTCTGGTGACCGATCAGGGAGAATACAGTGAGTTTGGGAACCCTACTGATCGGCTCCTGATCGGTCTGGTGACCGATCAGGGAGCATACAATGAGTTTGGGAACATTACTGATCGACTCCTGATCGGTCTGGTGACCGATCAGGGATACTATTCAGATTGTTCTGGTGAACGATCAATTGTCGCGAGCTTCTCACTATAACCGATCAGGTTGGAGCCTGATCGGTCGGAGAGTGGCCTGATCGGTCACTAGTCCGATCAGGCCTCACCCTGATCGGTCTGGGGACCGATCAGGAGGGTTGGACTGTGAAGCTGGAAAGACTGGGATCGGTCTGGTGATCGATCACGAAGTACTCACGATTTCTGATTTCTCACTGGGGACCGATCAGGCTGGAGCCTGATCGGTCTGAGCCCATCCTGATCGGTCTGGTGACCGATCAGGAGTCACTCTGATCGGTCTGGGGACCGATCAGGAGTCACTCTGATCGGTCCGGGGATCGATCAGTAGCTGGCAGCATTAATTCAAAAACGTTGTCAGAGTTCTGATTGCATTCTGTTTCTCTTCTGATCACCACTGATATGTTCTGATGTTTTGATCTTATGTTGATTTACTGTTCTAATGAGCTGCTAAGTGTGCAGATGAATCAGGTTTACACAAGGAGAGTCAAACAGAGGCTTTTGCTATATCAAGTTTGGAAGGGATCCATCTCAGGTTGCAACGGATGATGGCGCTGCTGGAGCTGCAGACTGGGGCTCGTCTAAGGGAAGCTCAAGGAGTCTAGGAGAGCTCAGTGGTAGGTGGGCAGTTACAGTTGAGCAGCTGGGAGCTGCAGAGAGGTGGCTATGACCTGGCGATCAGTGGGAGAGGCTTAAGGGCTTGGTAGCGATAAAGCCTCAGGAGTACACTTGATCACTTCTCTGGTTCTTGCGACAAGCTGCTTCTCCATCTGTTGTGCATCACTCTGAAGCAGCTGAAGCTTTGAGCTACATTCTGACACTTGAGTGCTTGGAAGAAGAAGCAGAGAGCTTGACAAGTCCATCAGCAAGGCACGAAGAGCAGGGAGTTCTTGCGTGAGGTTGGTGCTGAGTGGAGCTCGGGGAAAGAGTTCTCTTGTGTTTCTTCTGTCCTAAGTGCTATGTAAGCCTTCTTGTGGTTCTTGTGCTTATTTACATTATTCTGTTGAACCCGCTATGGAGAGGTTACTCCACCGAGAAGGAGGTTACATTTGATATCCGGATTTCCGGGGCTTGATCTACCGACGATCAAGGGATCGCCCACCTCACGGGCACGCCAAGGAGTAGGGGCAAGTTATCCCCGAACCTTGTAAATCCTCCTTGTTAGCGTTTTGTGCTTGTGCTTAGTTTAGGGTTTAGTTTTGTATCTCTATTTTTGTATTGCTTCCGCTGTGCTCCGACTAACCCTTGAAGTGCAGAAATCTTTTAAGTGAAAGTGATTTTTGTGTCTGGCTATATTCACCTCCCCTCTCTAGCCATCCAAGTTCCAATAACTACCATCAGCTCATGCTATCTGGGTAGCCCTAAGGGAGAAATACAGTGGAGTTAATCTAAGCAAGCTTCGCCAACTAATAATCAAGTTTGATAGTTGTAAAAAGCACCCGAATGATACCATGACTCAACATCTGAGAGAAATGGGGAATATGATTTGGGAGCTAAAGGCTACTGATCATGAGTTGACAGATGAACAACAAGTTCAAGCAGTTATTCGTTCCCTTCCTGATTCTAGGAAAATGATGAAACAGAACCTTACTCATAGTGAGAGTATCAAGACTTTTATTGATGTCTCACGCCATATTGAATTGGAGGCGGAGAGAATAGAATCCGTGAGGATTTCTAAACAAGCTTTTGTAAATGAAGGTTCTAGATCCAAGAGTAAGAAAAGATAGTTCAAAAAAGAAAAGGGTATGGGAAAAGAAGTTGGTGCTACTGCTGTGCAAGACCCAATCAAGAAGAAAGGAAAGAAGTATGGAAAGAAACCTAAAAGTAAGCTGACTTACTACAATTGTGGCAAGAAGGGCCACTTTGCTCAAGACTATACTGAGCCGAAAATGATTCAGGAGCAATGAACCATGTAGCTCATGATCGAGCTACATACGAGGAGTACTGTCGGGTACCAGCTGGCAATAAGTGGATATATGTGGGAAACAATGCACGAATTGAAGTCAAAGGAATTGATACTTACAAACCCAACCTTCGTGGTGGATATACCTTGTTTCTGCATGATGTCCTGTATGCTCCTAAAATTCTACGGAATCTAGTTTCTGTTAATTGTCTTCTTGAATTGGATTACTGTAAGAACTTTTATAGTCGTTGTGTGGAACTGAAAATTAACTCTGTGTTAATTGGATATAGTTATGTATCAAACGGTTTCATAGTTCTTGATGTAGAACTAGATGTTAATTATGGAAATAATGGTTGTTTTTCAAACATTGCTCTTACTAGCGATGCTGAAGTTAATGATGAAGTTTGACATGCTAGATTGGGACATATAGGACAAGAAAGAATGAATAGATTAGCTAGAGAGGGTCAGCTCGGCACTCGTGCTAAAGTTGACTTATCTATATGTGAGCATCGTCTTGCTGGAAAAGCAACTAGGAAATCATTTGGTAAGGCTATTAGGACTGAATCACCATTGCAATTGATTCATTCGGATATTTGTGGTCCAATGAACGTGAAGGCTAGACATAGAAGCTCTTATTTCATTACATATATTGATACGCATTTTGGTCATGTATATTTGATTTCTCATAAATCTAAAGTATTAGATTGCTTTAATCGTTATTTGAACGAAGTTGAGAATCAATTGGAACGTAAGGTTAAAACCATTCGCACTAACCGTAAAGGTGAATATTTGTCTGATCAGTTCAAGACAATATGTAATGAGAAAGAGATTATTAGACAACTAACTATCCCTAGGACTCCACAGTACAATGGAGTTGTTGAAAGAAGAAATCAAACTCTTCTCGAAATGGTTAGGTCGATGATGGTTCAAGCTAATTTGCCTATTTCCTATTGGGGAGATGCATTGTTGGCTGCAACCTACATACTTAACCGGGTGCTTTCTAAATTTGTTCCATCTACTCCATATGAACTTTGGACAGGCAGAAAACCATATTTGAGTAATCTAAGACTCTGGGGGTAAGCTGCTTATATTCATGACAAAACTCATAAATATGGAAAATTATGACCCATGAGTAAAAAGTGTATCTTTGTAAGATATTCTGATACCTCTAAGGGTGCGTTTCATTGGGGGTTATCCTTGATAACCTTGGTTATCCATCCAAGTTTATCAACAAAAATCTTGTTTGGTTTAGATAATCAGCGATTCCCAAGTAATGATCGATGCCTGACACGTCAGCAAAAGGAGCATGCAACCCAGAATCAGAAAACCTTAGTAAAGTAAGGTTTTTCTTGATTATGGGGTTATGAAACTTATCTTTCAAAAACTATCCTGCAATATTTACCTTAACAAAAGAGGCATTATTCGTAGGTGACCACCGACAACGACGATGGGTGACCACCATCGGTGGCTGGCGGCCGACGCCGGCAACCGCCGATAGCCTGTTGGATCGTGAAAACCGATAGAGGGGGGGTGAATATCGGAAATCGTTCTTTTTCGGAAAACTAAGAGTAAGTGCACAGCGGAAATAAAGATAAGAGACACAGCACAAAGACACAGTGGTTTTTACTTGGTTCGGAGCCTGTGTCGACTCCTACTCCAA
Organism: Boesenbergia rotunda; assembly: GCA_024364735.1. Classification (NCBI taxonomy): domain Eukaryota; kingdom Viridiplantae; phylum Streptophyta; class Magnoliopsida; order Zingiberales; family Zingiberaceae; genus Boesenbergia; species Boesenbergia rotunda. The sequence goes on from JAGFNQ010007875.1 coordinate 204,986, forward strand.
GGCCCACGGTCGTTGACCGTTTACTTTGGGCAATTCTATATCAGGCGCAAATAGTTTACAGAAAGTTATTACAGAATTTAGTACAGTAAACTTAAATAGCTCTTTTTACCGACGTCCGAGGAAGATCGACTTTTTCCGGAGCAGCAGGACGTCGTCGGCTCGAGTTGGGAGGATTCCGGGGTGAAGCGCGAGAGCAGAAGAGCGTGGAAGCTTTGTATAGAAGTTGTTGTTCAAGCTTGTGGTCGAGGGGTGCTATTTATAGCCCCTAGGGCGCCCTGGACGTCGGGGGCGCCCTGCCACGTGTCAGCCGATCCGCACTTCGCTCGGTCAAGCTTTATCCCACCTCAATAGGGATGAGTTTTGACCTCTGGGGCGCCCTGGTCGCTGAGGGCGCCTTCATTGACGCGGTCTTCTCGGCTGGATAGAGTTGATCGGCCTTGCTGGCATAGGCGCGAAGCGCCTTGGCTCCTGAGGGCGCCCTGGGCGCTCAGGGCACCCTGGGCGCTCAGGGCGCCCTGGCTGCTGAGGGCGCCCTGGATGCAGAGGGCGCCCCGGCCAGTGGTTAGCCGAACTCCTTTTTGCCTTACTTGTTTCTTGTTCACCTTGGAGGCGCCCTAGACACTCATGGCGCCCTACTCAGCTGCTGCCTCACTCCTTTGAGGCTCTCTGAGCTGCAGACACACGTTCCTTTGGTCTTACATCCAGGGTTAGTCCGAAAACAAAATAAAGCATTAATTTATACAGCCTTAGCTGTCTTGGTTCTGACTTTGGTCTCCAAAATGGAGCCCTAGGTCGAACCGACGCCTACTGTTCCCTCGACGGGGAACGCGTCCTCACCTACTTCTCTCGGGAGAATGTACCTGATGCCAACTGCTCCTTTGGTTGGACTTTTGCCTGACGGTCCTTTGTCAGGGCTTGGATGCCGAGCTGTCCTTCGCCCGGTGCCTAGCATTCCTTCGCTAGGGCTTTAGTCCCAAGCTGTCCTTCGCCTGGAGCCTAGCAGTCCTTCGCTAGGGCTTTGGATACTGGCAGTCCTTCGCCAGTTGCCTAGCAGTCCTTCGCTAGGGCTTGGATGCTGGCAGTCCTTCGCCAGGTGCCTAGCAGTCCTTCGCTAGGGCTTGGATACTGGCAGTCCTTCGTCAGGTGCCTAGTAGTCCTTCGCTAGGGCTTTTTCTGCACACTCAGTGAACAACGTTAGATCACAAATAAACTTAACTTTGAATCCTTTTCCAATATCAAAACCAGGTTCGATATGGTGCTTCCTGCACCAACAATCTCCCCCTTTTTGATTATGGCAACACAATTCAAAGTTAAGTAGAAAACTGTTAAGAACATAATGTAAAAATGAAGTATAGCAGTAAAAACTTTATAACATTTACTAACACAAGGTAAGATTTAAAAAAACCTCCTAAAACCCTGAGTACTACTTGTGTTATAAAATACTTTAATTCTCATACTCCCCCTAAAACCCTGAGTACTTGTGTTATAAAATACTTAACTTTGACCTTTCCTCCCCCTTTGACATATATCAAAAATAAACATGGGTGAACAAGGTATCTAATAGGGAGGTTTGAGTTTTACCAAAAATAAGTTTTTGACAAGGTGTTTCAAAAAAAGAGTAAAAGCAAGCCTAAATTTTGTGAAAAGCTTAAAAAAAATTACTTAGGCAAAATTTTGAATCCAAATTTCCCTAAAAAATTTCAACTTTGAGAATTGGGAAAATTTTGATTTAAAAGAATTTGCACACTTAGAAGAATATACTTGGAAATACTTTGTAAAAACACCAAAATCTTTAAGAATTTTCTAGACAAGTTTTTCACCAAAAAACTTTACTTAGGAACATTTGCCAATATTTAAAAGTTTTTGCTCAGACAACTTTTGATTACTAAGAAAAATTTTACTTAGGAAAAACATGTACTTAAAAAATTTAACACACTTAGAATTTTTCTTTTTGAAAAGGAGAAAAAAAATTCCTTCCTCTATTTCTTGCTCTCCCCCTTGGCTATATATATATCAATGAAGAAATATATTTTAAAATAAGTTTTAAGAGAAAGTTTGTGTATCAGAGCCTATGAGTTTTAAAAAAAACACTTAGTATAATTCTTGAAAGCATAGCAAAAAAGGTTTAAATTCCACTTTTGAAATCGAAAAAAAATATTCGTAGTTTGTAAACATTAGTACCTTGGAAAGTAATAGTACTTTTGAAAATTAGTAGTACTTTTGAAAGATGTTCTGCATATTTTGAAAAATATAAGTACTTTTGAAAAATATTATGTATTTTTGAAAAATATAAGTGCTTTTGAAAAGTTTTAATATTATTTTCAAAAGTATTCTAAAGTCAAGCAAAATTTTGAAAATGATAGTATATATAAGCAAAAAGAATATAAGCAAAATTATAAGTACTTTTATTTTGAAAGAATATTTATTTATGTTTTCAACAGGATTTAAAAAGTGCAGTGCATGAAAACATATACTTTGAAAAATTATTTGTCAGTTTAATAATTCTTTTAATTTAATCTCCCCCTGAGCTTGACCCAGTCCTAGGAAGCTTGTTGACTACAAGCGATCTTCCTCTGAGTCATAAGGTTTGACTCAAATTATAAGAATTATCTAATAATTTAAACAAATAGTTAGAATTAATTTCTTTCGATTTAGACTCCCCCTAAATTTGACACTTCCTTGGAGTCCTTGTAGATCATGAAGTAGTGGACCTTCCTCTATGTCTTTAGGGTTTACCAAAATCAAAAGAATAACTTTTAAAGTATGATAATTTTTAAGAAGATAATTTTTGAAAACACGACTTGAAATGATAGCACAGTTTTCAAAAATCATGATGATAATTATTTAAAGAGTAATATATGAGGTTTTTGAATTAAATTTTTGAAAACCTTATTTTGAGATGTTACTAAATTTTAGAGCATAAGGTTTTTGAAAGAAATCTATTTTTTTTTTTGAAAAATATTAAAAGAAAACTCCCCCTATATCCGACACAGTCTAACTTTTATCTAAATTCCTTAAGGGATTTCAGTGTTGACCAGGTTTAACTATGTTGACTAAGGTTGACTGTGTTGCCCAAGTTTTAACCAGTTGACTATGTTTGATTGACAAAAAAAACTTAGATTCTAAAAATAAGTCTATCATGAAATTCAATAATAAAGGGACGAAAAAGTAGGCACAGTAAACTGAATTAATTTGACAAATAGAGACAATTTTGAATAACTTTTGAAAGTATATTTTATTTGAAAGGGTAGTGAGTTATGCATTTAGGTCCTAGATGTCTCACCCAGTTCTACATGATCAAGCATGTTAACCTTAAGGGTGCGTTTAGTTGAGGGTTATCCATGATAACCTTGGTTATCCATCCAAGGTTATCAACAAAAACCTTGTTTGGTTTAAGTAATCAGCAATTCTCAAGTAATGATCGATGCCCGACACGTCAGCAAAAGGGGCATGCAACCAGGAATCGGAAAACCTCAGGGAAGTAAGGTTTTTCTTGATTCCCTGGTTATGGAACTTATCTTTCCAAAATTATCCTCCAATATTTACACTTAAGACGAAAATAACCATTACAATTTATTAACTTTCGAAAGCATTATTCTCGATCGACGACCGACAACGGCGGCCGGCGACCACCGCCGGCGGCGATCGCCGGCGACCACCGCCGGCGACGATCGCCGGCGACGATCGCCGGCGACCACCGCCGGCGACCACCGTCGGCGACGATCGCCGGCGACCACCGCCGGCGACCACCGCCGGCGACGATCGCCGGCGACCACCGCCGGCGACGATCGCCGGCGACGATCGCCGGCGACCACCGCCGGCGACCACCGTCGGCGACGATCGCCGGCGACCACCGCCGGCGACCACCGCCGGCGACGATCGCCGGCGACCACCGCCGGCGACGATCGCCGGCGACGATTGCCGGCGACCACCGCCGGCGACCACCGCCGGCGACGATCGCCGGAGACGATCGCCGGCGACCACCGCCAGCCATGATCGTCGGCGACCACCGCCGGCCACGATCATCGCCGGCCGCCGGCGGCGACGATCGCCGCCGGCCGCAGGTGGAGACCACCGTTGGCGACAACCGCCGGCGACGATCGCCGGCGACCACCGCCAGCGACGATCACCGGCGTTGGTGACAATTGTCGACGACGATCGCCGACGGTGGCGACGATCGTCGGAGGCCGGCAACCACCGCCGCTCGCCGACGGCGTCGTCGGTTAGCGCCAATCATGGCCGGTCGATCGTCGGTGTTGGACACCGATTGCCTACGTGGACACCGACGATCGACGTCGACGCCCTTTAAGTCTAAACAAATAAAATTATCTAAACAAATTCTAAAGGGTAATATGGTAAAATATTATATTAAGTTATAGACTATTATACCTCCAAACAAACAAGATTTTATTTGATTACCTAAATTGAACCAAACAACTTCAGGTTATGTTTCATTCCCCATAACCTTGGTTATGTGATTACTTGGTAATGACATAACCGAGGTTATATATGATAACTTGAACCAAACGTACCCTAAGGGTTTTTGTGAGACAGGTTTTAGTAGAAGATTTATTTTGAAAAGACCATGAATAATTTTAAAAAAGTTAAATTAATTTTTTTTAAACACAATTTAAATTTATTTTGAAAAGAGATATTTGAATCTAAAATTAACTGAAAATTTGTGTTAGATTCGAATTTAACAAAAAATAATTTGAATTTGAATTTCAAAAATTGGCTTCCAGGTCTTGGCGAGGCACTAGGCCTTCTTTGGCCGTAGCCTTATGGGATCATCCACCCTTTCCTTGACAAAGCCTTTTAATGAAATTTCATTTTCAAAATTATTCTTTGAAAAATTTCTGGTCTAACTAGTTTGGGTCTTGGATCGGTAGCTTCGGCTAGTTCTGCCAAATTGGCTTCCCTAACGTACTATCATCTCACCTCCACACAATACTATGTTGTTCAATTTTCAATTAACTAATTTAGTCCCAATCCTAATTCTAAGCAAAAAAAATAAAACACATAATTAAAACAAACAATTGTCTAAGTAAGGTTACAATTGGAGTAATACTCCAGATTTTCGAAATCAGCAAGATTATGAATTAAATTTTCTAACTTATTGACCTTATGTTTTAGGGTTTCATTTTCTTGTTTCAATTTTCTGAAATTTGTTTTAATTAAGTTACATAAATCAATCACATTATTCAAGGTAAATGACGGATTTTCAAATACTGTAAATTTATCTTTGTTGATTGTTTGTTCGGCATTCTTGGTAGCTCTTTTATCTGTGCATTCACTTTTGTAATGCCCGAACTCCTGGCACTTGAAGCATTGAATGCGACTTTTGTTCTTTCGTGCTTTTGGAACTGATTCCTTTGTCGCTGGTGGTGTAGACCGAGTCTTATGAGTAGGGCACTGATTTTGGTAGTGCCCTCTCTCCCTGCATGTGTAACAGATTACATGATTAAAATTTTAATTTACACTTTTACCTTTTGGTTCTTTATTGGGAATCTCCCCCTTGATTCTTGTCGCCTCGGATCTAGGCTCATCTTCTGATTCTGTGTCTGAGTCAGACTCGGGTACTGGTTGAAGCTCCTTCTGTGGTGGTTCTTTAGGAGTTTTCCCTGATATAAAATTTACACCTTCCTCGACCATTATAGTATCTGTTTGATTATTTAATTCTAAATTTGAAAAGAATTCGAAATCGGTTACCGTCTCCGTCAATTCGTCGTCTAATTCTGGTTCAATTTTGGATTCAGGTTCAGACTCTGACTCGGCTGTTTGTGCTTGGACTGAAAGGGCAAGATAATTTACCTGATCTTCTTCTTCATCTGAGATCTCTTGATGAAGGTTTACCAATTTTTCCCAGATTTCTCTAGCACATCTGCATGGACCTACTAGCTCGAGTTGCTCCTTGGTTAGGCCACATTGTAGGATTGCTGTTGCCCTTGCATCGGTCTCGATTTGATTGAGGGTGTGTTCATCTAGTTTATCCCACTCGATTGATGACTCATCTTCTACGGGAAAGGAAAATCCCGTTTGGATGATCTGCCATAAGTCCATGTGGGCCTTCAGAAGGGACTCCATTTGACATCTCCAAAACTTGAAGTTGTCGCCGGAGAATAGTGGTGGTCGAGCACTGTTCCACTCGTGGTTGGCCATTTAGTTTAATCCTTGCACACAAAAGAAATCACAGAATTGTGCCAAGACTTGGTCTTGGATTAGTAGTGCTGGAGAAGGAAAAAAATAGCCCCCAAAAAAATTACACGAATTTCGAGGCGAAACAATAATAAAATAATAAAAACAATTTATGATAAATTTTTGAAAATGATGATTTTGTCAATTCTGATTAATAATGAAAAAGTAAGATTTTAATGTTTGGGAAAAATTTTGCTCGAATTAAAGTAGCACGAATTTCGAGAAAAATATTAAAATAATAATTAAAAAAATTTATGACAAATTTTCAAAAATTATTTGTTTTATTAATTCAAACTTATGGTGAAAATATGAAAATTCAAAATTAAAAAAAAAATTCGTAAATCCGAAAAGGAAAAGATCGAGTAGTGTTAATCCTACAGATATTTTTTATTTTAAAATAAAAGGCGAAAAAGATCGAGTAGTGTTAATTAAAGAAAAGAAATAAAATCGAAAAAAATTCGTAAATCCGAAAAAACTTTCAAACTGGTGGTTGCACCAAGTTTGAACTACCCCGCTCTGATACCACTTGTTGGATCGTGAAAACCGATAGAGGGGGGGTGAATATCGGAAATCGTTCTTTTTCGGAAAACTAAGAGTAAGTGCACAGCGGAAATAAAGATAAGAGACACAGCACAAAGACACAGTGGTTTTTACTTGGTTCGGAGCCTGTGTCGACTCTTACTCCAAGGCCCACGGTCGTTGACCGTTTACTTTGGGCAATTCTATATCAGGCGCAAATAGTTTACAGAAAGTTATTACAGAATTTAGTACAGTAAACTTAAATAGCTCTTTTTACCGACGTCCGAGGAAGATCGACTTTTTCCGGAGCAGCAGGACGTCATCGGCTCGAGTTGGGAGGATTCCGGGGTGAAGCCCGAGAGCAGAAGAGCGTGGAAGCTTTGTATAGAAGTTGTTGTTCAAGCTTGTGGTCGAGGGGTGCTATTTATAGCCCCTAGGGCGCCCTGGACGTCGGGGGCGCCCTGCCACATGTCAGCCGATCCGCACTTCGCTCGGTCAAGCTTTATCCCACCTAAATAGGGATGAGTTTTGACCTCTGGGGCGCCCTGGTCGCTGAGGGCGCCTTCATTGACGCGGTCTTCTCGGCTGGATAGAGTTGATCGGCCTTGCTGGCATAGGCGCGAAGCGCCTTGGCACCTGAGGGCGCCCTGGGCGCTCAGGGCGCCCTGGGCACTCTGGATGCAGAGGGCGCCCCGGCCAGTGGTTAGCCGAACTCCTTTTTGCCTTACTTGTTTCTTGTTCACCTTGGAGGCGCCCTAGACACTCAGGGCGCCCTACTCAGCTGCTGCCTCACTCCTTTGAGGCTCTCTAAGCTGCAGACACACGTTCCTTTGGTCTTGCATCCAGGGTTAGTCCGAAAACAAAATAAAGCATTAATTTATACAGCCTTAGCTGTCTTGGTTCTGACTTTGGTCTCCAAAATGGAGCCCTAGGTCGAACCGACGCCTACTGTTCCCTCGACGGGGAACGCGTCCTCACCTACTCCTCTCGGGAGAATGTACCTGATGCCAACTGCTCCTTTGGTTGGACTTTTGCCTGACGGTCCTTTGTCAGGGCTTGGATGCCGAGCTGTCCTTCGCCCGGTGCCTAGCATTCCTTCGCTAGGGCTTTAGTCCCAAGCTGTCCTTCGCCTGGAGCCTAGCAGTCCTTCGCTAGGGCTTTGGATACTGGCAGTCCTTCACCAGTTGCCTAGCAGTCCTTCGCTAGGGCTTGGATGCTGGCAGTCCTTCGCTAGGTGCCTAGCAGTCCTTCGCTAGGGCTTGGATGCTGGCAGTCCTTCGCCAGGTGCCTAGCAGTCCTTCGCTAGGGCTTTTTCTGCACACTCAGTGAACAACGTTAGATCACAAATAAACTTAACTTTGAATCCTTTTCCAATATCAAAACCAGGTTCGATATCGTGCTTCCTGCACCAACATAGCCGACGATCGACAACGATGGCCGGCGACCATTATTCACCGCCGATGACCAGCAACGACGGCCGGCCATTATTCGCGGCCAATGACCGACAACGACGACCGGCAACCACCGCCGGCGGCCGACCATTATTCGCGGCCGACGACTGGCAACGACAGACGACGACCACCGGCGACGACCGGTGACCACCACTGGCGGCCGAGGGTACGAATATGTATATAATATCATCTTACTTTTTTATTTTAAATTTATAAGCATATAAAATTATTATACTTAAATTTAACTAAAGGGTAATATGGTAAAATATTATATTATGTCATACACTATTACCTCCAAACAAATAAGATTTTATTTGATTACCCAAACAACTTCAGGTTATATTTCATTCCCCATTACCTTGGTAATGTTATTACTTGGTAATCACATAACTAAGGCTATATCTAATAACTTGAACCAAACGCACCTTAAGGGTTATGTTTTTATTGGTGAGCAACAAGATAGAACCATCTCTAAAATAGAGTCAAGAGATGCTACTTTTCTCGAAACTGAGTTCCCAACAAGATGTGAAGTTGATAAATCGATTCCTCTATTTGCAATAGAAGAGAAGGATATTGTTCCTTTATCAATGAATCAGGAATTACAGGGGAAACCTGAATCTAGTCAACCTAATGGGAGTAAATGACATATGAATGAGTTAGTTTTTCAACAGTCTAACCTATGAAGAAGTAGTCGTCAGATTATTTCTCGGAGAAGGTTTGACATTGAGAATGAGGCATTAATGATTCTCCCAGTTGATGATGAGGAACCTCGAACAGTTAAGGAAGCATTGAAATGCTCAGTTAAGGAGAAATGAAAAGTTGTAATGGATGAGAAAATGGAGTCCATGAGAAAGAATCAAGTTGGGATGTTGGTGCAAGAAGCATCAATGATGTCCTCCTCTAAGTGTTTCAATGTTTAACAATATGCTTAAGTTAGTGATACATTGAACAAGGAAGGGTTAGTCAAGAAAGAAGTAACAAAGTGAAGAAAAGTTCTAGTTAACCTAGGCACGAAGTCCTGGTTCGAAGAATTGGGCACTAAGTTCTAATCATGGATTGGGCACTAAGTCCTGGCCGCGGGTTGGGCACCTAAGACCTGACCGAGGATTGGGCACGAAGTCCTGGTTCTTGGAATTGGACAATAAGTCCTAGCCGAGGGCTGGGCACCTAAGTCCTGGTTCGTGGAATTGGGCAATACGTCCTGGCCGAGAACTGGGCACCGAAGTCATGGTTCGTGGAATTGGGCAATAAGTCCTGGTCATGGATTGGGCACGAAGTCCTGGTCGTAAGATTGGGCAAAAGTCCTGGTGAGTAAAGCTGGGCAAAAGTCCAACCGCATGGGTCGGGTGGCAACCGTCTCCTGAGAGGAGTAGGTGAAAGGCGCGTTCCCCCGGGATGGGAACATCGGCGTCGGTTCGACCTAGGGTTTCACAAGAAATCCAAAGTCAGAACCATTCGTTAAGGTTAAGGTTAAGAATATATATCTGCATATTTGTCTTGTCTTTAATTGTATTGCAGGTACCTAAAGTTGGAAGCAGGACAAGGAAAAGTTGCCTGGAAGACCTCTAGGGCACCTGTATTGAAACAAGCACCCCAGAGCTATAGGGTGCCCTGGACTGGGCAACCACCTCTCAGGCGCCTGTTAACATAGGCGCCTGAGAGCTCCCAGGCGCCCTGTATGGGTCAGGCACCTGGGAAGAGGGTTTTATCCCTACTGCGAGTTCGGCGCGAGGATGAGCTTTGACCAAGGGTTATGAGGCGCCCTATAGCATCACAGGCACCCCAGACAAAGCTATAAAAGGGGCTTCGACCTCTCAGCTCTGAACAACCATTCCAAGATCATTCTTAGCATTCCGAATGGAAGAAATGCGCTAACGACGAAGCTCTGCGACCAAGAAAGCTCCGGGAGGAAGTGCACGACACTTCGGAGTTCCAGATCGGCCGAGTCTTCGACTCTTTTGTTTGGTTTGATTTACTTTCCGCATTTAATTTCTTAAATATTTGTGATTGTAAATCTTGCACTGTAAGACGGGGTTCTCCGCCTCCGGAAAATCCAGAAATGAGACCATTAGTGGACGGGCGTTTCCCGTGCTTAGGCCTTGGACGTACTGACCCTGAGGGGTTGGGAACCAAGTAAAAAATCTCGTGTGCAATCTGTTGATTTGTTGTTCATTTTTTTCTATTTTCCGCTGCTACTACCTCTGTATCTAGAACGAACCTCGAAAGTCTACGAAAAACGAGTTTTTTGCAAGAAATTTACAAGTCAATATTCACCCCCCTCTCTATCGACGGCACCGGTCCCCACATGTGGTATCAAAGCGAGGTTGCTCTTCACCGAACTAACAGCCGATGGAGCAAAGACGCTAGGAGTTGAGGGGGAGACCAGGGGTGAATCTGGTATTTTCTTTAATTATGGTTAATTTTAAATTTCATATTATATGTTTCAAGTGCAGGGAGAGAAGACACTATAAAAATCAGTGTCCTACTCGTAAGACTCGATCTACACCACCGGCGACAAAGGAGGTACGAGCACTAGGAATCCGACAGGACAAGAGTCACATCAAATGCTTCAAATGTGAAATGTACGGACACTACAAAAATCAGTGTCCGGCAAAGGTACGAAAAATTTACGTTCGTAAAGATTTTCAAATTCCTGCACTGTCTTATGATAACTTAGATAATTTTTCTGAAAAATTAGAATTATTGCATAGTCAAATCAATATCGTGCATGACCAATTATCAATGTAGATAATATTAAAATATCAAAATTAATCGTTTAATCTTCAATGTCAATGTAATAATTTCTAAAATTAATTCTGAAAATTTTAAGGATAACTCTGAAAATATTGAAAATATTTCTAAGGTTAATAATGATATTCTTGACAATATTGAAAATATTTCTGAGGATAATAATGATATTTTTGAGAATATTGAAAATATTTCTGAGGATAATAATGATATTTTTGAGAATATTGAAAATATGTCTGAGGATAATGATGATATTTCTGAAGATAGTGGAGATGAAATATTTTTAGATAATAATTTAATTATTAAATTCTTGGATAATTATAAAACATTAACTAGTAGCCCTGAAAATTACTCCACCTACTATGAAGATGTAGAAGGATATGATTTTGACGATGAGGAGGAAATTGAATTTTCTAGAATCAAAGCTACAGTTAATAAAATTTACAAAAATTCAAACAAATCAGAATTGTTAGAAAAACTTGAAAAATTAATAAAGAAGAAATAGTGAATAAATCAGATATTTTTGAAATAATGAAAATGGTGGAGCTAATCCCACAACTATTAATTAACCCAGAAATTTTGAAATCTAAATCAAATTAAATCTTAATTAAATTTTTACCTTAATTATTTCAACCTTAAATAAATCTTAATTAATTGTTTTACTTAATTTAATCCTTAATTAATTAAACTTCAATTAATCCTTAATTAATTTAACTTTAACTAATTCTTAATTAATTTAACTTTAACTAATTCTTAAATAATTTAACCTTAATTAATCCTTAATTAATTTAACTTTAATTAATCCTTAAATAATTTAACCTTAATTAATTTAACTTTAATTAATCCTTAAATAATTTAACCTTAATTAAGTCTTAACTAATTTAACTTTAATTAATCCTTAAATAATTTAACCTCAATTAATTCATAATTAATTTAACGTTAAATAATCCTTAATTAATTTAATTTTAATTAACTCTTAATTAATTCAACTTCAATTAATTCCTAATTAAATTAACTTCAATTAACTCCTAATTAATTTAACTTCAACTAATTTTTTTAACTCGTAAATAACTTAAACTCAAATTAAATAAAATCTTACCCAAACTGCAATAATTAATTTAATAAAATTAAATATGTCAAAGTGGGTTGACATATTTGTGGGATCACATGATATGTATCAAATCGGAAATTTGATGCAGTATTAGAAACTTAATTAAAAATGTCTTGACTTGTTTGACTCATGCATAACTGTCATGCTCATGCATTTGCTATTGTTTTTATATATCTGTCATGTCATTCATATTTAATCTTATGCATGATTTAGAACGGTTATAGGAAAAAGACTAATTAAAACTTGAACAACCTAGTATTAGGTGGAGGTAAGATGATAGTACGTTAGGGAAGCCCTTCTAATAAGGTCAAGTAAGGTAAGCATACCCTACTTAGTCTATTTAGTCTGGTGGAACTAGCCGAAGCTACCGATACAAAACCTAAGCTAATTAGACCAAAATTTTTCAAGAAGTAATTTAAAAATAAACTTTCGGTAAAAGGCTTTGTCAAGGAAAGGGTTGTTGCTCCAATAAGGCTACGGCCAAAGAAGGCTTCTGTGCCTCGCCAAGACCTGGAAGCCAATTATCAAAAATTAAATTCAATTTACTATTTGATAAATTTGAATCTAACACAAGTTTTAATTAAATCTTAGATTAAATGCAAAGAAAAATTATTCAAGCATCTCACAATACACTCATAAGGCAACCATGCTTGCTTGCACTGAGACATCTAAAATGGGTGAGATGTTAAGGACTAATAAATTGAAAAATAGTTTTCAAAAACTGTTTTCCAAAATTCTTAAGATATTTTTCTAAAAATCTATTTTCAAAATAATACTTTAACATAATAATATTTTTATGGATTTCATGTTAGTCTAGTTGTTTATATATTATAAATTTTCAAAATTATATCTTTTTCAAAAATTTTATTTGACCTACACAATTAGACACAAACCTCTTAGGTCAACACTAAAGTCCCTTAAGGCACTTAGATAAAGTCAAACGGTGTCGGGAACAAGGGAAGTGTTGTTATTTTTTTCAAAAGTTTTTTATTTTTCAAAAACCTTATGCTTTCAAAATATATTATCATCTCAAAATAAGATTGGTTCAAAAACTTTGTTATATCACTATCTCTTTGAAAAATTATCATCATGTTTTTCGAAAACTGTGATTTAAAAATTTACTATCATTCCAAATTGTGTTTTCGAAAATAATCTCCTTGAAAATTACCATACTCAACATGTCATTCAAAACTGTTCTTTTGATTTTGATAAACCCTAAAGACACAAAGAAAATCTTCTTCATGATCTATAAGGACTCCTAGGATGTGTCAAATTTAGGGGGAGTCTAAGTCAAAAGAAAATTTTCTGACAAGTATTTTTCGGGAAAAAAAATTTTTTGCAATTTTTTTTGAAATTATTAGATAATTCTTTTGGTCTGAACCAAACCCTAAAGACTCAGAGGAAGAGTACTTGTAGTCAACAAGCTTCCTAGGACTGGGTCAAGTTTAGGGGGAGGTCAAATTAAAAAGAATTATTGAACATTTTAAATTAATATGTTTTCGTGCACTATATTTTCAAAATCCTTTTGAAAACATAAGTAATTTTTCTTTCAAAATAGTATCATTTTTTATCACTTTCAAAAAAAAAATTTGCTTATAAAATCTTTTTGGAATACTTTTGGAAATAATATTTACTTGAGTTTGGATAATTTCCAGGACAGTTAGGAAAATGTCTTTGTAGTTAACAAGGTTTCCTAGGATTGTGTCAGACTGGAAAAGAACCAAGTCAAGTAAAATATTATGTTTTAAAAATAATATGTTTCAAAAGTACTTATATTTTTTAAAAAGTTCATAATATTTTTCAAAAGTACTTACATTTTTCAAAAAGGTGCAAAATATTTCTCAAAAGTACTAGTATTTTTTCAAAAAGTGCATAATATTTTTCAAAATACTAATATTTTTTTAAAGTGCACATTATTTTCCAAAGTACAATTTTTTATGCAAAACATTCTTTTTCAAAATATTAAGTGCAAATTTCTTTTCAAAGTACAAATGCACTGTATTTTTCTAAGTGAAATTTTTTTTTTCTAAAGTGCATATTTTTTTTACATCTTTTATGAGTTCAAGTTTTTTTTAACCCTTCCAATTGAAAATTCTTCTAAGGTAATATTTTTTTCTAAGTGAAAAATTTTCTAAGTTCAAAACATTTTCTGAAAGTTCAAAATATTTTACTACAAATACAAAATATTTTTCCAAATTGCACAATAGTCTTCAAAGTGTAATTTTTTTTGGGTGCATTTATGTTACTCAGTTATTGTATCAATGATTTGTAAACTGCTAAAGTTATAAAAACTTTAAATCCCTCTGTCTCAGCCCGTCCCTAAAATCTCAACCGAACCCCTCTTCCTATTCTCTGGACGACGCACGCACGCGCCGACTTCTTCGACCAGAGCGGTTCTCGCGACGATGCTGCGTTCTCTTCGTCGACGCACCTCATCTCCTCCTTGGGATCTTCTCCTTCTCCGGTGCGTACGAGCAGAGCGTGTCGCCATCCCTCGCGCAGTAGCTGCGCCGCAGCCTAGGTCGAGTGAGCGATTGCCACTTTGCGCGAGCTCTTGTGGTCGAACCTCACCTTTGCCGACTTTGATTTCCGCCGATTACTTCCATTTTCCAGGTGAGTGTTGTACTGTTAGGATTTTAATTGGGTGAATAATTAGTAGTTTAGTTCGGGTGATTATGTGATTAGATCAACTTGAATAGACTGATCAAGTTCATAGGTTTGTTATTGCGGTGATTTAGCATCAGATTTGTAGATTTGGATATTGATTCCCTATAATGAGTATTGTGTGCTACGTGCTCTATTCTGTTGTGGTAAATCATCTTTGTTATTGTCAGTTACCTATTGGAAGTTTTGTTTTGTTCAGATTTGGGTTCAGTCATGGTTGGATTGACCTTTCTAGGAGTAAACAGTGACCTCTAATTCGAATTTCTATTGATATGGTGGGATTTTAATTTTTGGAATCTTTTGTTCATTAGGGGCTATAGAGAGTTTCTGGTTGGGTTATTGAATGTTGTAATTAAGTTTAATAATAAGATTTAATTAAGTAGATGAATAACTATAGTTATGCTTAACGTATAGTTTAGCTACTCTATGAAGGTATAAATGGCTAAATTTCTATATAAATACAGGACCTTGATTCGGAGTCATACGGTTGATCGTGGGAGATTTATTGGACACGTTCTACAAATAAAAGGCAGATACTTCTCCTTTGTACTCGAGTAATTTTCTTTACCTTAAAAGCATGGCTTGTTATGTCTGATAGGTTGCTTGACCTTGTTCTTTGTCGTTATTTAAAACATCGCCGTTGAGACTTACTCTTCGTTGATCTTTGAGTATTCCTAAATTCGTATCTGTACAGTCCTCAATTGGTTTTCTGTTCTGTAAAGTACCGCTTGTACGCGAGTACTTAGAAGTCCATTAAACACAGATAGGTTTATTTGGCATTAGAAATACCCTACCTAGTAGTGTAGGTGCATAATCGTTGGTTTTGATTTCCGGTTGATTGTATTGATGCATCGTGTATTCGTTGGACTTTATTGCATCGCTGTTTCTCCGGTTGTTCGTGCATCGTATATCATGCACCATACTTGCACGTTGCATACTAACGACAGTTAGGCTTACATTTAGTTAAGCCGTCGTTAGTCATATTGTTGCTCGATTCACTCAACCACTTGTTATCGTGGTAGTTATTAGAGTGCGAGTGTTTGTCCTGTCATGCCAGACAGTGACACCCTCACCGTTGTTTTAGAGGGATGAGCCGTTGGTGGCTCACCCTCACTGTTGTTTGTTTTGAGGGATATTGTATTTGTGATAGCTCCTCCCCGATGTACCGTGGGTTCGAAGTGTAGATTTCCCAGCATCCTGTCCACTCAACCACGCCTTATGTGGTATTATTATTGTTGTTGGTTATTGTTGTTGTTGGAGTGGTACAGTTGTCACAGCCCTACCCACTCGGTCACACAGATGGGATGTGTTGACGGCTTGACTGGCGTCAGGGGTGACACATGTCATTGCATCATATGCATACGTATTTTTTTTATGCATTTGCTTGTGTTTGATGCACTTATATGAGCTATGAATGTTGCATATGTATGACATGCATGTCTATCTTGATATTATTATTGTTGAGTTATTCTATACCTGTTTAGTTATTATTCGGTTTTATACCATGTCGTATTATATTGGTTATGCATGATTAGATAAATCTGATATTTCTTATGGACTGTACCCTTTTGATTCTCTACTTCGTTATCTTATTTATGCCATGCTTATTGTCTACTCATATACCCGCAGAGTCCGCCCGGACTCACCACCCCTGCTTCCCTTTTTGTTGTTTCAGATAGCAGGTAGGGGTATTGCTTGGAGCCAGGAGATGATCCAGTTGCCAGTCCCTCAGTCCTTCAGTTTCACCGGGTGATTTTGTTTTGGAGTTGTTTCAGAGTTGAGTTACTTTTTCCGTATTGGGTATAGTTGTTGTGTTTTCAGTACTTGGTAAAGTCGCCTCTTATTTGTTATCAGTTTTGTTTGTCGATATCGGAGACGTTTGAGATCTCTTTGGATTTAGTTTCTTTTATATTTAAGGTGGCTGAACCACCCGTTATCTTTTGGTTGATATAAAACTGCGTGGTTGTGTTTCATATTACAGTTGTGATGGCTGAGCCATCTTTTATTTATTATTGTGATGCCAGCCGCTTGTGGCTGAGCTATATTGGTGGTGAGATATATATATAAATTGTCCCATATTGTCCGCCGTACAGGGGAGATGCTGCCCGATTTTCGAGCAAGCAGGCGCCTTTTTATTGTAACGACACGGTCTCTCAACCCCTTTAGCGGCCAAATCAACATTTGGCGGCCCAACAACCTGACCCCTCGGGCCCAACAACCTAACGGCCAAATCAACATTTGGCGGCCCAACTATGTCGACGACCAACAACCGATGTCGACGACCAACAACCATGTCGTTACTCACTAGGTCTTTCCACCCCTGGCCAGTGGATTTTTGCCTTCCCCAGGATTCGAACTCTAGACCTCCAGGCTAAGTACTAAAGTTTATGAATCCTGGTACCAATTGAGCTAGCTCAATTGGTATCAGGATTCATAAACTCTAGTACTTATCCTGGAGGTCTAGAGTTTGAATCCTGAGGAAGGCAAAAATCCACTGGCCAGGGGTGGAAAGTCCTAGTGAGTAACGACACGGTTGTTGGTCGTCGATATCGGTTGTCGATCGACGACATAGTTGGGCCGCCAAATGTAGATTTGGCCGCCAGGTTGTTGGGCCTACGGGCCTGGTTGTTGGGCCTACGGGCCAAGTTGTTGGGCCGCCAAATGTTGATTTGGCCGCCAAAAGGGGTTGAAAGACCGTGTCGTTACATACTTAGTTTCTCTTAACTAGATTTTCAAAGAATTATACTACGTACTTTCAAAATTTTTCAAAGGAAAAATAATTTTTCAAAATTCTTCATTGTTGGTGCAAGTATTGTTGGTGATTTTTTGATGTATGACAAAAGGGGAGAGTGCGCTTAAGTTAGAAATTTTTTTCTCTTCCCAAAGGATCAAAATGAAAATCAAAATGTTTTTTTCAAAAGGGGGGATGGGAGTGAGCTTAAGTTAGAAATTTTTTCTTTTCTCCCAAAAGATAAAGAGCTGAAGTTAGAATTTTTCCCAAAGGATCAAAATGTGTTTTCAAAACTTAGATCATTTGTTTTCATTTTATCCCAAGGTTTATAACTTAGCCCTTTAATCCAATCTAACTTAAGATATTGTCAAACATCAAAAAGGGGGAGATTGTTGGTGCAAGAAGCATCAGTGATGTCCTCCTCTAAGTGTTCCAATGTTTAACAATATGTTTAAGTTAGTGATACATTGAACAAGGAAGGGTTAGTCAAGAAAAAAGTAACAAAGTGAAGAAAAATCCTAGTTAACCTAGGCACGAAGTCCTGGTTCGAAGAATTGGACACTAAGTCCTGATCATGGATTGGGTGCTAAGTCCTGGCAGCGGGCTGGACACCTAAGACCTGACCGAGGGTTGGGTACGAAGTCCTGGTTCATGGAATTGGGCAATAAGTCCTGGCCGAGGGCTGGGCACTGAAGTCCTGGTTCGTGGAAGTGGGCAATAAGTCCTAACCGAGGGCTGGGCACCGAAGTCCTATTCGTAAGATTGGGCAAAAGTCCTGGTGAGTAAAGTTGAGCAAAAGTCCAACCGGATGGGTCGGGTGGCAACCGTCTCCTGAGAGGAGTAGATGAAAGGCGCGTTCCCCCGGCATGGGAACATCGGCATCGGTTCGACCTAGGGTTTCGAGGGAAATCCGAAGTCAAAACCATTCGTTAAGGTTAAGGTTAAGAATATATATCTGCATATTTGTCTTGTCTTTGATTGTATTATAGGTACCTAAAGTTGGAAGCAAGACAAGGAAAAGCTGCCTGGAAGACCTCTAGGGCGCCTGTATTGAAACAGGCGCCCCAGAGCTATAGGGCGCCCTGGACTGCGCGGCCATCTCCCAGGTGCCTGTTAACACAGGCGCCTGAGAGCTCCCAGGCGCCCTATATGGGTTAGGCGCTTAGGAAGAGGGTTTTATCCCTGCTGCGAGTTCGACGCGAGGATGAGCTTTGACCAAGGGTTATGAGGCGCCCTATAGCATCACAGGCGCCCCAGACAAAGCTATAAAAGGGGCTTCGACCCCTCAGCTCTGAACAACCATTCCAAGATCATTCTGAGCATTTCGAACTGAAGAAACGGTCTAATGACGAAGCACTGCGACCAAGGAAGCTCCGGGAGGAAGTGCGCGGCACTTCGGAGTTCCAGATCGGCCGAGTCTTCGACTCTTTTGTTTGGTTTGATTTACTTTCCGCATTTAATTTCTTAAATATTTGTGATTGTAAATCTTGCACTGTAAGACGGGTTTCTCCACCTCCGAAAAGTCCGAAAAGGAGACCATTAGTCGACGGGTGTTTCCCGTGCTTAGGCCTTGGACGTACTGACCCTGGGGGGTTGGATAACAAGTAAAAATCCCGTGTGCAATCTGTTGATTTGTTGTTCGTTCTTTTTATTTTCCGCTGCTACTATCTCTGTATCTAGAACGAACCTCGAAAGTCTACGAAAGACGAGTTTTCCGCAAGAAATTTTACAAGTCGATATTCACCCCCCCCCTCTCTATCAACGACACCGGTCCCCACATGGGATTTAGACGATCTTCCTCCGGGTCAAAGGGCTATTGGGAATAAGTGGATTCTCAAAATTAAGAGGAAAGCGGATGGGTCGATTAATAGATACAAAGCTCATTTGGTTGCAAAAGGATATACCCAAATGGAGGGTATTAATTTTGAAAAGATATTCTCCCCAGTTATGAAGTTTGTGTTAATACGAGTCATCCTAGCTATAGTAGCATATTTTGACTTAGAATTACATCAAATGGATGTAAAGACGGCTTTCCTTAATGGTAATCTTGACAAAGAATCTATATGGCACAACTAGAAGGTCATATAGCTGAGAGTCAAGAGAATAAAGTATGTAGATTTAAGAAGTCTATGTATGGGCTAAAGCAGACATCAAGGCAATGGAACATATGATTCAATGAAGTCATGTTGTCTTATGATTTTGAAATGATCAATAAGGATCATTGTGTTTATGTAAAGAAGGATAAAGAAAAGTTTGTCATTTTATCATTATATGTTAATGATATGTTAATAGCTGGAAGTGATTTAAAGTTTGTGATTGAAGTCAAGTCTTGGCTTTCATCACAATTTGACAATATTATAGATATGGGAGAAGCTGAGTATATCTTAGGAGTGCAGATCATTCATGATCGATCAAAAAGACTTTTGGGTTTGTCCCAAGAAGCTTATATCACTAAGATGCTACAACACTTCAATATGTTGGATTACAACATTGAACTAACACCTACAGCGAAAGGTGTTGTTTTGAGCAAAAGTATGTCTCCCAAGACTCCTGAAGAAATAACCGATATGAAGAAAATATCATATGCTAGTGTCATTGGTAGTTTGATGTACACTATGCTGTGTACTCATCCTGATATAAGCTATACTGTTGGCTTAGTTAGTTGTTTCCAGTCAAACCCAAGATTGAGACATTAGAAAGCGGTGAAAAGGATATTTAGATATCTCAAAGGGACAGTAGATTATTGTCTTTGCTTCCAAGGATCAAAGCTAAGCTTGAAGGCCTACACAGATACAGATTGGGCAAGGGACCTTGATGACAGAAAATTCACATCTAGCTATACAAGAAGCTCATGTAGCACCATCTCATAGAACAGTAAGAAATAGGCTTATGTAGCACTGTCGACAATGGAGGCTGAGTATGTGGCTTGTGTAGCAGCTGTACAAGAAGCTGTTTGGTTAAGAATATTCTTAAAGCATCTGAAGATTACTGAGGACAATAGAGTCCTGTTACAGTGTATTGTGGCAATCAAGCTGCTATAGCTTTTTTCAAAAATCCTAAATATCACAACAAAGGCAAGCACATAGAAATTAAATATAATTTTGTAAGGGATATTGTTGACAAGAAAAAGATAATTCTTGATTACATCCCAACACGATCGATGCTTGCAGATCCTTTTACTAAACCATTGACTAAAGAGTCATTTTATGGACATGTGAAGTCTTTGGGACTACGCAAGATATAACACATTATAAAGACTGTTATATATATAAAATGTCATGATCTATTCAGTGTAAATGTATTTGTTATATTTGGATAAAAGTCTCGATGAGCATGTTGGCAGGTTGAGATTAGTCCACTCACATGGGCAATCATCTTTATTCGTTAAGTATAAATAGAGGTAAGACTATTACTTATGAGATAATTTATGAGTTATAAATAGAGACATACTTATAAGTTAGGGTCGCCTTGATTTTTGTATCAAGATGAGATCATTTATGATCAAAGTAAATGCACCCATCATTTACTAACCCTGTTAAAGGACAGATTGGAATTCATAAGTTGAATTCGGATTAGACATTAGGTATGTCTAGATCGAAATCTGTACAATGTTAAATATTTGAAAAAAAAACATTCACTCTTTTTTGGTAAAGAGAAAAACATCGTTCATTGTGATTTATACCACATGTGCTATAACGATAGTAAGGGTAGTAGGAAAATGAATCTCTGCTTCTCTACTATGTGAGACCTTTGAGATTATAAGTTAATCTCAATTTTACCCTAAGTGACTATTTAGCTATCTATTTAAAGTTCTAATCAGTGTTTGTTACTTTAGTGTGTATCTTATTGGCTATGGATGATTCGGTCTATGGAGCATAATTAGGAAAATGACTGATTAGAGTGAATAGATTCTAGCTAAAAAGGAAGATTAAAATTGATTTACATCTGTGATATTTATTCACTGGTCGACCAGTTATAATTTTTAAGTACTTAAAATATGATTGTAAATAAATGTATTAATTAGAGATGTTGAACATACTCTTGACACAGTAGTTAAATGAGGGATTAGAGATGCTCATATTGATGTAAATATTTAATCTGGGATAAAGACAAATTATTTATGTCTCAAATTCGTTCTATAGAACAACTAAGTTAAGTGTAACAACTTTCTTAGCAGTTATTGCTCAGTATGCTTGTTGTCACACGAACTATTTTCCCTAAAGTATGAATTGAATATTCTAACATGGTCTTTGTGATTTTCTTACATGGTATTTGTGACTAAATGACTTATATGAATTAACTTGGATGAGTGGGAGATGTTGGAGTTACAGGAAGATGAAGAGGGCACCTCTTCCTCTTCATCTTCCAACTTTTCACATCCTCCATTAATGGAAGTAGAAGAAGAGACTTCTTCCTCTTATAAAATGGACATCCAAATGCAATCATAGAGAGAAGAACATAATACAAGAGAGCATTGATCATTCAGGGTTTTGGTTCGTGGTTGAGAGAGAGTAGTTCATTTTGTGATTGTTTTCTAAATAACAAGAAGAAGAGAAGATCATCCAATCACTGTAAGTCTAATTTATTTGCAAATCAATCTCATACTTAAGATACAACACTTAAATCCCGAATTCAAAGTTTGAGAGGATTTAAAAGGGGTTGCTTCACAATCAGTTGATTGATAGATTTGATCAATCGACTAATAAAATTGTAGCAACAAATAGATTGTTTGAAACTCAAATGAGAAATAACATCAATCAATTGATTCACAATAATAGTCGATAGTTATCACTATTGTAGTGAATATGATATTTTTGAGTCGAGTTAGGTCGACTGATGTGACAATAATCCATTGATGAATAATAAACAATTGATTTTTGTGGCTCAAAGTTGAGTTGGTAAGAGTCGTTCTGCATATGCAACAGTCGAATTCAAATGGAACAATCAATTGGTGGTGACGAACAATTGATTCTTGGGTGAAAATCCTTCCTTGATGACTATAAAAGAAGAATTTCAAAGAGAATTTTAATGTCAATTCTGGAAGGTTTTAGAGGATAGTGTGTTGCATTTCCAAACCTTGTAAAACAATCCAAAGTAATTATAAAGTGACTAAAGTAAGAAATATGTATAACTTCGTTTACTTTGCATTTTATTTTCTCTATCATATTTAATTATATTTGTTTGTAATTATAAGTGATTTCGCCATCTCTGGAAGACATGTAAGGAGAAAGATCAGATGGGCTCAAAGCATAGGTCTCTCTCTTTTATTGGGCCACTTCAATTTATATATATATATACACTAGTGATATGTTACGAACAACGTTGCTATTTACGTTTGTCCCCATCATAATGATTTAGGTGCCTAAATTCAATTTTTTAAAAATTAATATTTTTTTAAATTTTAAATCCTAGCTATAGAATATCCTACTAGCATCTAAAAATTTTTAGTTATATTTCGTTTAGCCTAAACACTATAACTTAATCTTTAAACATTAAAATTAAAATCTAATTAGTGTAACCCCGAAGCTAAATAAATAAATAAATAATACTATTAGACATCCTATGTATACCTTATGAGTATTTAAAATTTTTTAGTTTTCTATTTTTTTAACTTAAATATTATAATATAAAATTAAATTATCTTAACCCTGGAGTTTAAAAAAAAATAAACAAAAAAAAACTATTGTTAATGAATTTAGGTGCATGCATCTTGGTCGCGCACGAATTTACAACGAAAGTCCACAGCTATATATATATATATATATATATAATAATATAAATATATATATTTTTTTTATATATATTTATATATATATATATATATATATATAGGAGATTGATCTCCTACGCTTAATTTTTATTAATTTCTTTTTTTTCTCCTCCGCTCGTCTTCTTCCTTGGTGCACAGACGACGGGCGACGTCGCTCGTCTTCTTCCTTGGCGCGACGGGCGACGGGCGGTGATGGCCGGAGGCGCGATGGCAGACGGAGGCGGCGACGGCAGACGGAGGCGGCCGCGGCAGCCGAAGGCGGCGACGGCAGTCGGAGGCGGCGACACCAACGCACTCACCCTTTCTCATTAATAATCGTGAGGCGGCGACGACTGGCAACCGAAGCGGCGGCGACGACAGTCGGAGGCTCAATCGTCGGCACTCGCCCATGATGTTAGTTGGCGGTTGAGCCTGGCGGTGATGACCCAGCCCAGCTTCATACCGGGGAGGAGCGTGTCGGTGGGGAAGTCGAAGCTCTGCCATGCAAAGCTATCGGGGTCATCGTTGCTCGCCTCCCTGACGGCAAAGTTCCCGTCATCGAAGAGCGATGCCTCGGGATTCGTGACTCTGGTCCCTGTTGGCGGGGACCAGATGATGGTGAAGTTGCCACCGGAGATGGCGAGCGTACCTTCCCTGGAGTGCGAAAGGGGTCCTGATCGACCATGGATCGGGCTCGAACGGTCCTGCCGTCGCCGCCTTCGGTTGCAGTCGTCGCCGCCTCCGGCCGCCGTCGCCCCCTCCGGCCGTCGTTGCCCCCTCCGGCCGTCGTCGCGTCTGTCATCATCGCCCGTCGTCTGCCATCAACTACCGCGCCAAGGAAGAAGACGAGCGAGTGGGAGGAGAAAAAAAATAAAAATAATTAACAGAGGAAATGTTAATTTCTAAAATTAAAAAAAAAAAAGAAAATTCACTGCCGCGTAGGCGTGCACTGTTTGGGGGCGCAGGAGCTCCTCTCTCTCTCTCTCTCTCTCCTCTCTCTCTATATATATATATATATACAAAAATTTTATGCTAGGACCTTATCGCACAAACTCATGCACACCTAATGTATTTGATTTTTTCTTTATTTTTTCTTTTATTTTTTTTCTTTATTTTTTTTGCTTGCGATTACCCCTAGGGTTTAGTCTTTCCATTTGGGTTATAGTATTAAACACAAAAAAAAATTTCAAACCCAAAGAAATAGTTAAGGTTTGCACGGAGAGTTTGCGCGGTAAGGTCCTTAGCATAGCAAAACTCATATATATACAAAAATTTTATGCTAAGGACATTACCGCGCAAACTCGTGCACACCTAATGTATTTGATTTTTTCTTTATTTTTTCTTTTATTTTTTTTCTTTATTTTTTTGCTTGCGATTACCCCTAGGGTTTAGTCTTTCCATTTGGGTTATAGTATTAAACACAAAAAAAATTTCAAACCAAAGAAATAGTTAAGGTTTGCACGGATTTGCGCGGTAAAGTCCTTAGCATAGCAAAACTATATATATATATATATATATATATATATATATATATTTTTTTTTTATATTATATATGTTTGATCTCCTGAGCGATAAAAGATGCGCGCTAGTGCGCGACACCCTTCCTGATCGTCACCGTGACCGATCAGGCTCTTACCTGATCGGTCACTCCGGCCACCATTGGTTTAGGGTTCACGTGTCCCTTTTGATTATAGTTGGTGTTCGGGACAACGGCCAGAGGCCGCCGTTGGTCAGCAAGCCCTGACGGGTTCACGTGTCCCTCTTGGTTATAGTATAGTGTTCGGGGCGATGGTCGGAGGCCGCTGTTGGTCAGCAAGCCCCGACGGATTCACCTGTCCCTCTTGATTATAGTATGGTGTTCGGGGTGACGGCCGGAGGCCGCCGTTAGTCAGCAAGTCCCGACGAGTTCACGTGTCCCTCTTGGTTATAGTATGGTGTTTGGGGCGACGGCCGGAGGCCGCCGTTAGTCAGCAAGCCCCTACGAGTTCACGTGTTAAATACCGAGTTTCAGGGGACTAAATGGCAAAATTCGAAATATAAGGACCTAGTTGGAATTTACTGAACTTGTTGGGTTTAATTGCAAAAAAGCCAAAACATTAAAAGCCCAACCCGTGCCCTAACTTCTCCCGAACCCCCTCTCCTCTGCCGTTTCTTTTCCCCTGCCCGACGCTGACGCCGACGCCGCAGCCTGCCGAACGCCGCCGCGTCCAACCACCTCTCTTCGTCTTCTTCCTTCATCTTCTTTCCCTCTCGTCTTCCCCTCGGCACGAGAAGAAGAAGCCAGGATCACTGTTGGTTTCTTCTTCCCGATCTGAAGTTGTGGCCAGCGAACCTTCGCCGGTTGGATTCCCTTTTCGCGAGCGAGCCAGCGTTGTTGTTCGTTGCGCAATCCACATCCCTTTGTTCTCCTCGCTGTTGGCGCAACTAGAGACGCCAATCGCTGCTGTAGGCGTTGGGGACGACGGGTTTTCCTCCCTCTTATTGGTCGGCGTTATATAAAGGTATGAAAATCTTGGATGTGGGTCAATTTGTGCTTCAATTTGGGATTGGTTATAGTTTGATAACGTTCTGTGATAGTTGTTTGTTCTTGGGTCAGGATTGGTTGATTCAGTAAGTCTCTGTTGTGCCGCTGTGGAAGAGGGGGCAAAAGTTGTGAATTTGCTTGACTATATAGTGCACCCCTGATTATCAATTTGTAAGTAAGTCCTACTTGTAGCAAATGATTGTACAAAGCTGTGTAGTTGGATTCTTGCTATGCTATGCTTTAGAATCTGATCAGAATCAACATATGTTGCAAAAGAGATTAATGTAATTGATTAAAAGAGGTTATAGTTATGATTTATCTTAATTTTGTTTATGTACGGTTTAACTAATTTAGTTAATTATTATAATTAGTTAAACATATGTATTGTATACAGGACCTTGACTTTGGATTCGTTGGTTGGTCGTGGGAGGTTCTGTTCGTATACGTTCTACAATTATAAGGCGGGTATTTCTCCTTTGTACTCGAGTGGTCTTCTTTACCTTAAAAGCATGGCTTTATTATGTCTGATAGGTTGCTTGACCTTGTTTTTTGTCGTTTGTTATTTAAACATCGCCGTTGAGACTTACTCTTCGTTGATCTTCGAGTATTGCAAATTCGTTTCTGTACAGTCCTCTGTTGATTTTCTGTTCTGTAAAGTATCGCTTGTACGCGAGTACTTAGAAGTCCATTAAACACAGATAGGTTTATTTGACATTAGAAATATCCTACCTAGTAGTGTAGGCGCATAACTGTTGGTTTTCGATTTCCGGTTGGTTGTATCGATGCATGTTTTACTCGTTGGATTTTATTGCATCGTTGTTTCTTCGGTTGTTTGTGCATCGTATATCATGCACCATACTTGCACGTTGCATACTAACGACTGTTGGCTTACATTTTGTTAAGTCGTCGTTAGTCATATTGTTGCTCGATTCACTCAACCACTTGTTGTCGTGGTAGTTATTAGAGTGCGAGCACCTGTCTTGTTATGCCAAACAGTGACACCCTCACCGTTGTTTTTAGAGGGATGAGCTGTTGGTGGCTCACCCTCACCGTTGTTTTTAGAGGGATGAGCTGTTGGTGGCTCACCCTCACCGTTGTTTTTAGAGGGATATTGCAGCTATATAGCTCCCCCTATGTATAGGGGTTGGAGTGTAGACTCCCCAGCATCCTGTCCACTCAACCACGTCTTATGTGGTATTTTGTTATTGGAGTGGTACAGTTGTCACAGCCCTACCCACTCGGTCACACAGATGGGATGTGTTGACGGCTTGACTGGCATCAGGGGTGACACATGTCATTGCATCATGTGCATACGCATTTCTTTTATGCATTTGCTTGTGTTTGATGCATTTATATGAGCTATGGTTGTTGCACTTGATTGACATGCATGTATTTCTTGGTTCTATTGTTATATTCTGTTTTATATCAGTTGTTATTCGGTTTTATATCTCGTTGATTTATATATGTTATGCATGTTTAGGAAATCTTATATTCCTTATGGACTGTACCCTTTTAGTTCTCTACTTATTTTGCCTTTTATTATGTCATGCTTATTTGTCTACTCATATACCCGCAGAGTCCGCCTGGACTCACCACCCCTGCTTTCCTTTCTGTTGTTTCAGATAGCAGGTAGACGTATTTCTTGGAGCCAGGAGATGATCCAGTTGCCAGCCCCCAGTCCCTCGGTTCCTCCGTGTCGGTCGTTTTGGTTTGATTTAGTATTTGATTTATTTCGCAGTTATTTTTATTTGTCAGGTATTAGTTTGATTTTGTCGTATTCACTGGTATGTAGACTTTCTTTATGTTATTGATGGCTGAGCCATCCATTAATTTCGTTTTGATATAAACTGCATGAGAGTGCCTTTTATTTATATATTGTAATGCCAGCCGCGTGTGGTTGAGCTTTATTGGTGAGATGTCTTGTATAATTGCCCCATATTGTCCGCCGTACAGGGGAGATGCTGTCCGATTTTCGAGCAAGCATGTACCTCTGGGGGCGTGACATCATGTGTCCCTCTTGGTTATAATATGATGTTCGAGGCGACGACCGGAGGCCGCCATTGGTCACGATGACTGATCAGGTAAGAGCCTGATTGGTCACCGTGACCAATCAGGCTCTTTCCTGATCGGTCAACGTGACCGATCAGGCACTTGTCGTGTGTGAGCACACATATTTTGTCGCTCAGGAGATCACTCATATATATATATATATATATATAATTTTTTATAAAAAAATCAAATATACTTGATTCACGGTAAGATACATAGCATAAAATTATATATATATTGTTTATTAAATAAAATATAATTTTTAATTTATTTTGGAAACATATAAATTTGATGGGTAATTATTTAAATTTATTGGCTAAAATAAGTTCTAGCTGGAGTACCAA
The DNA here is from genome assembly GCA_024364735.1 of Boesenbergia rotunda. NCBI lineage: Eukaryota > Viridiplantae > Streptophyta > Magnoliopsida > Zingiberales > Zingiberaceae > Boesenbergia > Boesenbergia rotunda. Next base: position 233,071 of record JAGFNQ010007875.1, read on the forward strand.
AAAAAATTTTAATTACTCACTACATATTTTGGATTTCAAAATAAATTAAAAATTATTAATCAAATTTAATTACAGTTAGTTAAAATATGAATTATCGATCAGTTTTAATTTGACATATAAAAAATTAAAAATTATTGATCAAATTTAACTTAGATTAATAAAAAATTATTGATTCATAATACTTATTTTTAACTAACTATAGTTAAATTTGACTAATAATTTTTAACTTTTTAATAATCAAAATTAAATTTGAATGATAATTTTAATTTTTCACTAGTCAAAATTATATTTCATCGATAATTTTAATTTTTTAAACCGTCAAAGTTAGATTTGACTGACAATTTTAATTTTTTTAAAAAAATTTGATCAATAATATTTTATTTTTTACTAATCAAAATTTGATTTACCTATTACAATTAGGTTTATATAGTAAACTAAAAATATTTATTAGTTATATTTACTAATAATTGATATTTATTATATAATTTTTTTAAAAGTTTAAAACCTATTTAATATTATTATTTCTTTTTATGTTTTATTTTTTTTTCATTATTTTTCTCCTTCATCGTATATTGTTATTATCGTCCATGCTTCTGCGTGAGTTATTATATACTCTCACTCTTTCTTATATAATTCACCGTTAAATTTTAATAAGATAAATTTAATTAGATAAATTAAAATGTAATCATTAAAAAATTAAAAATTAAAAAATATATTATTAATATTATAATACTTTATCATTCATTTTCAAATTTAATTAATATTTTTTATATTTTATTCATCAAATTTAACTGTATTTAATTAATTAAAATTATTTATTAGTTAAATATATTATTTTTTTAACAAATTATAATTGAAAATTTTGAAGATTTGTTTTTTTTTTAAATTTTACTAATGAAGGAGTAAAATTAACATGGATAAAATTAAAAATGTGTGACTAATGATAACAACTTTCTATCTCGAAAATAATCTTTTATAATTTACCGAACTATTCTTTTAAATTTTAATAATAAAATTAAATATCTTTAATAATATTTTATATAAAAACATTTTTTCAAAAATAATATTTAATTTTAAAACAAATATTATGGTCCCAAATTTTTTTTACTTAGAGCCTTTAAAAATAGTGAGATGGCATTGAAGAAAATGGTATTTTATCATTAGAACAATAGACCGTGGAATAGGAATCAAAAGTTCTAACTCATTGTGGGAAAGGAATCATGTTAAATGGATTTATCTCTTGTGCTTATTTTATTATATATTTACTATTTGTATTTTTCACGTATAACACTCATTGTCGATGAGAGCCCAATTATTGATGAATGGTGAGAGTTTTAAATCGCTATTCACCCGATCGCCATCAGTCCAACAAGAAAAAGGTTGCAAGCTTTGTCGACTCAAGGGCGAGGAACACAACAATCAGAAAGATGATGAGGGACATACCCCATGACAATAGGAAACAACAGAAACAGCAACATTACGTATACTATACGTAAATATAGATTATTTCAAATCAAGCGAACATGTTTTATACGGAAAGGGAAAGGACTTCATATCTTTATTTTATTTTAGATCATATCACAGGAGATCCCATAACCTGAGAAACTAGCATGGAGAGTTTTTCATGCAATCTGAAGGAAAAGAAACTAATCAGTAGGAGCAATCATCAGGATTTTGAACAGTCAACTTAAACTTGAAAATTTAAATTGAAACCAAAAACCATGTATCGTACCCCTAACATCCTCTTAATTCCAGCCAGTAGCACTTTAGGATCTGTCGAGTACATGTGTAGGCATCGATCTTGTTCAATTCCTATTTAGTGTAATTTTTATCAGAACAAACATAAGTAGGAAGCTAATATATGGGTAGGCATCGATCTTGTTCTATTCCACATCAATGTAATTTTCACTAGGTGCAAGGAACAACCTCAATCCATAATGCCAATTTTGGCCTGCCTTTGGTAACGTTGTAATTCTTCAACTCTGCTAAGGAGCACTGGAATATTTCGATGAATGGGACATACGCAATGTCAACCTAGAAAAAAATAAGTTTATACTTTAGACCAGCGAATACTAAAAAGAAGAAGAAGCCATTGCCTTACAGCTTCCTTTCGTTTAAATGCCTAAACCAACTCTGATATAGAAAAAAAGTTATGAGAACTAGTTTTCGTTTTGCCCAAAAATTAAGAGATCAATTTTTGAAGTTGAAGCATCACCTCAAATATAGTAGAACTCATGTTGTGTTCCCATCAACATCATCGGATAATAGACATTTCAGAAAAATGAAGGATGTTTATAACTGTAGAGTCAAATCTTGTGTTTCAACTATAGTCTTAAACCGAATAAGATGTCTATGTAAACATGTAAACAACACAGACAAGTGGGCATTATAGGAATAAGATCACTGTAGTAGACTTCATATTGTATTCTCAACGAGGCTTATTCCTTAAGTGAACATGTAAACAACACAAACAAGTGGGCTTATAGGAATATAAAATGGATTTCGATAAAACAATGTGAAAGGGCAGGGCTATTTTATGTTGATTTAGAGAAGCAGACACGAAACAGATAGTTTTGAGCAAATATGCTGTTCAATACATCTAGTTTGTCCTGATTAAGTCCTCGGCTAAATATTCAATAAAAGATGTGGACATATGACTTCTAGTTGGTCCTGATTCTTTCTGGGGCGATGTGAAATGGAATGTAAGACAAAGATACATGAAACTCGAATGAAACTCTAGGACACAGATGCATAAGTAGAGAATTCAAATGTCCTGATTCAGATGACAAGAAACCAAATTAAGTTACATTACATGCAAATTATACCAGTTCAGGTAGGTACTCACCAAACTAAATTGGCCAAGGAAAAATGGTCCATCATCAAACTTTGAAAGAGCTTCTTCTATCTTGTTATAGGCAGCAACTAGTGCAAACGAGTCATAGCAGATAAGCGTCTACTACATCACATCAATTAAGCATAATAAGATAACAGTAATCAACAAGAATTCTAACTCACCGACTTCATCACCAACATCTCCTGGAGAAGGTAATGACTTGAAATTGAGCCCGTTAAAGTTATCACTGTATGAAAACAGCTCTTCTGCAAACTGCCTCTTTGCGGGATCCTAAAACTCCCAATATAAGATATCAAAGAAACTGATTCGCAGGTAGCAGATCATTCAGAAATGACTTACATCAGGCAGTAGCTTAGGACCCTCAAATGTTTCATCAATAAATTTCATCAGATCCAGACTCTCTCCTTTCACCTCGTTGTTATGCTCCAAAGAGGGCACCTATTGAGCATATCGTGATCTCAAGACAAAACCCGTGTGATCAGGCACAAGCTAATCAAGGTGAATCGAACCTTATTTCCAGGATAAACCTTCTCCTTGTACCAGTCTGGCCTATTTTGCAGATCGATCCCAACCAATTTGATCTTCTCCTGCAATCCCTGCTCCCAGAGAACGCAGATCGGAGGAAACAATCAATTTTACGCCGTAATCTTTCTAAAAAAATATTTGTCATCTTAAATTTGTCGCATCTGTTAAATCAATAAAGAAGAAAGATACCTTGAAATTCCTAACTATCCAGGTGCGTCGCGCAAATGGGCAGATGTATGAAACATACAACCTAAAAGCCGATCGCAAGAAAGCAAATCAACAAGTTTCCCAAAGATAAGGACCTAGCCAGCCAAGGGATTACCTGGTGGTGCCATCGAAGAGAGCTGGGGGTTCGGAGGACGAGTTGAGGGACGGAGGAAGCACCTCCTTCACAAAGCTGCGCAGATGCAACTCCGACATCAGCAAAACCTGGAGGCCACAAAGTGATCGAATCGAGGAATACAGAAAACTACGAGATTCGGAGACTTACCAGGAAGACGCCGCCGCCGCTGCCATCGCGAAGACTAACGACGAAGAATCAATCACTGAGATGCGGGAGGAAGTGAAGGAGCAATATATAGAGCGAAGAGAAGGAATAGAGCGGTAAGCGGAGACGACCGATGATTCGGAGGAGCAAGGAGCATTTTACCAGTTTACCCTCAGAAGCTTCTGGAGTGCGCAAGCGGTGACGAAACTAGGCAGTGTGATTACCGTATCATGGGCCTCGGAGATGGAGTGGTAGACTGGTATTTTGGCGTTGCTTCATGCTCTGTTATTATATATATATATAATCACTGTAGTAGATTTCATATCTAATTTATTTGAAAGTTCAACTCTTTAGAATAAATTTCCTCTTTTTTGAAGAAAGAAAATAACATACCCGAGCGAATTATCGAATGTACCTCGGGAAAATGCCCTGTACTAAGGAATAAAACCTCAGTTTAAGCCAAAAATTCCATCCAGCACAAGTTTTTTTTTATGGAAACAAGCACAAAGTCAAATATGCACACAGGAAAGAAGGAAAGGTAGAAGATAGAGGAGTTGAGATGATATATGGCGACGAGACCACCAAATCTGTTGTTTTTTATGGCTTCCAATTATTGTTTATAATGGTTTTTGCTTGTAGCGTTGGGAGTGGGAGTTGGCGCTTGTACGCGGGTGTTGGTTCCTGGTGGGCGCGAGGAGAAAGAGCCAAAGCACGCGAATAGGAAAAGGTCGAAAATGCGCGATTGAAAGCTTCCTCACCGTCGGAAATGATCGCTTTTATGGCTTCCAGTGGAACGTGAGAGGAAGAGTAAAACAGGATCCAAGAACAAGTGTCGGCGGCAGTGGAAGTGTCGGCGCAAGAACAAGTGTCGCTGAAAGTTCAAGTATTGTACCGTCGGCAACGCAGTCAGGCCGGTGGGGGATCGCCGGACCACGACAACGCGGGGCAAGCGCGAGATAGAGGGAGGCGACCGCAAGAGAGAGACTCCTTGATGCTTCGACGAGGAATGGAATGGAGATGGATCTTCGCGACGAGGAGGGAGGCGGGCTTCGGTTAGGGTTCTGCGAGAGAGGGAGTGAGGAAGCTGCGGACGCGAGAGGAGAGGAAAGCGAGGGTTCGGCGAGAGAGGGAGAGAGGAAGCTGCGGCGAGAGAGGGAGAGAGGTTGCTACGGCGAGAGAGGGAGGGAGAGAGGAAGCTGCGGCGAGTAAGGGAGAGTTGAAGCTAGGGTTCGACGAGAGAGGAAGAAGTTCGTGAGTTTATTTCCGTTGCCACGTACGCAGCTTACGCAGTTCGCGAATTTATTTCCTTTCCATCCCACGTACGCAAGTCCGCAGTTCGTCCGCTGGTGGCGTCCGCAGCCGATCACTACTGTATATATATATAATCAGGGTATTTAAACTTCATTTTTTTTAATTATTCATTCTATTTAAAAATTATATTTTAATTCTTTTATTATTATTATTAAGTGATTTGCTATTATAAATGTGTAGGACGGGAAAAAAAATGAAGATGAAAAAAAAAATAAGAAAAAAAGAGAAAGAAAATAAATAGTAATAATAAAAGGGAGTAGGACATTTATGACCATGAGCCAGGAGCTCAATGATTTAACAATGACCCAATGAATGATGCAATGTTAAATGATAGCGTGGTATATTCGTAAGGGATTGTTTTTTTTCTTTACGGTATATATCAAACGTCCGCAGTGCTTAAATTATTCATGATATTAACCATATGCTAAGATTAATCTATATTTCTCAGATTTATTTGATGATGGTTGGATATTTAGTGTTTAAAATAATTAAGATTAAATATAATTTTGTAAAGAAAAATCGAGGTACTATCAATAGATGAAAGTCAGACTTCAAAACTAAAATTTACGTTTCGTGTAGATGAATTTAGACTATTAATTTGATCAAAATCTATTACGGATGAATGAAAAATTAATTATTTAAAGTTAGTCCAAAATTTGCATAAAAGAAAGCAGATGGAGATTAGTTCTACATCTGAAATTTTTGAAGGGATTACTTTCTTATATGTGTTTCTGTATTAATGAAATTAAAAAGAAACACAGGTAGTCTCTTCTCATAGACAAGCAGGTGCTCGCATCGGCGAGCCCGCCACCCGCCATGTGCGCAATGAGTGCTTTTTGGCCCACTTTGCACTTCGCATCATCGCGAGGAGCATTGACGAACTTAAATTTATGTTCCAGATGACATGTACACTCGGGGCGATGTGTCGGTGATGTGGCAGTGCCTACGTGGCGCTCGAGTGTGACATGGCATATGATGTGGCAATGCCTGCATGACACTCTGATAGGAGGAGAGAAATTACTGGATTGCTGACTAGACAAACAAATGACAACCATTGGATCAAAGATGGGTGCTGGATCGCAAGTGACGCGATCTGGAGCGTTGATCGTGAAGAGTCACGATCTGCCCGTCGGTGAAGAGAGACTTGATCTGAAGCGTCAGATCAAATCTGACAGCTGAGATCAAAGGGAGATGTGAAAGGTTACAACCATTCAGATCTAATGGATGAGATCAAAGGGTTATCTGAAGGGTTACAATCTTTCAAATCGAACGACCCAGATTAATCCTAAACCAAAGGTCACACCCACTCACCAAAGGGTACCTCACCTCTTCCCTTGTATAAATAGAGTCCTCTAGATGATAGATTCATTTATTCATTCAATCATCAAAGTCATTAGCATTCATCCCATCGTGTGCATCCAAAGTCCGAAAAGCCTACGAGAAGGATTGCTAGTCTCGATATTTGTAGTGTTGCTATTTCGAGGCATCGTCGTTGTATCTTGGGAAACGAATTGCTGTTATCCGTAAGCACCTATAGCGGAGCAATATCATTTTACGGAGATAGTATTCAACACTAGCCTCGACGAAATTATATCAATTTGCATCCTTTCGACAACTTACCCGGATGACGCCACCAATCAATCATAAAACGATATTCTGCAATTATTATAAAATAATCAACGTCGACAGGACTCAAACCGGTGACCTTCTTTGTTGATATGACATGGTAACCAACTACACCACGACCATAAAGTTTAAAATTTTACACTTACAATAAAGTTATTCTACAAACTGATATGGCATTGATCAACGACGTTCCAACCGCCATTCCACACGGAGAGAAGCCGGAGAAATTCAAAGGAGCCGACTTCAAACGATAGCAGTAGAAGATGTTGTTCTATCTGACAACGTTAAACCTCGTACGGTTTTTGCGTGAAGACCCACCAGCCATTAAGGAAGGTGATGTTAAGAGCAAGATTACATGCGATGCATGGTCGCATGGAGATTTCTTATTCCGCAACTACGTTCTCAATGCATTGGATGACACGTTGTATATCGTGTATAGTCCGATGGAGACGACAAAATTTCTATGGGAATCACTAGAGAAGAAATACAAAATTGAAAATGCCGGATTGAAGAAATTCATCGTCGTTGGGTTTCTGGACTTCAAGATGGTGATTCCAAGAGTGTGACATCTCAAGTACAAGACATGCAACTGATACTGCATGATCTGGATGCCGAAGGCATGAAGCTAAACGAGTCGTTCAAAGTAGCCGCGGTAATCGAGAAACTCCCTCCGTCATGGAAGGATTTCAAAAATTATCTCAAGCACAAACAAAAGGAGATGAGACTTGAAGACCTGATCCTGAGACTCTGAATAGAGGAGGATAATCGAAAGTTATCCGACTCTAGAGGAACGAAGTGGGCCATCGATGAGATGCCCAACATGGTTGAGCCAAACACCAAGAAGCCGAAGCAATTCAAGAAGAAGGCTCAAGGTAAGAAATTCAATAGCTCGTGCTGTAACTGCAGAAAGTCAGGACACCTGCCCAAAGATTGTAGACGCCCGAAGAAACCAACCAAGAGTCAGAATAATGTTACGAACTATGTCACAACTTTTGATGACAGGCTTCCCGATTTATCGGAATTGGATCTCACTGTGGTCGTATTTGAAGCCAACATGGTGATGGGCAACCCGAAGCAGTGGTGGATTGATACTAGAGCAATACGTCACATTTGTTCGGATAAGACGATGTTCTCCAAGTATACTCCGATAAGTGGAAGAAAGCTCTATATAAGCAATTCCACTATATCGCCGATTGTCGGACTCGGGAAAGTTGCCCTGAAGATGACATTTGGGAAGGAGTTAACACTCATTGATACTCTGCACGTTCTCGACATCAGGAAGAATCTAGTTTCTGGTTCGACACTTGTTAAGGTCGACTTTAGACTAGTGTTCCAGCTTTGTACTTACGAAGAATGATGTCTTCGTAGGTAAGGGATATTTAGAACAGTGTCTGTTCAAAATGGTTGTAATGACTATACACCATAAATTTGATGGTAATAAAATAACAGCTTCCAGCTACGTTGTTGAGTGTTTTAATTTATGGCATGATCGACTTGGACATATTAATAATAATTCTCTAAAATGTCTCATCAAATTAAATTTATTATCAAATGTCAATGTTGACGAAATGCACAAATGTGAAGTATGTGTAGAAGTTAAGATGACGAGACTACCTTTTCATTCAGTCGAAAGGTCAACGACTCCTCTAGAATTGATACATAGTGATCTATATGACTTAAAATTTGTGCAAACTAGAGGAGGTAAAAAGTATTTTATTACTTTTATCGATGACTACACGAGGTTCTGTTATGTATTTCTTTTAAGAAGTAAAGATGAAGCCTTAGAGGCTTTCAGAACCTATAAAACAGAAGTTGTGAATCAACTTGATAAACGAATTAAAATAATTCGTAACGATAGAGGTGGAGAATACGATACACCGTTTGATGAGTTTTGTTCAGAATCTAACATTATTCATCAGACAATGACATCATACTCACCTCAATCAACTAGTGTAAAACGTAAAAATCAGACATTAAAGGAAATGACGAATGCCTTGTTGATAAATTCAAGCTTACCCCAAAACTTGTGGGCGGAAGCTATATTATCGACAAATCACATTCTCAATAAAATCTCTTACAAGAAAAGTGATAAAACGTCATACGAACTATGGAAAGGCCGAGAGCAATCGTACAAATACTTAAAAGTGTGGGAGTGCTTGGAAAAGGTCGAAGTACAAAGCCAAAGTAAGTAAAGATCGGATCTAAAACATTCGATGCGATATTTGTCGGATATGCCCATAACAGTAGTGCATATCGTTTCATAGTTCATAAGTCAAACATTCCTGATATTCATGTAGGAACAACCATAGAATCTCGGAATGCAACATTCTTTTAAAACGTATTCCCAAATAAGATGGGAAATGTTCAAAGTGATTACAACGAAAGTTCTAACGAACAAGATGTTTCAAAACTTAGTTGTCGCAAAAGGACTATTGACGATCAAAGCTTAGAATGATGTCGGAGCAAACGAGCTAGAGTTGAGAAATCGTTCGGGACAGACTTCATGACTTTTAAGTCAGAAATGGAGCAAGAACATTAAGTGAAGCTCTCTCTAGTCCCGACGCCCCATTATAGCAAGAGGTTGTCAATAATGAAATCGAGTCTATCATGAATAATCATACTTCGAAATTAGTGGACCTTTCTACTGGTACTAAACTATTAGGTTGTAAGTGGATACTAAAATGCAAGTATAAAGTTGATGAATCGATTGACAAGTATAAGGCTAGACTTGTAGTCAAAGGGTTCGAGCAAAAGGAAGGTCTTGACTACTTCGATACCTACTCACCTGTGATAAGAATTACGTCCATACGAGTGCTAATAGCCATCGCAACATTGTATGACCTTGAAATACATCAAATGGATGTTAAAACTACGTTCGTACATGGTGAGTTGGAAGAAGAAATCTACATGGAGCAACCCAAGGGGTTCGTAGCTCCAGTAAAAGAGGAAAAGGTGTGTCGACTTATTAAGTCATTATATGGACTTAAACAAGTGTCTAAATAATGTCACGAAAAATTTGACAAAATAATGTTGTCAAACGAATTCAAAATAAATGAATGCGACAAATGCATTTATATCAAAATCACACCTGAAGGTCATGTAATCGTGTGTCTATACGTAGACGACATGCTTATACTGGGCAGTAATCATGAGATAATTATGAGTACAAAGAGAATAGTGACCAACAATTTCGATATGAAAAATATGGGTCGAGCAGATATTATGTTGGGAATTAAAATTCTCAGGGCATCTGATGGGATAGTTCTGACACAATCCCACTATGTAGAATCGATATTGAAAAAGTTCAATGCGTACGATCTCTCTATAGTGAAAACACCTATGGATCTAAGTCAACACTTAGTGAAAAACCATGGTGAGCCGATATCATAATTGGAATATTCTTGGATAATAGACAGCTTGATGTATCTCACAAACTGCACACGTCCAGATATTGCCTATACGGTCAATAATCTGAGTCGTTTTATAAGTAATCCAAACGACACTCATTGGAAAGCACTGATTCGAGTTCTTAGATATTTGAAATATACTATAAACTACGGATTATATTATGGAAGATATCCCGCTGTCTTAGAGGGATACTGTGATGCTAATTAGATATCAAATATAAAAAAACTCCAAATCCAATAGTGGATATGTATTCATGATCGGTGGGGGAGCGGTATCTTGGAAGTACACTAAGCAAAAGTGCATTGCTCGGTTAACTATGGAATCCTAGTTCATAGCACTAGACAAAGTAGCTGAAGAAGCTGAATAGCTGCGGAACTTCTTAGAAGATATTCCGAGCTGGACGAAACCTGTGCCATCGTATTTATACACTGTGATAGTTAATCAGCGATTGGAAGGGTACAGAGTAGTATGTATAATGGTAAGTCACGACATATACATCGTAGACACAATACCATTAGACAATTGATCTCGAATGGAGTGATTGCAATTGAATATGTTAAGTCCAAAGATAATTTGGCAGATCCTCTTATAAAGGGGTTAAATTGAGATCAAGTATACTGTTCATCAAGAGGAATGAAATTAAAAATCTATAACTAAAATGACTGTAGCGGTAACCCAACCTTGTTGACTGGAGATCCCAAGATTTTGGTTCAATGGGACAACGAAGTTACAAAAGTTGTGTTACAACACACGAGATATATTATCTCTATCTCAGTTCTTGTTAGGATGTATACTAAAAGCTTTGCCTTTTCTGTATGGACATCTATATTTTGAAAGAGAATCATAAGATCACTGTTGCATATTTATATTAGTGTATGCATAAAGTCTAATACTTTACACTGTAGATAACATGATGTGTGGTGTCGCACAGAAGATCATGTTATCAGTATATGTGAAGTATAAGTAGAGGCTCATAACCGAGATGGAGTTGGACAAACCATCGGGATGGTTGTAGAGTAATTTGGTGTTGGTTTGTCTTGACCATAGAATTACACTAGTGCACTTTTGTGCATTGAGCAGGACCAACATAGAGGTGATCCAATTTATACTGACTTTATAATTGGATCAGATCTCGGTTTATTATGGAGTACATGCTCTGAATCCAAATATAATAACGGATACATATACTTAATATTTATTTCTTTAATTTACCAATGAGCGAGATTTATTTCGTTAAATCGATAGGCCCGGTAAATTTGGAAATAATATTATTTACATGGTGTGTCATTGATTATAGACGGAATCCGTGTTCTGGTGAGTCGGGATGATGATGCCCCCTTGATGAGCTCATAAGGTTTTGTTGGGACCGGGTGCATGTTGACATGAATGCGGGTTCGTAATTTAAAATTAATTATGTGCAGCGGAAGGTTTAGCATAAATAATTTCTCAAATTATTTAACCACACATCTAAGCATGCAACCTTATTTTGTGTAGACATGATCATATATTTAAAATTTTGCAGAAACATAAACTAATTTACTTGTTACCTTGCGTAACTCGAAGGAAGGGACGAAATCCAACCGTAAGCGTCCCTTGAAAGCTCCGCCTCTATTCGCGTCCACGCCGAGTATCTTCGGGATGACTTCCCAAAGCCACCAGTTTTGTGTTCTCGAGAACTACTAGATTCTCCGAGAACGCGACAAGAAAACCAAGAGAGAAGTAATCACATCGGAAAAACTCACCACCAAGGTTGGCCGGAATCACAATTCCGGCGAGAAGGAGGAAGATGACTTGCGCCCAATCCCAAGGTGATGATGGCCGGAGAGGAAGATCGTCCCAATGGAAGAACTTCGTCGCCTTGGTGCTTCTCCTTGTGCTCACGGCAAGAAGAAAGGGGAAGAAGCTTGTGGCCGGCCAAGAGGAAGAAGGGAGGAGAGGGAGAGAACCCAAGCAAGAATACTTGGATTATTTCGAATTTTTTCCAAGCCTTGCCTTGGGTCCTTTATATAGTGGTCTCTCAACCGCCAAGTCTCTTTTTTCTTATGGAATAAATTTTCATAAGAAATTTATCATATAAATTTTATATGACTTATTCCATCATGCCAAATCTTGATTTTATATCATGGTTAAAATCATATTTTAATTCATGATAAAAATTAACCAAGTCTCTTTTTTCTTATGGAATAAATTTTCATAAGAAATTTATCATATAAATTTCTTTATATAAATTTCTTTATATAAATTTCTTTATCATGGTAAATCAATCCATGATTGATTTTATAAAATAAAATAAACCAATCCATGGTTCATTTTAATTTCCATGAAAAATAAATTTCTTTATATAAATTTCTTTAAAAGACTTAGCCCCAATAAATTAAACTCATTTAATTCATCTATTAAGTCTTCAAAAGACTTAGCCATTTTACGCTTCCGATGCGTCTCTGAAAAATTCAGATTCGACTTATCGTTTGGCTCAACCAAACCCATCTCTCTTGATTGGAAAATCTAATTTTCAACTCGTTTTAAATCCCTCGGATTACTCGTAGTGCGTGTGACTAAATAGACTTTCGATTTATGTTGGCCGTCTATAATTAACCAATTATAGAACGATCATGAGTGGCACCTAGTAGTACATCATGATCCCCAATTAATCGAAAGATCAACGGTTGACCTCAGAAACAATTCCGAAACCCTTCAGCAGCTATAATGAATCGTGCCCCATTCCCTTCACCATCTTATACCTACTTGGTTCAGGACACGGTCTATGTGTGTCAGTCCCCACTAGGCTGACTACGTCACACCTAGCCCAAACAATGTTATCTCGTCCTACGGATTCTAATTACTCTCATGTATCTAAGAGATTCATACTCTGAACATGTCATGCTCTGGCCAGAGGCTTCGAGTAACAATCCGACGATAGGCCTTGGGTATACATCTCCTCGCAAGGAGTGGTGAATCCTTTGTAGGTTGTTCAAACATCTTCGGGCACTTCGGCTTATACCCAATCATCCTGGGTCCACACCTCCTTGGAGATGCTTGCTTAAGATGTCAAAGTATAAGTCTCCATGACCAAGATGACTTGAACACCGCAAGTCAAAGGAACATCGCACTTAAGCTACAGTAAGAACTTCATTGACATATCTATATGTAGATTACCATATGAAGTTTTACAGCTAGTCACTCCAATGAACTAGTTCCCTTAACTAGCATTCATGTTTATCTCCGGACATCCCAATGTTACCAGCCAGTGAGAATCAGCTGATTAGAGAATAACCCATGCTAGTCTCAACAGAATTGATAGTGTCCGTATTTATCAATTCATCGACTAGGGACAATTTAAATACTTCACAATTGCACATGTAGAGATAATCACTAGTTATGAATTCATCACAAATTCTCTCATGCTGTGAATTGTATTGCGGACATTCAGTAAATGAGTTTAAGATCTCAATCAAATACATAAACATGTATACTCAAATAGTGAATATTCATTTATTAAAATAAATGATTACAATCATAAGGCGATTGCCTTAGGACACTTCTCTCATATCACTAACAAACTCCCACTTGGCCTAATGCCAATCGCTACGGTATCCAATACCACAGGCTCTAATATGACCCTCAAACTTGCTTTGAGGCAAGGCCTTAGTTAAAGGATCCGCTAAATTCCTTTCAGTGGGAATTTTCTCAATTTGTATATCATTCCTACTTATAATATCTCTGATCAGATGATAGCGGCGAAGCACATGTTTGGATCGCTGATGAGACCTTGGTTCCTTTGCTTGTGCAATAGCTCCATTGTTGTCACAATAAACCGGTATTGCTTCATCAATGGTTGGAACCACACCAAGTTCTGAGACGAACTTCTTGATCCAGACTGCTTCCTTTGCTGCTTCTGAAGCTGCAATATTTTCCCCTTCCGTGGTAGAATCCGCTACGGTGTCTTGCTTGAAACTCGTCCAACTTATTGCGCCTCCATTCAAAATAAATACGTATCCAGACTGAGATTTGGAGTCATCCTTATCTGTCTGGAAACTGGCATCTGTATACCCATGTATTATCATATCACCTTCTCCATATATTAGGAGCACATCCTTAGTTCTTCTTAAGTACTTGAGGATTGTCTTGACAGCCGCCCAATGATCCATTCCTGGATCAGACTGGTATCTGCTTGTGACGCTCAGAGCATACGATACATCGGGCCTAGTACATAACATAGCATACATGATAGATCCTATCGCGGATGCATAAGGAATCTTATTCATGCAAATCCTCTCGTCTTCTGTGCGCGGACACATAGACTTCGAAAGGTTGATCCCATGCCTGATGGGAAGGTAACCTTTCTTGGATTCCAACATGCTAAACCCTTTTAGCACTTGGTCTATATATGTAGACTGTAAAAGACCAAGCAATCGTTTTGATATATCTCTATAGATTCTAATCCCAAGGATATAGGTTGCTTCTCCCAGGTCTTTCATGGAGAAAGTTTTGGACAACCAAATTTTAACTAACTGTAAGACTAATATATCGTTTCCTATAAGTAATATGTCATCGACATATAACATTAGGAATACGACTGCACTCCCACTAACCTTCTTGTACACACAACGTTCGTCAGGATTTTGTGAGAAACCAAACTCTTTGATTGTCTCATCAAAACGGATGTTCCAGCTCCTGGATGCTTGCTTTAGTCCATATATGGATCGTCGAAGCTTGCATACTTTGGTTTTATCAACCGTTGTGAAACCTTCAGGTTGTATCATGTATACATCCTCAAGCAGGTTTCCATTAAGGAAAGCTGTTTTCACATCCATTTGCCATATCTCATAATCATAATGAGCTGCTATGGCCAGGAGCATCTGAATGGATTTAAGCATAGCTACTGGCGAATAGGTTTCGTCATAATCAATTCCTTGTTTCTGACGATATCCTTTTGCCACTAATCTAGCCTTAAAGGTAACAACATTACCTTCCATGTCAGTTTTCTTCTTGAAAACCCACTTGCACCCTATGGGCTTAATCCCTTCAGGTGGGTTAACCAAGTCCCATACTTGATTTTTGTACATGGAATCCATTTCCGACTTCTTGGCTTCAAGCCATTTATCCCTTTCTGAATTATTCAGAACATCTTCATAATTGATAGGTTCGTCATTGTTATTGAGTAACACGTCGTTCGATTCACTTATGAGAAATCCGTATCTCTCTGGAATATTGTGTGTCCTATCAGACCTACGAAGAAGTGGTGTTGTTTTAGGTTCAACTGATAGCTCATCATTATGAGTTATCGGTTGTGGGTCTAGACTAGGTGTCTCTGTAATGTCTATTGGAGTTTCTTGAACTTCTTCAAGTTCAATGCTACTCCCACTGTTTTCTTGTAAAAGAAATTCTTTTTCTAGAAATACAGCATGCCTTGAAACAAACACCTTTTGTTCCAAGGGATGATAGAATTGGTAACCCTTCGTTTCCTTAGGGTATCTAATAAATAGACATTTATCAGACTTAGCATCCAATTTGTCTGATATAGTCCGCTTTACATAAGCAGGACAACCCCATATCTTTAGGTGAGATAAATGAGGTTTCTTACTATTCAACGTCTCATATGGAGTAGTAGAGACTACCTTGGTCGGGACTCTGTTTAGCAAGTAAACAGCTGTCTTAAGTGCATAGCCCCAAAAGGATTTTGGAAGAGTTGCATGATTCATCATAGATCTAACCATGTCCATCAAGGTTCGGTTACGCCTCTCAGATACACCATTATGTTGTGGTGTATATGGCTGAGTCCATTGAGACAATATCCAATTGTCCCTAAGATAATATTGAAACTCTTGACTTAAGTATTCACCACCCCGATTGGATCGAAGTATCTTAATACTTTTGCCAAGCTGTTTCTCTACTTCACTTCTGAACTCTTTGAATTTCTCAAAAGCTTCAGATTTGTATTTCATTAAGAACACATACCCGAATCGTGAGTGATCATCGATAAAGGTAATGAAGTAGCTATAGCCTCCTTGTGCAAGAGTTGACATTGGTCCACATACATCAGTATGTATTAGACCAAGCAATTCTCCCACTGGTTTACCTTTTCCGGAAAAGGGTAATTTGGCCATCTTGCCTTTTAGGCATGATTCGCATGTATCAAGTGAACCGGGTTCAAATGATTCCAGAATTCCACATCGGTGTAATTTGGTCATGCGTTTCTTGCTTATATGGCCAAGACGACAATGCTACATATAGGAGTCTATTTGATTATCTATTCGAGCACGTTTGTTGCTAACTTCGATATTGAAAATGTCACCGGATAAATCTAACGTGTAGATACCATTGCATAAAGTTTCGGTCCCATAAAGAACACCATTTAAAGTTATGTAACAGCAATTGTTACTAAAAGTTAAATGGTAACCCTTTTCATTCAAGCATGAAATAGATACAATGTTTTTTATTAACGAAGGAACAAAATAACAATTATCCAATTCTAAGACAAGTCCAGTAGGGAGCTTTAGCAAATATGTTCTGATGGCAATAGCAACAATCTTTGCACCATTTCCAACTTGGAAATTCGTTTCTCCCTTGACGAGTCTTCTTCTATTCCTTAGCCCCTGTATGTCATTACATATATGTGAGCTACACCCAGTATCAAGTACCCAGGTGTACGAGGAAATAGAGTGACATTCAATAACGAAGATGCCTGAAGATGATGGGGCATCGGATGCCTTTTTTTTTCAAGGACTTAAGATAAACCTTGCAGTTTCTTCGCCAATGGCCCTCCTTGCCACAATGATGGCAAGTGCCTTTTGGTACTTTTTCAATCCTTTTGTCCTTAGTTAACTTATTGGTGTCCAAAATGGAACGCAAATTCAGAGAAGACATGATCAAGTGATTATCCTAGAAATACAAATTGAGGTTATGTGATGAGAATGATAAAGAATGCATCAATATACATTCATTAAATCCTATTTATTTTTCGAATTGAATAACCCTTTTCATCAATTTGGGAGATCGTAGGAACATCTCCAAATAGGTTGATATCCATCCATAGATAAGAACAACCATGGCTGGGGCCATCAAGTTATTCTTAGCTATGAAGGTAGGTAATTATACCGATTACATATTACATATATGTAACTATCACATTATGCTATCAACTAAATGAATGTTTGCATAAATCATTGGGTTGTTAACTTATTAACAAGTATGCAACAATATACATAGCACCCAACTGCACCTCTCTTTACATCGACCTTGGCTGTGGCACAACAAATCGATGCTCCAAGCTTAAGGCTGACCCATTAATCAAGAAATAGTTTTAATATGGTTGGAGCTCATTCAACCGTTTAGTCAGGCTTGGATGTGTCCAACAACCAAAACTAAGGATTGACCTCTGACTCCAACTATATTAATCATAAACTAATTTCATGGTTTGAACATGTCGAGGTTCAAGCCGGGCATGATGTGTCCATCAACCCAAATGAGAAACAAAACTCCGGTTCTAACCATATTAATGGAAGGTGTTGGCCTTAATATTTTGTAAGGGGTTTTGGGTCTCATCGTTTTCTTTTAAGCACATTCATGACATATAATTATGTCATGTTCTAACGATTTTCTTAATAAAGTATGTATGTGACTTAATTTATCAAGTCTCATTAATTGAATTAGGAACCGGATTTCCTAATTCTAATTTCACACTTTATTCAAGGAACTGTTTTGGGAAACAATTTCCTAAATTGTCATAATCAATTTTGGAAATAATATGTTTAAGACTTTGATTTCTCTAAATCAAATCTTATTAAATTAAGAGACAGATTCCCTTAATTCAACCACATATTATTTTCATGAAAATCTTATTTAAGGAAATATACTCTATAGGAAACAATTTTCCTAATTAATTTTGGAGACAATAATATGTAAGAGCATCACCTCATAAATCAAATAAGGAAATTATCGTTTGAGAATCACCTCAAAAATTTCCAAGATTTGATCACATATTTTATTTATGGAAAATTAATATCAATAAATAACTTAATTTGGACGGCTCCCCAAGGCTCAATCCAAAATAAGAATTTATTGATAATATAATTTGGACGGCTCTCCGAGGCTCAATCTCAATTAAACATTTGACAATTTAAATTCAATTTAGGAAATTTAATTATAACAACTAACTTTAAATTGGACGGCTCCCCGAGGCTCAATCCAAAATAAAGAATTTTGTAAATAATTTAATTTCCAATTATGAATTTAAATGCCAATTAATATTCCCATAATTTGTCTAGACTTTCTTGAAAGAAAGTGCCCAAAATTGCGAGCTTTCCATAAATGGAAAGTTTCCAAAAAAAAATTTCAAAATAATTGTAAGTTTCTGGTACAAAGAAAACTTACGTATTTCTAAGATTGGAAAATTTCCAAAATAGGAAATTTCCAAAATTGGAAAGTTTCCAAAAATGGAAGGTTTTCACAATTATCATAAAATTTCAGAAACAGGGATATTTCAAAAGCTTGCGAAATTTCATGAGGATTTCCAAACTTTGAAATTCCTAAATCTAAAATTTATCATAAATGGAAAGTTTCCATAATTGAAAAATTTTCCAAAATTGAGATCATGACAAAGTTTTCCGCAAAACAATTATATGATTATGTCGAACACTAACCGGCTCTGATACCACTGTTGGGACCTGGTGCATGTTGACATGAATGCGGGTTCGTAATTTTAAAATTAATTACATGCAGTGGAAGGTTTAACATAAATAATTTCTCAAATTATTTAACCACACATCTAAGCATGCAACCTTATCTTATGTAGATATGATCATATATTTAAAATTTTGCAGAAACATAAACTAATTTACTTGTTACCTCGCGTAACTCGAAGGAAGGGACGAAATCCAACCGTAAGCGTCCCTTGGAAGCTCCGCCTCTATTCGCGTCCACGCCGAGTATCATCGGGATGACTTCGCAAAGCCATGAGTTTCGTGTTCTCGAGAACTACTAGATTCTCCGAGAACGTGACAAGAAAACCAAGAGAGAAGTAATCACATCGGAAAAACTCACCACCAAGGTTGGTCGGAATCACAATTCCAGCGAGAAGGAGGAAGATGACTTGCGCCCAATCCCAAGGTGATGATGGCCGGAGAGGAAGATCGTCCCAACGGAAGAACTTCGTCGCCTCGGTGCTTCTTCTTGTGCTCACGGCAAGAAGAAAGGGGAAGAAGCTTGTGGCCGGCCAAGAGGAAGAAGGGAGGAGAGGGAGAGAACCCAAGCAAGAATACTTGGATTATTTCGAATTTTTTCCAAGCCTTGCCTTGGGTCCTTTATATAGTGGCCTCTTAACCGCCAAGTCTCTTTTTTTTATGGAATAAATTTTCATAAGAAATTTATCATATAAATTTTCTATGACTTATTCCATCATGCCAAATCTTGATTTTATATCATGGTTAAAATCATATTTTAATTCATGATAAAAATCAACCAAGTCTCTTTTTTCTTATGGAATAAATTTTCATAAGAAATTTATCATATAAATTTCTTTATCATGGTAAATCAATCCATGGTTGATTTTATAAAATAAAATAAACTAATCCATGGTTCATTTTGTAGGGTTTTTCGGGCCGCGAAAACCGCTTTTTCGCGTCGCGGAAACCCCGAAAGCCCCAATAGAAAGGATCCGAGCGAAGAAAACCATTTCAAAAATTTACGAGTGCTCGTTTACATGCTTCAAAACCGATCTACGACCTAGATCTATTAGAGAAGAGAAAAACTACCTTCGATGCGTGCCCCGCAATTCCCGCTCGCTCCTCGGTTGGTGTCGGATCTCAAGGATGCAAAGTAGCAACCCTCTAGAAGTATCCACACAAGCAAGAGAGTGGAGAGGAGAGCCCAAAAGTGTGCTAGCACTTGATTGGGTCTCGGCAAGATGAGAGGAGAGGGAGAGCCAAAACCGAAAACTCATTGGGAGAAGAATCAATCACACACAAAAAAAAACTCATTTTTGTGTGTATAAGTGGCAGGCCACTTAATGGCCATTATTGGCCATTAAGTGGCCGGCCACCACCTTCCATAACCCCCTATTTGAATTCAAAATTCAAATGGGGAGGTTACTTAGCCTTGATGATGATGCCAAGTCATCACTTGGTCAAGTCAAGGTGATGTGGCTTGAGTCAAGTCAAACTTGCCTCTTATGGACTTTCCATATTTAGCCAAAGTCAAACTTTGACTTCATTATTCTCCCATGATTAGATTCATCCAACACTTGGATCAAACTCGAGTCCAACTCAAGTTGTCTAATTTGAGTCAAGTCAAACTTGCCTTTTATGGACTTTCCATATTTAGCCAAAGTCAAACTTTGACTTCATTATTCTCCCATGATTAGATTCATCCAACACTTGGATCAAACTCGAGTCCAACTCAAGTTGTCTAATTTGAGTCAAGTCAAACTTGCCTTTTATGGACTTTCCATATTTAGCCAAAGTCAAACTTTGACTTCATTACTCTCGGTCCATCATATGGACTTATTCTCCATCTATTGCTCTATGTGTGTGACCCTATAGGTTCTTGTAACGTTGGCAATGCCCTTAAACCTATTTAAGGACATAAGCAATGAGAGGTATCTAGCAACACATCATTGCTACCCAAGTTACAAGAATGTCGAGATCCAACATCACCATTGTGACTAATAATTGTGACCATCACAATATGTGACAACGTCCTTCTATCCTCGATATCTAGATTGATCTTCTATGAAGCATAGACCGTGTCATCCTCCAATCAATCTATGTGTCTTGAACTCCAAGTAGACTCACTATAATCAAATAAACTCAATATCTCATATTGCCTTATTTGGGCATGGCCATGCACTTAGTGATCTCACTCTATCAAGACTATGATATCTCTCCCGTCATATAGGAGGGATAGATCCCATCTACATCACTCACATCCCTCCGCATAATTTGTTACATACCCAGTAATCGCCTTTATAGTCCACCCAGTTACGGGTGACGTTTGACGAAACCAAAGTACATAACTCCTTATGTAGGGAACTATGGTGACTTCAGGTCTAAGGACTAATAGTCATACTAATAGTCACATGAGAAAGTATATGACACTCATATAACGATCCATGATACTTTCTCATGGCGGGCCATTCAGTATACATTCCCTAATGTATACCCATGTGTCAACTTGATATCTCATATCCATGACTTGTGAGATCAAGTATCATGTTGACCTACATGCTAGTCTCTATGCATTAACATTGTCCTTGAATGTTAATACTTGACTAGGAATAATTAAAAGTAGTGTTCTCTATATCATCTCACTATCGATTCAACTAATCGATTGATATAGATAAGAACCTTCTACTCAAGGACGTTATTATACTAAGTTATTTGGCACCAATACACATAAGTACAATAACCATAAGAAATGCCTTTATATATAAGAAATATATATACAAGAATATGATACAATGAGTCCAAAAAGTAATCATCATATGATTGGCTCTAGGGCTCTCACTAACAATCTCCCACTAGCACTAGTGCCAATCGCTGTAGTATCTAATACCCAATGACCTAGTGTGACCATCATGCTTTATCTGTGCCAAAGCCTTGGTCAAGGGATCTGCGACGTTAGCCTCTGTGGGTACTCTGCAAATCTTCACATCTCCTCGATCGATGATCTTTCGAATGAGATGGAATCGCCGTAGTATGTGTTTGGTCCGCTGGTGTGAGCGAGGTTCCTTAGCCTGCGCAATAGCTCCATTGTTGTCACAATAGAGCTCTACGGGATCAGATATGCTAGGAACCACCCCAAGCTCAGTGATGAGCTTGCGGATCCAAACTGCCTCCTTTGCTGCCTTTGATGCAGCAATATACTCAGCTTCTGTTGTAGAATCTGCAACTGTGTCCTGCTTCGAACTCTTCCAGCTCACAGCTCCGCCATTCAAGCAAAACACGAACCCTGACTGCGATCTGTAATCATCCTGGTCGGTTTGGAAGCTGGCATCAGTGTAACCCTTTACAACTAGATGCTCATCGCCTCCAAATATCAAAAAATATTCCTTAGTCCTTCTCAAGTACTTAAGGATATTCTTGACCGCTATCCAGTGACGTTCACCTGGATCTGACTGGTACCTGCTCGTCATGCTCAAAGCATACGAGACATCAGGACGAGTACATAACATGGCGTACATGATAGATCCTATGGCTGAGGCATAAGGGATCTTGCTCATGCGGTCTCTCTCCTCTCTAGAAGAGGGACCTTGAGTCTTCGAAAGACTCACGCCATGTGACATTGGCAGATTTCCCTTCTTGGAATTCTGCATGGCAAACCGTTGCAAAACGGTATCAATGTATGTACTCTGACTTAGGCCAAGCAATCTCTTAGATCTATCTCTATAGATCTTTATGCCTAGAATGCAGGCTGCTTCACCTAAGTCCTTCATTGCGAAACAAGTCCCCAACCAAGTCTTCACAGACTGTAGCGAAGGGATGTTGTTCCCAATGAGTAGTATGTCATCCACATACAAGACTAGGAAGACTACTGTGCTCCCACTAACCATCTTGTAGACACAAGGTTCATCTTCGTTCTTGATGAAACCAAACTATTTGATCGCATCATCGAATCGAAGATTCCAGCTCCGAGAAGCTTGCTTTAGTCCATAAAGGGACTTATGCAGCTTGCATACTCTACCAGTATGCTTTGGATCTACAAAACCCTCAGGTTGTGTCATGTACACTTCCTCGAGGAGGTTTCCATTCAGAAACGCAGTTTTGACGTCCATCTGCCAGATCTCATAATCGTGGTATGCTGCAATAGCAAGCAAGATCCTAATGGACTTGAACATCGCGACTGGAGAAAAAGTTTCATCATAGTCAATACCATGAATTTGCTTGAAACCTTTAGCTACTAGTCTACCCTTATAGGTATGTACAAGTCCATCCATGTCAGTCTTTCTCTTAAAGACCCACTTACACCCAATGGGTTTGACCCCTTCAGGTGGATCAACCAAAGTCCATACTTGGTTGGTGTACATGGAATCCATCTCGGATCTCATGGACTCTAGCCATTTCTCAGAATCTGGGCTCATCACAGCTTCCTGATAGGTGGTAGGCTCATTCTTAATGATCATAACGTCATCATGGTCAGGCAAGAGAAATGAATATCTCTCAGGCTGACGACGTACCCTATCAGACCTGCGAAGAGGTAGGTCTACCTGAACAGGTTGTTGTTCCACAACTTCTTGTGTAACAATCTCATCCACAACTTCTTGTGGTTCCTGTTGAGTATCCATCAAGGGCTCAGTGCTATCGTCGTTGTCTTGAACTTCTTCAAGATCAAACAGACTCCCACTAGTCTTTCTAGAAACAAAGTCCCTTTCTAGAAAGACCCCAGTCTTAGCAACAAACACTTTGTGCTGACTGGGAATGTAGAAGTAATATCCCTTAGTTTCCTTGGGATATCCCACGAAATAGCACTTATCGGACTTGGGTCCCAGTTTGTCTGAGACTTGACGTCTAACGTAAGCCTCACAACCCCAAACTCTCATGAAAGACATCTTGGGACTCCTCCCAGTCCATATCGTATATGGTGTCTTCATGACCGCCTTTGATGGAACACGGTTAAGTGTGAACGCTGCCGTGTCTAGAGCATATCCCCAAAAGGATATAGGAAGATCTGCGTGACTCATCATAGATCGTACCATATCTAATAAGGTACGATTCCTCCTTTCGGATACATCATTCCACTGTGGTGTCCCAGGAGGAGTGAGTTGAGATAGAATCCCACACTCAGCTAAATAGTCACGAAACTCATGGCTCAGGTATTCTCCACCTCGATCTGATCGAAGTATTTTAATACTCTTGCCGAGTTGGTTTTGTACTTCATTTCTGAATTCTTTGAACTTTTCAAAGGACTCGGACTTATGTGTCATCAAGTACACATAACCATATCTACTGAAATCATCAGTAAATGTGATGAAGTATCTATAACCACCTCGAGCAGCAACATTGAAAGGGCCACATACATCAGAATGTATGAGTCCTAACAAATCTGTTGCCTTCTCGCTATGTCCACTAAAGGGAGTCTTAGTCATCTTGCCTAGAAGGCATGACTCGCATGTCTCATATGATTCAAAATCAAATGAATCCAGCAGTCCATCCTTATGGAGCTGGGACAAGCGACTCTCATTTATGTGGCCTAAGCGACAGTGCCAGAGATAGGTTGGGTTCAACTCATTTGATCTCAACCTCTTGGTACTTACATTATAGATAGGGCGTTCTAAGTCTAGAATGTAGAGTCCGTTGATAAGATCTGCACTACAATAGAACATTTCATTTAAATAGACTGAACAACATTTGTTCTTAATTATAAATGAGAAGCCTTTCTTGTCTAGACAAGAAACAGAAATTATGTTCTTAGTAAGTGCAGGTACATAACAACAATCATCTAGTTCCAGTACAAGCCCAGAGGGCAGAGATAGAAAATAAGTTCCTACAGCAACAGCAGCAACTCGTGCTCCATTGCCTACTCGTAGGTCCACCTCGCCCTTTGCCAATGCCCTGCTATTTCTTAGCCCCTGCACATTGGTACAAATGTGAGAAGCACATCCAGTATCTAATACCCATGATGTAGAAATAGAAAGGTTGACTTCTATAACATATATACCTGAAGTAGAAGGCTCGCTTCTCTTCTTCTTAAGATCCTCCAGGTATACCTTGCAGTTCCGCTTCCAATGCCCTGCCTGCCCTTGATATAATTGCTTGAGGTGGTCAATCATATCGTAAGCATTCATGTTCTCGTGTTGCTTCTGAAGCTCAGAGGACATGCAGCATAGCATTAGGCACGACACGTCTAACGCGTCGTCTTGATGCTTCTGATGAGCATCTCTAACGCTACGGATGGCTGAGGGTGGTGGTGCTTCAGGAACTGCTTGCTCTAGAACGTACAGCTTACGTTCCTGTTTGAGGACTATCCTCAAGTTCCTGTACCAGTCCAGGAAATTAGCTCCAGTGAGCTTGTCCTTCTCAAGGACAGATCGCAGAGAGAGAGTATTCGCGTTTGAAGACATGGCAATCTACAACAGATAAATGCAGAGAATAAATATCATATTCTAGTAATCATCTAATTAGGCCTTTAATTAAATGATGCTCCCACTAAATTATAGGAATTTTGGTGGAATCAAGTCATTGGAGTGGTCAAACCACACTACTAGATCCGTACCAATTTACTATAATTTATGTGGGACAAGATCCACATCATACTATGCCTTGAGTTAGCTTTGGCTAAATCGCCCAAGACTTAGTATGATCGGTAGATAACTAATTTATCAATTACATCTCTATGCAACTCTTGTTTATAGGATCAAGAATTAACATTTATGAATAATCTTGAGTTAGCTTTGGCTAAATCGCCCAAGACTATTGATAAATGCGATCTTGTCCTACCTTTCCAACTATTGGAATACGCCTATAGCTTTACTCGATCCAATTGAGTTAACTAGTTACTTAATCTGATTGAGCTCGATCTAACCCGAGCCGTGATAGGCGGGACCAAGGTTGTCCCTCCGCATCCTACCAAGATTAAATGCGTTGCTCTGCTTTGGCAGAATCGACAAGCGCATATGATCGAGGTAGTGATGGGTATCAGGACCCGGTAGGCGTTTACGAGTCGATTCGATTTTAGATCTAATCTAATCGAGGATGTGCATCACATCTAGGCATTTATGAAATCTAATTTAATCCTAAATGTGTATTAAGTGCACATCAAAATGTGGTTCCCACATTACTTGTGCATCTCATACACTTAAGTTTATTTTTACTATTCTACATTATCATGCATCATATACATCACAAGCATAGCAATAATAAAATAAACTTAAGTGACTTGGTCATGGCCCTACTAAGACCCTCTCAAGCCAATGAGAGGATCCGATGGTCAACCTAGGTCTAGCGGCTTCTCCAAGCGCTTCCTCTTGACCGTCTTGGTGTTGTCGGCTAGTTCTCCCGAGTCCAAGTTCTCCGGAATTTCCGTCGTCTTCACTTTTGTACATTACAAATTTTTATACTCGAGTTACATTCGAGTCTAAATATGAAATACAACAGAAATAAAATATTAAAAGCCGACACGCAGGTCGCAAACACAATACAACACGCACATGTACAAAAACGGCGCGCAGGCCGTATTATGAATTACAACACAATTTTAATCTTATTAAAAATTGGGTTTTGGGCCATGACCATCACACTACTGTACATAATTCAAAATTATGTAATTTTACAGATTTTATATAATTTTTCTACTGATTTTTTTAGAATTTTTCGAGTCACAACTCCGCGGCGGTCCCGGTAATCGGGTTTCGGGCGTAATCGCGAGACAAAGCCCCTTGCGGGGTTAGGGGCAGCGCCCCTACTCGTGAAATAACCTTCATGAGTGTCTTCTTGCGATTATACAGTGCCTTTACCCGCTGTCCCAAAATCCATTTGGGCGAAACTTGCCGTTTCGGAGAAGTTTTTCTCGGTGGCAAAGTCTACAAGTGCTTCGCACTCGTCGCTTTGCCTCTACGAGGAAAAATACTCAAAAAAAACCTAAAATTTAGAAAAATTACAGAAGCATAAAATTATCTAAATTTTGTATCTAATACAAAAAAAAATAAAACCAAAACGAGCACAAGCTTCGCTCGTGGCTCTGATACCACTGTAGGGTTTTTCGGGCCGCGAAAACCGCTTTTTCGCGTCGCGGAAACCCCGAAAGCCCCAATAGAAAGGATCCGAGCGAAGAAAACCATTTCAAAAATTTACGAGTGCTCGTTTACATGCTTCAAAACCGATCTACGACCTAGATCTATTAGAGAAGAGAAAAACTACCTTCGATGCGTGCCCCGCAATTCCCGCTCGCTCCTCGGTTGGTGTCGGATCTCAAGGATGCAAAGTAGCAACCCTCTAGAAGTATCCACACAAGCAAGAGAGTGGAGAGGAGAGCCCAAAAGTGTGCTAGCACTTGATTGGGTCTCGGCAAGATGAGAGGAGAGGGAGAGCCAAAACCGAAAACTCATTGGGAGAAGAATCAATCACACACAAAAAAAACTCATTTTTGTGTGTATAAGTGGCAGGCCACTTAATGGCCATTATTGGCCATTAAGTGGCCGGCCACCACCTTCCATAACCCCCTATTTGAATTCAAAATTCAAATGGGGAGGTTACTTAGCCTTGATGATGATGCCAAGTCATCACTTGGTCAAGTCAAGGTGATGTGGCTTGAGTCAAGTCAAACTTGCCTCTTATGGACTTTCCATATTTAGCCAAAGTCAAACTTTGACTTCATTATTCTCCCATGATTAGATTCATCCAACACTTGGATCAAACTCGAGTCCAACTCAAGTTGTCTAATTTGAGTCAAGTCAAACTTGCCTTTTATGGACTTTCCATATTTAGCCAAAGTCAAACTTTGACTTCATTATTCTCCCATGATTAGATTCATCCAACACTTGGATCAAACTCGAGTCCAACTCAAGTTGTCTAATTTGAGTCAAGTCAAACTTGCCTTTTATGGACTTTCCATATTTAGCCAAAGTCAAACTTTGACTTCATTACTCTCGGTCCATCATATGGACTTATTCTCCATCTATTGCTCTATGTGTGTGACCCTATAGGTTCTTGTAACGTTGGCAATGCCCTTAAACCTATTTAAGGACATAAGCAATGAGAGGTATCTAGCAACACATCATTGCTACCCAAGTTACAAGAATGTCGAGATCCAACATCACCATTGTGACTAATAATTGTGACCATCACAATATGTGACAACGTCCTTCTATCCTCGATATCTAGATTGATCTTCTATGAAGCATAGACCGTGTCATCCTCCAATCAATCTATGTGTCTTGAACTCCAAGTAGACTCACTATAATCAAATAAGCTCAATATCTCATATTGCCTTATTTGGGCATGGCCATGCACTTAGTGATCTCACTCTATCAAGACTATGATATCTCTCCCGTCATATAGGAGGGATAGATCCCATCTACATCACTCACATCCCTCCGCATAATTTGTTACATACCCAGTAATCGCCTTTATAGTCCACCCAGTTACGGGTGACGTTTGACGAAACCAAAGTACATAACTCCTTATGTAGGGAACTATGGTGACTTCATGTCTAAGGACTAATAGTCATACTAATAGTCACATGAGAAAGTATATGACACTCATATAACGATCCATGATACTTTCTCATGGCGGGCCATTCAGTATACATTCCCTAATGTATACCCATGTGTCAACTTGATATCTCATATCCATGACTTGTGAGATCAAGTTATCATGTTGACCTACATGCTAGTCTCTATGCATTAACATTGTCCTTGAATGTTAATACTTGACTAGGAATAATTAAAAGTAGTGTTCTCTATATCATCTCACTATCGATTCAACTAATCGATTGATATAGATAAGAACCTTCTACTCAAGGACGTTATTATACTAAGTTATTTGGCACCAATACACATAAGTACAATAACCATAAGAAATGCCTTTATATATAAGAAATATATATACAAGAATATGATACAATGAGTCCAAAAAGTAATCATCATATGATTGGCTCTAGGGCTCTCACTAACACATTTTAATTTCCATGAAAAATAAATTTCTTTATATAAATTTCTTTAAAAGACTTAGCCCCAATGAATTAAACTTATTTAATTCATCTATTAAGTCTTCAAAAGACTTAGCCATTTTACGCTTCCGATGCGTCTCTGAAAATTCAGATTCGACTTATCGTTTGGCTCAACCAAACCCAATCTCTCTTGATTGGAAAATCCAATTTTCAACTCGTTTTAAATCCCTCGGATTACTCGTAGTGCGTGTGACTAAATAGGCTTTCGATTTATGTTGGCCGTCTATAATTAACCAATTATAGAACGATCATGAGTGGCACCTAGTAGTACATCATGATCCCCAATTAATCGAAAGATCAACGGTTGACCTCAGAAACAATTTTGAAACCCTTCAGCAGCTATAATGAATCGTGCCCCATTCTCTTCACCATCTTATACCCACTTGGTTCAGGACACGGTCTATGTGTGTCAGTCCCCACTAGGCTGACTACGTCACACCTAGCCCAAACAATGTTATCTCGTCCTACGGATTCTAATTACTCTCATGTATCTAAGAGATTCATACTCTGAACATGTCATGCTCTGGCCAGAGGCTTCGAGTAACAATCCGACGATAGGCCTTGGGTATACATCTCCTCGCAAGGAGTGGTGAATCCTTTGTAGGTTGTTCAAACATCTTCGGGCACTTCGGCTTATACCCAATCATCCTGGGTCCACACCTCCTTGGAGATGCTTGCTTAAGATGTCAAAGTATAACTCTCCATGACCAAGATGACTTGAACACCGCAAGTCAAAGGAACATCGCACTTAAGCTGCAGTAAGAACTTCATTGACATATTTATATGTAGATTACCATATGAAGTTTTACAGCCAGTCACTCCAATGAACTAGTTTCCTTAACTAGCATTCATGTTTATCTCCGGACATCCCAATGTTACCAGCCAGTGAGAATCAGCTGATTAGAGAATAACCCATGCTAGTCTCAACAGAATTGATAGTGTCCGTATTTATCAATTCATCGACTAGGGATAATTTCAATACTTCACAATTGCACATTTAGAGATAATCACTAGTTGTGATCCCATCACAAATTCTCTCATGCTGTGAATTGTATTGCGGACATTCAGTAAATGAGTTTAAGATCTCAATCAAATACATAAACATGTATACTCAAATAGTGAATATTCATTTATTAAAATAAATGATTACAATCATAAGGCGATTGCCTTAGGACACTTCTCTCATATCACTAACAGGTTTATCATGTTAAATCCTGCAGGTAGACTTGGTCCATCATGATGATAAGGATGAGTGATACTAATCAAGGAGTTAGATGTTGATTAATTAAAATTGTTAGTAATTTAAATTAATCAACGGGCATTTGATATCTTAAACACGAGGAGAAAATTGTACTCATACTAGGCGGAGCCCATATATAAATATAGGGGTTGGTGAGGTAGTTCAATGAGGATCCTTAGTGGAATGGATCTTCATTAATGGATCAGGTTTGGATCCATTAGTAGGCCAAGACCCAACTCCTCCTCATAGTCCCTATTGTAGCCCTATATATACCCCATGATGGCATGAAACCAAGAATCCAATTCAACACAAGAGAACCCTAAGCCTCTCCTCTCCTCCTCTCTCTCTCTCTCTCTCCCTCTCTCGTTTGGGTGTGCGACGCCGACGGCAATTTTCTCCAAGGAAGGAGCGCAACTCAACTTGGAGAAAAGTTGCTCATGCAACTTGGAGAACTTTCTCCAGAAAAGTTGCTCACGCAACTTGGAGATTTTTCTCCAAAATTCTCCAGAAAAGTTGCGTGATTCTCCAGAAAGGTTGCTCACGCAACTTGGAGAATTTTCTCCTTGAGCAAGAAACGCAACTTTGCTCAAGGGAGCAAAGCTTTGTCCAAGCTTCGTACTCACGTTGCTGTGGAGAAGAAGACAAGTTGCTATGGGCAGTAACTCAAAGCTCGGGCGCCGGCGGTGGAGGAAAGGAGTAGTAGGGGGTTGTGTTTGGATTTTCTTCTTCCTTGGAGTGGCCGGCGACAACCCTAAGGTTAGGGCTTGGTTGGCGCAACGAGAAGGGATTGACTTAGTGACCACGGTTTTGGTAGATCGTCGCCCACACGTCATCCAAGAGGGGAGGGTCATACAATAGAAGATCGCGAGGTAAAAGGAAAGGTATAATCTTCTCTTTGGCTCCTTGTTTTTTATCATTTTATG
The DNA here is from genome assembly GCA_024364735.1 of Boesenbergia rotunda. NCBI lineage: Eukaryota > Viridiplantae > Streptophyta > Magnoliopsida > Zingiberales > Zingiberaceae > Boesenbergia > Boesenbergia rotunda. The sequence continues at coordinate 264,105 of JAGFNQ010007875.1, forward strand.
TGGTTTGATTAATTATCCATGTTGTTAATTATTTGATAATTAATTATGATAATTAATCATGTTGGACCCCGATGATAAACACAAAAATCGGTGATCCACTCATCGTCTTTTTCGCGACTAATTGGTTAGGAGAGTTACAAGGCTTGAACATCATGTTTGGCCAAGTTGTAACTGTTGGATCGAGAAGAACGATAGAGGGGGGGGGGTGAATATCATAAAACGTTTCGGATTCGCAAAAGAGAATAAGCAGCGGAAAATAAAGAAACACAAATGCGAACTCAAGCGATTTTACTTGGTTCGGAGTCGCTGTCGGCTCCTACTCCAAGGCCCACGGTCGTTGACCGTTTACTGCGGGCAATACTATATGAGCGCAAAAGGTTTACAAGAATTGTATAAGTAAATTACAGTAAATATAACAGTTTTACTCTTCGTGATCAACGCCCGGTATAGATCGTACTTCTGAGTAGAGGGTCGTCGTCGGCGCTTCAATCTCGAGTTGGGAGGTTTCTGGAGCAGAGCGCTTAAGTCGAAGAGCGTAGTGGCGTTGGAATAATGTGTTGAGAAGCCTTGGGATGCGAGCCCCTTATATAGTGAGCCTGGGGGCGCCCGGGACGTTGGGGGCGCCCTCCATGTGTCTCACGATCCGGCAACCTCTCGGTCAGCCCTTATCCCTCAAGGATCGGGCTTGAGGTTTGACGGGGGCGCTCGGGAAGCAGGGGGCGCCCGGGTTGACTCTTTCAGCGGGCTTCTCGGCTAGATAAGCTTCTATCGCTTCGTTGGCTTCGACCCAAGGCACCCGAGCCATCCGGGGCGCCCGGGAGCACGGGGGTGCCCGGGAGCATGGGGGCACCCGGGAGCATAAGCTTCCGAAGCATTTTCTTGCTTAACTTGTTTTGCCTTGACCTTGGGGGCGCCCGGGACACTGGGGGCGCCCTGCCCAGCTGCTTGCCCCTCTCCTTTGGGGCGTTCTAAGCTGCAGAAACACATTCCTTTGGTCTTGCATCCAAGGTTAGTCCAAAACAACACAATGTAATAAAATATTAGGTTTACACAGCCTTAGCTGTCTTGGTTCTGACTTTGGGTCTCCAAAATGGAACCCTAGGTCGAACCGACGCCTACTGTTCCCTCGACGGGGAACACGTCCTCACCTACTCCTCTCAGGAGAGTTTACCTTTTGCCAACTGGCTTCTCCGGTTGGACTTTTGCCTAGCAGTCCTTTGCTAGGGCTTAGGTACCAAGCTGTCCTTCGCCCGGTGCCTAGCAGTCCTTCGCTAGGTTTTCGGTACCAAGCAGTCCTTCGCCCGGTGCCTAGCAGTCCTTCGCTAGGGCTTTGTATCCTGGCATTCCTTCGCTAGGTGCCTAACAGTCCTTCGCTAGGGCTTTGTATCCTGGCAGTCCTTCGCCAGGTGCCTAGCAGTCCTTTGCTAGGGCTTTGTTTCCTGGCAGTCCTTTGCCAGGTGCCTAGCAGCCCTTCGCTAGGACTTTGTTTCCTGGCAGTCCTTCGCCAGGTGCCTAGCAGCTCTTCGCTAGGACTTTGTTTCTTGCACACTTAATGAGCATATTAGATAACAAATAACACTTAACTTTGAATCCTTTGCCAATATCAAAACAAGGTTAGATATGGTGCTTCCTGCACCAACAATCTCCTCCTTTTTGATTTATGGCAACACAATTCAAAGTTAAGTAAAAAACTTTATAACAGTTAAGAACATAAGGTAAAAATGAAGTATAGCAATTTTACACAATTCAACGTTAAGTAAAAACTTGATAACAGTTAATAATATAAGGTAAGATTTTGAAAAAAATGCTCCCCCTAAAACCCTGAATACTTGTGTTATAAAATACTTAACTTTGACCTTTCCTCCCCCTTTGACATATATCAAAAACAAACATGGGTGAACAAGGTAAAAATTTAAAAAGTTTTGCAAACCTAAATTTTGTTAAACAACTTTTACTTACAAGGCTTTGCAAAACTTAGGCAAAATTTTTGAAGTCAAATTTCCAAAAAGAGTTTAACTTTGAGAATTGGGAAAAATTTATTTTAAAAGAATTTGCACACTTAGAAGAATTTGCTTGGAAGTACTTTGTGTATTTTGAAAAATAAAATCTTTAAGAAATTTCTAGACAAGTTTTTCACCAAAAACTTTACTTAGAAACATTTGCCAAAATTTTCAAAAAGATTTTGCTCAGACAAATTTTGTTTACTAAGAAAAATTTTACTTAGGAAAAAAACATGCACTTAAAAAATTTGAAACACTTAGAAATACATAGAAATTTTTGAAGCACTTTTTGTAAAAGAGATAAAAATTAAACAAAATTTCCTTTCTCTCTTTCCTTTCTCTCCCCCTTAATGTGAAATTCTTCTCCTTATGTTTTTCTAAGATAAACTTTCTTTGAAAAAGGAAAAAAGTTAAGGAAGAATTTAATTTCACTTTTTCTACTCTCCCCCTTGGCCATATATCAATAAAGAAATATATTTTGAAAGAAGTTTTAAGAAAAAAAATTTGTGTATCAGAGCCTATGAGTTTTGAAAACATAAAAATATTTAGCATAATTCTTGAAAGCATAGCAAAAAGCTTTAAATTGCACCAACAAAACTCCACAAAAAAATATTTTGTATTTGTAGGCAAGTCTTTTAGAAACTTCACGCACTTAGAACACTATTGCCTTGACAAGTATTAGTACTTTTGAAAACATTATACTTTGAAAAAATAGAAGTACTTTTGAATGATATTATGCATTTTTTTTAAAAAAATTAATTTTATTTTGAAAACATAATACTTGACTTGGTTTCTTTTCCAGTCTGACACAATCCTAGGAAACCTTATTAACTACAAGGACATTTCCTAAGTGTCCTGGAAATTCTTCAAACTCAGCTAATTATTATTTTCCATAAGTATTAAAAAAATGAAAGTATTTAAACAAACTCCCTTATGTTTTCAGACGGATTTAAATAATGTAGTACATGAAAACATATTATTTTGAAATTAGCAAATCCTTCAGTTTGACCTCCCCCTAAACTTGACACTGTCCTAGGAGGCTTGTTGACCACAAGTACTCTTCCTCTGAGTCTTTAGGGTTGGTTCAAACCACAAGAATTATTTGATAATTCAAAACAAATAATTAAAAAAACTTATCAGAAAATCTTCTTTTGGTTTAGACTTCCCCTAAATTTGACATATCCTAGGAGTCCTTGTAGATCATGAAGTGGACCTTCCTCTGTGTCTTTAGGGTTTACTAAAATCAAAAGAATAGTTTTGAATAACAGTATGATAATATAATTTTAGAAAATTCAATTTGAAATGAAGATAATTTTAAAGTATAAGCCCCGTTTTCGAAAAACATTTTGAAATGATAATAATTTTTCAAAGTAATATATGAAGGTTTTTGGATCAAATTTAAAATATTTTGAAATGATAATAATTTTCCAAGGAGATAGTAATATACGAGGATCTTTGAATCAAATTTATGAAAACCTTATTTTGAGATGATACTAAATTTTAGAGCATAAGGTTTTTGAAAAAATCTAAATTTTTCGAAAAAAAACTCCCCTTGTATCCGACTCGTCTGACTTTGTCTAAGTGCTTGAAGGGTCTTCCGTATTGACTAGGTTTGACTATGTCGACTTGGTTTTATCAATAATTGACCCAATCAAGTCCTAGGTCTTAGTATACTTCAATCAAGACTTAGTTTGATGAGTTCGCATTCAGAACTCTTCCGTGCTCGAGTTCGTCCGCTCCGCAAAAGTTCAAGACCGTCGACACGCCATCCAAGATAGTCTACAATCCTTTCCGGTGTCGTCGGTACCGTTTATTTTCGTTGTTCAAATTATGTACTAAATCTCTATAATACTTTTTGTGACTTATAGAATTGCCCAACAAAAACGGTCAAGGACCGTGGACTTTGGAGTAGGAGCCAACACAGACTCTGTACCAAGTAAAAAGAAACTTTGTTAGCATTGTGATTTTTGTGTCTTCCACTGTGTTCTGATTTATTTTCCGAAAATTTTACGTAATCGTTATTCACCCCCTCTACCGATTACAACAATCCTATATGTGATATCAGAGCCAAGTTGCTCAAACATGGTGAAACCGCCAACTGAGCAGTTTTTTGAATCGTTTGTTTTCATTATATATATATATATATATATATATATATATATATATATATCGTTCTTCGAGGTTGGTGCAACACCACTCGAATTGTTCTAAATTTTTTCATACCACATTACTAATCCAAGACAAAGTCTTTGAACGAATTCTTTTTTTTTTTTGATTTTTCAGGAAATTCTAAATGGACATCCAAGAAGGCTACAGTACTGTGCGCCCTCCCCTGTTCTCCGGTGAGGATTTTTCTTACTAGAAGAGCAAAATAGAGGTCCACCTGAAAACTCAGGTGGAAATGCAAATTATCATCCAATCTGGACTGGAAATCCCCAAAAATGCGCAAGGAGAAATCCAAGGGTACTCTGAGTGGGACACCTCGCTTAAAAAGAAGATAGAAGCGGACGCAAAAGCCACTCAAACTCTGTAATGTGGACTGACGAACGAAGAACTCAATCGCGCCGGGCCATTCAACAGTGCCAAGGAACTGTGGAGTAAGCTGATCGAGTTATATGAGGGGACGTCGGACACAAGAATCAGCAAGAGAGACCTCCTCCTCAACATATTATATACGATCAAGATGCAAGATGGTGAAACTGCCGCTCAGCTACACGCAAGAATTCAAGAAATCATGAACGATCTACACACGATAGATCACAAGGTAGAAAACTGTGATCTAATCAGGTATACCTTAAACCCATTCCCAAGAAACTCTTTATGGGCATCGATGGTAGATGTTTACAAGGTTTCTAGGAATCTTTCAGATATTAAATTGGATGAATTATTTTATGAATTAGAATTGCACGAACAAACTAATACCTCAGTGGTTGAGAAAGGGCTTGCTCTTTTTGTAGGTAAAGCTTCTGCAAAACAAAAGAAGGTGCAATCAATTCCCGAGTCAAACTCCGACTCAGAGTCTGACGATGATAGAATCAACTATCCAGAACTGGTTCGATTGGCCCGAAGTCAGTACAAGATGATCAAGGGACAAATGAAGAAGAAGAAGGTGAACTAGAAGAAGGATGATGCAACCAAACCATTTACCAGCCAAAAGTCCAATACTGAAGTCACCTGTTATGGGTGCAACAAGAAGGGCCACTACAAGTCAAAGTGCCCCAGTTTGAAGGATAACAAGAAGAACCGGAGGAAAAAAGCTCTTAAGTCTATGTGGGACGAATCCTCTTCAGAAGAAGAAGACGAAGTACCACATGCCAACGTCCTCGCATTGACTGCTTCGGAGAATCTTGACACTGAATCGGAGTCAGAAATAAAAGAGAACATCGGCACCGGAAGACTTACGATTTCAGAAGACAGGGAAATAACGGTAAGAGGTTACCCCGAATCTCAATTATATGATTTAATATCGTACTTATCTCGTAAGTTAGCCAGAGCCAATGTTAGGGTCGAGTCCCTCCGACAGGAAGTCAAAATCCTGAAAGAGGGAGTCAACTCTAGTCCCTTGACTGAACCCATTCAAGAAGGAACCTCCACTCAAGCCCAAAAACTTGAGGAGGAGAATTCCTCCTTGAAAAATCAAGTTAAGGAACTAAGGGTTGCCTTGGAACAATTTTCCTTGGGTTCCAAGAATCTTGACATGATTCTTGGAAAGCAGAAATCGGTTCTGAACTGATCCGGACTTGGTTATCGAACCAACTCACGATATAGATCGTACTACTCTATGGTGAACCCAAGTAGAACCCGAGTCCAAGCATAGGTCCCAAAATTATGCTTAACAAATCAAGCTGGACTGAACCAATATTGGATCCCCAAGGACAAGATTCACATCTTGCCTAGTCCATACCGAGGCTTTAGTCCAGGAGGAGCTAATATAAAAACCTTTTTTATAATCAGATAAATTTTTCTTCTGTCTAAATTTTTTTTTCTTGATGTTTGTTTATGTTATTTTATGCAAATATATCATGCTTAGACTTAGGAATGGTTAGATAAGGATTTGACTTAACTGAAACTTGCACAACCTAATATTAGGATGGGGCGAGATGATAGTACGTTAGGGAAACTTGTCTAAAAAGTCAGGTAGGGTAAGGCGTACCTTACTTAGTCCTATTAGTCAGGTGGAACTAACCGGAGCTACCTTGTCAAATCCTTAACTAGTTAGACCAGGATTTCTTAATAAATAATTTGAGAATAAAATTTCTTAAAAGGCTTTATCTAGGAAAGGGTTGATGATCTAATAAGGCTACGACCAAAGAAGGTGTTTGTGTCTCGGCAAGACCTGGAAGCCGATTATAGAAATTTATTTTCAAATTATTAATTGTTAAACCCAAATCTAACACATGTTTCAATTAAATCGTATAGTTAACATAAAAGCAAGATAAAATTAATACATCTCACAAAATAGATAAGGAAACCTATTTTGTCACTTAGAATTGGGTGAGATGTTTAGGACATAATAATGTAGTAAAACCAAACAACTAAATTAATCCAGTAGGATCGATGCCGTCGATAGAGGGCGGGGGTGAATATCGACTTGAATGATTTCTTTGGAAAACTCATCGTTCTAGTCAAAGAGTTAGTGTGCAGTGGAAAATAATAAAACAAAAGAAAGACACAACACAGAAGACACGTGGGTTTTTACTTAGTTCTCAACCCCCCAGGGTCAGTACGTCCAATGCCTAAGCACTCAATCGTGAGTCCACTAATGGTCTTCTTTCCAAACTTTCCGGAGGCGGAGAAACCCATCTTACAGTTCAAGTTTACAACCAAAGAATAAGTAAATTAAGTGAATAAAATAAAAGCAAACCAAAATGAAAGTCGAAGATTCGGCCAATCCGGAAGTCCAAAGTGCAACACACTTCCTCCTGGAGCCTCCTTGGTCGCACAGCTTCATCTCTAGTGCTTTTTCTTCGCTCAGAATCATTTAGCAGATGATGGAATCATTGTACTGAGTTGAGAGGTCGAAACCCCTTTTATAGTAGTGTCCAGGGCACCCTAGAGGCCTCTGAGGCGCCCTATAGGCGGTCAAATCTGATCTGCAATCGCGGTCTTCATGCAGGTATAAGCCCATCCATCCAGGGCACCTGGGACCATCCAGAGCGCCTGGGATGACCTTGAGGGAGCCCTGAAGCATGGGGGCGCCCGCCCTGGATGCTTCTCCCAGGTGCCATTTTCCCTTCGTTTGCTCTTCTGTCTTGCCTCTAATTCCAGGTACCTGCAAGACAATCAAACACAAGATAAATGTACAGATAATCATAGCCTTAAAGATTAGTTATGACTTTGGATTTCACTCGAAACCCTAGGTCGAACCGACGCCTAATGTTCCCTTTCTTGGGAAACATGCCTTAACCTACTCCACCTTGGAGAAGTTACTTTTGCCAACTGGGACCTCCGGTTCCCGGATCTCGAGATGTCCGAACCTCAACCCGTCTCTACTTATGTCCTTAGTCATCGCTCAGCTAAGTTGCTCGATCCCTCGGACCAAGACTTCATGCTCGAATTTCGAGAATCCGGATCTCGAGACGTTCGATCCTCGACCCGTCTCTACTTATGTCAGCGATCCCCGCTCGGCAAAGACTCCGTTGCCCGATCCCCGAATAGGACTTTGTGCCCAATTCCTCGAACCAGGACTTTAGTGCCCAACCTCGGTGAGGTCTTAGGTGCCTAGCCCTCGGCCAGGACTTAGTGCCCAATTCCTCGAACTAGGACTTAGTGCCCAACCCTCGGTCAGGTCTTAGGTGCCCAACCCTCGGCCAGGACTTAGTGCTCAACCCTGCAGGTCAAGACTTTGTGCCTAGATTAACTAGGACTTTCCTTCATCTTGATAAAGACTTCTTTTTGCTAGTCATATTAATCCTGACTAGACTTCTCTTCTGCCAAACATCAAGTCCTGTTTGGCTCACTCCTTGGTCTAACTGACCAACCTTGGGTTTTTTGCTAAACATTAGATCCTGTTTAGCTAACCCTTGTTCTAACTGTTCAAACCTTAGTATATTAACCAGATTAAATCTAGGTTTGATCACCCTGCCAAACATCAGGTTCTGTTTGGCTCACTTCTTGGTCATCTTAACCAACCCTGGGTACTGGTTCACTCTGCCAAACATCAGATCCTATTTGGCTAAACCCGTGGTCATTATCTACTTTGCCAAACATCAGATTCTGTTTGGTTAACCCTTTGTCAACCTGATCAACCTTCGTTTACCCTACCAAACATAAGGTCCTGTTTGGTTTAATCCTTGATCACTTTGACTAACCCTTACATTGTCTAACACATATTGTTACTAACTTAAGTATATTTTTAAACATCGAAACACTTAGAGAAAGACATCATTGATGCATCTTACACCAACAAATCCTACCCTTAATATACAATTAATCAAATTCAATAAATTCAAATTTAACTAAAATTTAACTTAATATTTTTAAAACTCAAATTTAACTTAATATTTTTAAAATTCAAATTTAACTTAACATTTTCAAAATTCAAATTTAACTTAATATTTTCAAATTTAATTTAACTTAATATTTTCAAATTTAATTTAACTTAATATTTTTAAAATTCAAATTTAACTTAATATTTTCAAAATTCAACTTTAATTTAATATTTTCAAAATTCAAATTTAACTTAATATTTTAAAATTAAAATTTAACTTAATATTTTTAATTCAAATTCAACTTAATATTTTTAAAATTCAACTTTAACTTAATATTTTCAAAATTCAAATTTAACTTAATAATTTCAAAATTCAAATTTAACTTAATAATTTCAAAATTCAAATTTAACTTAATAATTTCAAAATTCAAAATTTAACTTCACATTTTTTGAAAATCTGTCTCACAAAGATAATCATAGGAATAACATGATTAACAACTCAGACTGGGTGAGACGGACTAGGCAATGAAATTCAATCAATCTATCGTTACACCTCTACATAAATGGATCCAAATTAGAATACTTTATGTGTAGGAATATAGTGATTTGGACTAGTGGATGTTGGATAGTGGATGCTCCAAACATATGACTGGAGATAAATTGAAGTTCACTAAAATCAAGTATAAAAATCTAGGCTCAGTGGCATTTGGCAATAATGTTGGTGCAGTATGCACCCAAGTCAAACCTGTGTTTTGATATTGGCAAAAAGGTTCAAAAGTTAAGGGTTAATGGTTGTCTAACGAGTTTCTTGAGTGTACAGGAAAAGCCCTAGTGAAGGACTGCTAGGCACTGGCGAAGGATTGCCAGACAGGACAAGCCCTAGCAAAGGACTGCTAGGCACTGGCGAAGGACTGCCAGACAGGACAAGCCCTAGCAAAGGACTGCTAGGCACTGGCGAAGGGCTGCCAGAAGAAAAAACCTAGCGAAGGGCTGCTAGGCACCAAGCGAAGGGAAGCTTGGTAACTCAAGACCTGGCGAAGGACTGCTGGGCAAAAGTCCAACTGGAGGATCCGGTTGGCACCAGGTAAAACTCTCCCGAGAGGAGTAGGTGAGGACGCGTTCCCCTCGAGGGAACATTAAGCGTCGGTTCGACCTAGGGCTCCATTTTGGAGACCCAAAGTCAGAACCAAGACAGCTAAAGCTGTTTTAACTAACTTATTATTTGCTGTTTTGGACTAACCCTAGATGCAGGACCGAAGGACTGTGTTTTTGCAGCTCAGAGAGCCTTAAAGGAGTGAGGCCGTAGCTGAGTAGGGCGCCCCGGATGTGTCGGGCGCCCCAGAGTCAACCCAAAGTCAGCAGAGAGGTAAACGCCCCGACAGCAGCGCAATCGGGGGCGCCCCGCGTGTGTCGGGCGCCCCGCATGTCGGGCGCCCCGCGTGTCTCGGGCGCCCACTGTGCCACGCCACTGAAGGCGGCTGCAGCTCACCCTCGCGAAGCCTCGGTGATAAACTTTGACCGGTCAATCGGGCGCCCCGCGCGCGTCGGGCGCCCCAGTCAACTGTTATCCCGAAGTCGAAGCGATCAGTCACGACCGAGAGCACGCTGGATCTGCAGCCACGTGGAGGGCGCCCCGAGCATGTCGGGCGCCCCCTGCCCTATATAAAGAGGGCCTCGACCCTCTTCAAAGAACATCAATTGCTTCGACGCTTCTGTGCTCTTCTGCTTCCGCGACACGCTTCAGAAATCTTCCAACTCAAGCTGACGACGTCCTGCTGCTCCGAAACTTTGATCTACACCGGACGTCGGTAACGAAGAGCTCTGTATTTAAAGTTTACTATTCTGCCTTATTGTAAAATCTATTTGTAAACTTTGCGAACTTATAGAATTGCCCGCAGAAAACGGTCAACGACCGTGGGCCTTGGAGTAGGAGTCGACCTAGGCTCCGAACCAAGTAAGACGATCGTGTTAGCGTTGTTTTACTCTATTTTATTCCGCTGTGCACTTGCTCTTTTAAATCCGAACGAATTGCGACATTCACCCCCCCTCTCTCGCATTTCTCGATCCAACAAGTGGTATCAGAGCCAAGTTTTCAAACTTGGTGCAACCACCAGTTTGGAATATTTTTTTTTTCGGATTTTTTTTATTTTTTTTTCTAATCATTTTTTTTATCTCGCACTACTAAACCAAGACCAAGTCTTGGGACATTTCTTTTGTAAATTTCTTTTTAGTGTAAATGTCTATGCAAGAGGGATACAGCACCGCTAGACCTCCACTCTTTAGTGGAGAAGACTTTTCCTACTGGAAAAGTCGCATGGAGGTCCACCTGAAAACTCAGGTGGACATGTGGATCATTATCCAGTCCGGTCTGGAGATCCCACGAAATACAGAAGGAATTCCACAAAGCTACTGGGAGTGGGACAACACTCTCAAACGGAAAATTGAAGCTGACGCCAAAGCAACTCAGACTCTCCAATGCGGATTAACGAAAGAGGAGCTGAACCGAGTAGGCCCCTTCAACAGTGCAAAGGAGTTATGGGCTAAACTAATCGAGCTCCACGAAGGAACCTCAGACACGAGGATCAGCAAAAGGGACCTGCTACTGAACAAGCTCTTCACCATCAAAATGGCAGATAACGAGACAGCAGCCCAGCTCCACGCAAGAATTCAAGAGGTAATGAATGGTCTTCATACAATAGGTCACAAGGTTGAAAACCGTGACCTGATAAGGTACGCCCTAAACGCATTCCCTAGAACCACCTTGTGGGCATCTATGGTAGATGCATACAAGGTCTCTAGGGATCTTTCAAAAATTAAGCTAGATGAGTTATTTTCTGAACTTGAGCTGCATGAACAGACTAACTCCAATTTGGTCGAGAAAAGTGTAGCCTTTTTTGCAGGGAAAACAGGGAAAATGACCAAGAAGAAAATTCAAGTTGAACCTGAATCTACCTCAGAATCAGAAATAGAAGATCAAGAAAAAGATCAATCAGATCTGGTCCGGCTAGCTCGAAGCTACTACAAAAAGTTGAAGAACCAAACTAACACACGGAGAACAAGCCGAAGAAAGGATGGACAAGATGAACCGGCAACTGACAAACAAAAGCCCAACGTAACCTGCTACGAATGCAAGAAGAAGGGCCACTACAAGACTGAATGTCCAAGTCTAAAGGAGTCCAAAAAGAACAGAAAGAAGAAGGCACTCCAAGCAACCTGGGACGAGTCTTCCTCAGAAGAAGAAGAAGAAGCACCTCAGTCCAATCTTCTAGCCCTGACCGCTTCGGATCAAATCGAGACTGACTCAGACTCGGAACGGGACGACGGCAAGCTGACATTCTCCGAAGACGGCGAAATAAAGGTAACGGGTTTTTCAAAATCGCAATTAAATTCTCTTATTTCCTATCTATCCCGAGATTTGGCGAAAGCCAAACTCCGAATCGAGTCCCTCCGACAGGAAGTAAAACTCCTGAAAGAGGGAGCTGATTCTAATTCCTTAACTGAGAAAATTCAGGAAGAAACCCCTGATCAAGTTGAGAAACTTGAATCAGAGAATTTCTCCCTGAAAACTCAAGTCAAGGATTTAAGAACAGCTTTAGAACGATTCACTTCTGGTTCCAAGAATCTTGATATGATTCTGGGAAACAGAAGTCTGTTCTAAACCGATCCGGACTTGGCTATAGAACCAAATCTCGGCAAAGATCTTACTTTGCTGTACTGAACCAGTCAAGACCTAAGGTTCAGGCATGGGTGCCAAACTGTGCCTGACTAAACCAACTGGTTCAAATCAATTTTGGATCCCCAAGGACAAGATTCACATCTTGCCTAACCCATATAGAGGCTATAGTCCAGGGGGAGCCAAAATCAAAACAATTTTTATAATTAGATAGTTTTTTTATTTGATTGATTGTGTGTTTATTTAATTTCTTGCAAATTGCCATGCTTAGATTTAAGGAATTCTTAGATTTAAGGACTAAAATTACTTGAAAATTGAAAACATAGTATTGGGAGGAGGTGAGATGATAGTACGTTAGGGAAGCCAATTTGGCGGAACTAGCCGAAGCTACCGATCCAAGACCCAAGCTAGTTAGACCAGAAAATGACCTAATTTAATTTGAAAATGAAATTTCATTAAAAGGCTTTGTCAAGGAAAGGGTGGATGATCCCATAAGGCTTCGCCAAAGAAGGCCTAGTGCCTCGCCAAGACCTGGAAGCCAATTTCTGAAATTCAAATTCAAGTTAACTTTTGTCAAATTCGAATCTAACTCAAATTTCAAATAATTATAGATTCTAAACTGTTTTTCAAAACCTCTATTTTTCAAACTTATTATCTTTTTGAAAAACACTTAATCTGTTTTCAAATTTTTTTTTCAAAAGTAAATATCTTTTCAAAATAAATGAAAATTCCTTTCAAAATTAATTTTACCTTCAAACCTGTCTCACAAAAACCTTAAGGTTAACGTGATTGAAAACCCTAGACTGGGGTGAGACAGACTAGGAAGTGAAACTCAATCTAAGCTATCCTAACTCAAATTGGATCCAAATCATCAAAAATTCTTTATGTGTAGGAACATAAAGATTTGGACCAATGGATGTTAGATAGCGGGTGCTCCAGACATATGACTGGAGACAAATTGAAGTTCACCAAACTCAAGTTCAAAAACCTGGGCTCAGTAGCATTTGGTAACAATGCCACACTCAAGGTAATTGGGTCAGGTAATATTGAACTTAAATCCAATTTCATTATTAAGAAAGTTCTATTAGTAGAAAACTTTAATTTTAACTTACTTAGCATAAGTCAGCTATGTGACTCTGGTTATTAGTTACGTTCAACAATTCTAACTGCCTAATTAGAAACGCACAAGACTCAGAAATCATGCTTAAGGGCACTAGGAAAAACAATGTATATACTATAAATCTTCCCCTTATACCCAAATGCATGTTAACACAGTTAGAACAATCAAACTCTGGCATAGGAGATTAGGTCATACCAATCTAAGAACTATCTCAAAAATTACCCAACTTGGCTTAGTAAAGGGTGTTCCTAAAATTAAGAGTAATGAAAACCTAATATGTGAATCCTGTAATCAAGGCAAACAAACCAAGTCTAGTCACAATTGATCCAATCTGATCAAACTCAAACCACACTTGAGCTCCTACACCTTGACCTTTTTGATTCACATGGAGCCAAGTCACTAAGTGGAAACCGGTACTGCTTAGTGATAATTGATGACTACTCTAGGTTCACCTGGGTTAGGTTTCTAAAGACCAAAGATGAAACCCTGAACCTATTTAACAACTTTTGCAAATTGATTGAAAATCAAAATGATACC
>JAGFNQ010007876.1:0-20920 GCA_024364735.1 Boesenbergia rotunda
GTACAAAAACTTATGTGCCAAGATGATACTAAGTCCCAAAATTGTGATTGAATATTTTGAATTGAAACTAATCACTCCAACTCGAAAGACAACTATTAGTGAAATGCTAGCATTGAATTAAAAATGAATTTCAGACATGATTTCATCCGGTCAGAAATGGAAAGGATTCAGAATTGTGGGCAGTGATGTAGTGATGAAGCTAGATGCAGAAATTAAACACACCGATTGCAGAAATTGCAGATAACTGAATGCATGAATGGAATACCTCCTGGACTGATACGAAATCTACAATCAGCTAAGAATAAGTGCTACAAGCTAGTGTTCAACTTCTATTCCGAAAATCTGAGCTCACTAATACAAAATGTAGACACACTACACTGAAATTTGGCACGCAACTTTGCTGAACAGAATTGCAGACTTGCAATTACAACTCCAACGCAGAAATTCAATCAGCAAACCAAATGCAGAAATAAAATTGAGTTCCAGCAATGGAATAAAGTGCCACTCAATGGGAACAACTGCAGTGTAATTTCAGTAGGTAAACTAAAATTAGCTTGATACAACTGCAGGAACTCAAGATGGAAGAACTAATATGTAGGAAGCAAAGAATCTGATACACCGTAGGGTTAACAGAAAATTCAGAAATGGACAGAGAGAACTTGATACGCAAAGGCTGATGGAATTTCATAAACGAAACTTAGCTACAACACAAACTAAACTAATTGCAATGGCTCTCTACAAATTGCCTAACTAATTACTGAAATCTAATTACCATTGAAAACAAATTCAGAAAACTGAAACTGAAATCGATTGAATCTGATACGCAGATGCCGAAACCGATACGCAAATGCCGAAACTGTAAAACTAAGTGAAACTAAATTGCTTGTTTACTTAACATACTCCTAAACTACTTAACTTGAAGAATTAAAGCTAGATTACAGCTGAAACCAATTAAGAAACGAAATCTGAGTGCTGATACAAAAATTCATAAACGAGACAGTGCAGAAATTAAAATTGCAGCTACAAACAATTAAAATTAACCAAGTAAACTAATCCTCAATCTTCCCTGAGCTCAAATGTTTCTTGGTCGTCAAGCAAGACTGAGCCTCGAACCCGCAAGCTCAAAAAACCATTGAAGAATAGCTCAACAATTCAAATCCAGCTCTCACTCTGAACCAATCTGAATTTCGAATCACCTTCCTCAATCTGGCATTGTCCAAGTGCGCGGATGGTGTGGGGATGATGCCGAACACTCCAGGGAACCCCTCTGAATCGCTCGGGTGGATGAAGGATGGAGCAAAACCGAGATTGAAGCTGTAAATGACAGAGCTGCGGAGACCTCACAACAACTCTGTTTTGGCCAATTCGGAGCTGGAAATTCACCGTGAGCCTTCCCAATAGCCTAGCATTGATCTATTAGAAGGATTGAGGGGTCGCGCCCCTTTGGATGAAGAAATCTAGCTAAAAATAGTGAAGAAAAATGAGGAAGAAGATGACTGCGGCGGAGACGCGACCAGGAGAAGGCTGGGAAAAATTTCCTTAAGTAATTAAGAATGAACGGCTCTGATTGATTTGATGAAATCCAACGGCTGATCTTGCTCTGATTGGAGCCAAACTTTAATGATGATGATCTGGGGTGAGGATCTGCCTCGTGGTAGCTTGGATCCTCCAGATTTGCAACGGATGGTCCAGATCAACTCAATCTGTGAATGGACGCTCTAGAGCCCTCCTTGCTTGATCCAACGGTTGATCTAGCTCTGATTGGGATGAAACCTTCAGATCTTGATCATAGAGCCTGATCAACCCTAACCCTAGCTCGGATTGCTTCAGATCATCCCGGATGGCTCAGATCTAGCCGCTCTTGAATCGGATGGCCCGGATTAATCGTAAGCTTGATAATTCGATCCGGTTCACATCCGACTCAAGTTTGACCCAGTATGCCCTAGGTCCAGGATCCTTTCATGCCTACAAAAATATATCAGAAAATTAGTGACCAATTAATCCAAAAATTATGTAATTTTGCAATTAAGTCCAAAATGAGATAAAGTTCCAAAACCTAGGATAAAATCATAATTAAGCAATAAAAACATAGGTCAAACATGGATTTAAGCAATTAAAATAATCAATAAAATGGTGCTTATCAACTCCCCCACACTTAACCTTGAGCGTCTCGCGAAACTAATAAGTAAGTATCCCCTAGATTTTCTTAAGCATAATTAGAAACAAATGAAAAGAAATTACCTAGGGTTGTCAATTCTCATAAATCTAAGCTCTATGGATTAGTATCTTGTCCTTAAATCAACAACTTAGCCTTTTCATCTATCATGAGTCATTGAGATGAATTTAAATCACTAGCCTTTCAAGGGAAGTTTTGGTGGCTCTCTCTTAAGTTCTAAGTTGATGATGGAAGTGGAGCTCACTCTCACACACATGTTTCTTGCACTACCATAGGCTTGCTTATTATCTAATCTCTATCATTATTCATGAATAGGATCAACAACTATAAAAACAAAGGAAAACATAAAAAAATGGTGAGAAATGGAATAAAAATTAAGGAAATGGAAAAATTGAGGGAGTAGAGGACTTGGTTGCTCAAAAATATTTCCAATGTGCTTTGCCCCATCTTAACAGTCCTCTAATGATATCACAAATGTGGTGGAGTTAATCTTGAATAATTGCCTTTGAATTTGGATGAAAAATCCTTCCTTGATTTCAATGTGCCAAGTTTTCCTTTTGTGTGCCAACCTTGCTTCTTTCACTCTTTTCTCAGATTTTTTTTTTCTTTCTTTCCTTCTCTCTAGCGAATTCAGAATGTAATGATACAAGGCTGTAATTTGGATGAGAAAACTCCAATGAATTCAAGGTGCCGAAACTCCAAATGTATGTGCCATTTTTCTTCTCCTTTGTTTCTATCTTCTTTTCTTTCTCTGCTTTTATGGTCAGCTGCCACTTCTATTCTTGGTTTCCATTTTGCTCAATCTTATTTGCTCATGCTTCCCAAATCTTTGTTCAGAACTTGACTCCATTCAAACCTGCCGTGAGCTTCAAATGCATGCTCTAGGGAAACCAATTCATCCCTTAGTTGAGAAAAACTGCATTCTTCTCATTTCTTTTTATCTTGCCGAATGATCAACAGCCCTTCACAGAATGTTTACAGCACTTTGCAGCTTGTTTTGACTTCAGCTTGTATCATTTATCAGCTCCAAGATGCACCACTCGACAGCAATTTTCTGCACTTCACAGAAATTTCTTCTGTTCTCTGTTTTTGGCACAATTCCTTTGTTAACTGCTCAGATTTCCTGAATTTTCTCTTGGCACAGCAGTTGTATCATTTCAGCAGCTCAAAGTTGAAGTATCTCAGCTTCAATTCAGATTGTATCCAGCTGGAATTCAGCTTGTGTTCAGCTGGAATTCAGCTTGTTTCATTTCAGTAATCTGCACAGAATTTAGACTTTTCTTCCTCAGTTTTTGGCACAGATTTACTCTGCATTGATCTCAGATTTTTCTAGCTGTAGTTCTTCATACATCAGCTCTGAAATTCAGCTTCAATTCAGCATTTGGCAGCAATTTAAATTCCAGAATTTTGGATTTCGGCCATGGCACAATTGTCTTCAAATGTGATACACTGATTTTTTTTCTTTTGGGCATGGCATAGATTTTCAAATTTTTCCATTGATTACCACTTGAATCTTCAAAGTGTAGTAAAGAATCTAAATCTCCAATTGCTTCCACCTCTCTTGCTCATTCTTGGCACCAAACTCACTCACTTGGCACATGAATTTTTTTTTTTTTTACATGAAATACATCCAAAACTTTAGTCACTCCCCCACACTTAAATCATTGTCCGTCTCGGGCAAAATAGCATTAAGAAACATCTCGAGCAACAAGTCCAATGAAAAGTGAGGGTAAGAGTAAGAAATAAGTAAAGAAAAATGGAATGAACATGATTTTTGCCAAAAATTGATGTGGAAAGGAAAATAAATGGATTAGCCTCTATAGATGTGATCCAATCCTTGAAATATGGTTTTGAAAGAACCTAAGCAAGTTCTAGAGCACAATGACATATGTGTATCACAAAAATAAGGCTAATTCTCACTAGGTAAAAATAATTCATCCCAAATCTTCAATTAAGAATCTAAAGCAAAGTAGTACTCAAGCATCCAAGATTTCATCCATTAGCTCAAACTCTAAGTTTTAACAACCAAATTTAATTTATTTTCAAATGACTCTAAAATGCTATGGAGATAACATAGAGGGATACTTTTATTTCTACTCATGCAAGAAAAAGTGACAAAAGAAATAACATGCATTTATTTACAAGGGCTTAGTTCAAAGGAAAATTCTAATTCTAGGAAACATGAAAATGAAAATGAAATAAAAGAAAATATGAAAAGAAACAAACTCCCCTTATTCTGGTGGACGAAGTCTATCAAGCAGTAGCCTCCATCTTGGTAGTGGAGGTGTCTGGGTGGCTGAGAGATCTAGGACTCCCCCACACTTGAATTTCACAAAAATTTGCTCTGGTGGCCTAAGTCGATTCAGGTTTAAAATCCATTGAAGGAATGGAGTTCTTCGAATTAAAGCAAAATCATCTCCTCCTTCTTTATGTCTTTCAGAAGTCCTTCCAGGAGGCTGGAGTCAGTTCAGTTGGAGTACCCACTCCTGAAGTCTTCTGGACCCTGCAAAACAATGTAATACCTCTCTCAAGCATTCAGGGTCAGAAAGAAATGATATAAGTTCAGTCTCTGCATCAAATGAATCCAAAACTGCATCATGTTCAATTAAATCAAATTCTGGTGCCTCAATGAAATTTTCAAAATTATTTCATACCAAATTTGCATCAAGATACTCATCACAAATAAAGAAATCAATTTCTGGCTCATTAATAGAAATTTCACAATTATTTTCAATCAAGGGTATATCAAGTAATGTGTCAGAGCCAGTCAAATCAATCTCAGATATTTCCATAATTTTTTCACATTCAACCTCAACATAAGACATAGCAAGAGATTCATCAAAATAAATGACATCAATTTCAGGCACTTCTAAAAAAATTTCAATATCCATATCCACAAAAGATGTATTAAGTGATTCATCATAAAAAACAACATCAATTATAGGTGCCTCTAAAATTATTTCGCTATCCATATCTACAGGAGATGTATCAAGTAATGCATGATAATCAATGAAATCAATGTTTGGTACCTCTATTGGATTTTCACAAACACTTTCTACACAAGCTATATCAATAAACTCATCAGAATCAATAACATCAGCACTAGGTACCTCACTGCAGTTTTCTGAAGAAAGGGGAGAAATACTTACCTGAGCGTGCTGGAGAATACCTGGAGGTTCTACAAGGGTAGATGTGTCCATGGCTTCCTCCTGGTCAAGTGCATGCTCCTCTTCAGCCTCAGGCTCTGGTGGACAATAAACTGGTGATCCTTGGGTGCTTGCTTCCACCATGCAAGTCCCTACACTTTCTGGTTCATCTTCTGAATCTTCTAATGTGCCAGTCAACTGTGGTGGTCCCTGGGGCTTAGTGCAGTCCCCTACACCTATGGAATCATCTCCTATGCAAGTTTTCTCTGTAATATCTGCAACAATAATGTTAGAAAAATTAGGACCATCAATAATACTATCATCAGAAACTAAAAGTCTAGAATGGTCCTGTGGAGCTTCAGTATCTTCTTCTGGTGCTGTAAAATTTGAAAATGAATTTTGAGCAGGAATCTCCGGAGGGATGTATGCTGTAGGTGCCCAGACTTTGATGAGTACGTCATCTTCTTCTTCTTCTATCAAATGTGCAAGATTACTTGAAGAAGGACTTTGCCATGCACTAGGGTCACCTTGAACTTGCATTTGATCCATTTGACTAGTAATTTGTCCAACGCCTCTTTCTATGTCTTGAAGCCTTTGCTGCTGTTGATGATATTGTACAACTAGTTGATCAATCTCCTCTATTCTTTGTTGTTGTGCCTCATTCTCAAAGCCTGCTTGGTTAGCATAGCTCCTTGACTGATTTTGAAAGGATGAAGTAGGCTGAAAATTTTGAGCTCGCTGATTTGGTTGAAAACATGGCTGTTGAGGCTGATTAAAGGGCTGATATTCTTGGAAACTTTGCTGGGAGTTGTAGCCTTGAAAGTTCTGATTTTGGGCTGGAAAATTAGGTGGCGAAGGCTGAAAATTCTGCCCTTGAAACCCTTGACCATAAGGCTGAAAATTTGGTTCAAGGGCTGTGTTGGCTGAAAATTTTGTTGGTTTTGAGCTGGAAAAACTGGAAATGATTGCAAGCCTTGCTGCCCTTGATTATATTGCTGGAATTGAGGTTCGAAATGCTGAAATGGTTGCTGAAAATGTTGAGAATTAAGCTGAAACGGGGGCTGAAAACTTTGACTTGATGGCTGAAAATTTGGTTGATTGGGCTGAAAATTTTGGAAAGGCTGCCCATTCTGGAAATTTGATTGAATTGGCTGAAAATCCAGCTGAAATTGTTGGAATTGCTGTGGTTGCTCGAATTGTTGTAATGGTGGCTGAAACTGAAAGTTTGGTTGCTGAAAACTAGAATAGGGCTGCTGGAAATCTTGATTTGGCTGCTGGAATTTTTGGAGAGGCTGAAATTGTGGCTGAGGTGGCTTAATCAGCCTCTGGTAAGTAGATGAATCACTGTTGGGTGTTAGTTGGGAGTCCAACTCCTTAACCCTACACTTGAACTCCACCAATGTCTCTTTTATCTCTGTCCAGAACTCTGGTGACCACATTTTGATCTTACAGCCCTATCACAAAACAAACAAGAAAAAATGGCAGCAACCGTATATGAAAGATAAAGCAAAATAAAACAGAACCCAATGATATGTCAAAAAGCATACAAGCAAAAATCAAACAAATCAACTAGTTGCGTCCCCGGCAACGGCGCCAAAAATTTGACAAGCCCAAATATACTAATTAAATTTGTCACGAATTGTGGGACTATCAAAATTTAAATGTGTATGAATGCTGGAACCCTTGTTACAATCAAAATCTGAAAATGTAATATAGGGGCCACAGGTCGTATTTTCCTCAGGGATAGTTGTCGTGCTTGATTCAAACTTGTAATTATGTGTCGTTTTTGGGTTTCAAATAAGTAGTGAAATTTTGGTTTTTAATTGAAAATGAAAATGAAATGAAAATAAAAGAAAGTGAGCAATGAAACTAAACAAAGAAAGTGGCACCAAGAATTCAACTAATGGTACCCTAATTAAACACTTACCAATTTTTAATGGGGAATAGTTTTCTGGTTGCAACAAACCAAAATAAATGCCAAGCAATGAGGTAAAAGCAGTTATGATGTTTTCGAAAACAAACTAGATTAACACAAGGAGACACATGCAAAATTCAGAAATTAAACAAGTAGCAATGAAAAACTTGGCAACCTGACCGAATGAGATTAAAAAGCAAACTATCACTCAAGAACTTAGCAGGTAATGATGAAGAAAAAACTCACTTAGATACAAACAAAAGCAAGGAAAAGAATGCAGAAATAAAAACAAATGCAGTAATGGAATCAAACTTTCGGAAATGTGATGCTAGCTAAGCTAATAACATGGATTCAAGTGCAGAAAATCAAAACCATGTTATATGTTAACTAAGCAAACACATATTGGACTCAAAGACAGGAATTAATGATGAAAACCAGAGACAATTTGGCAAACAAGCAACCCTAGCAAATTCAGAAATCTGCAGGAATTTTCAAAATTAGGAGTGGCACGCAAACTAACTTTGGGTTATGAAAAACTACAATTAAGTGGTAATTGAACTAAACACTCTATCCACCTAATGCTAAAGCAAAGATTGATAACTAAAAACTTCGGAAACAACTCAGAAAATCAGGAATCTGAGACAAACTCAGAAACTAAATGAAAATTCAGAAATTAAATGGCACACAGCAGGGAAATTGGCACGCAAGATTTAATACTATGATTCAGCTGAAATTTAACTCCAAATATCACCAAACAGGTTCCTAACTGACTGATCTCGAAGGTTTAAATCCTAATTTAGCTAAAACAACTCAGAATTACAACTAAGATTGCTGGAAAGAAACTACAAAAACAGAACATGTGCAGAATTTCGATTACAGCTACAAAATATGAAAACTAATCATCTAAGCTACACCTCAACCCCTCTCGAGCTCAAGAAATTCTTAGTTGTCAATCAAGAACCGGCTTCGAACCCCTAGGCTCAGCAAATCGATGGACAATCGATTCTGAATTGTTTCTGAACTTTATCTGCGCTTGATGGAATTTTTCATCCGATTCACTCCATCTCGAGTGGAAGAGCTGCGATGATGATATGGGAGACTTCTGAGCTCACCTTAGAACCCCTACAAGTGGTTCAGAAGCCTTGAAATGGATTGAGGTCGTGAGGAAGTTGATCGGACTGAGAACTGTCGGAACCCCCAAGAAATTCTCTGTTCCAGCGCAAACGATCAGAATTCTTCAATCACCGATTGCCATAAACTTGATTCTTGATCTGGAATGGAAGATGAGGTGGTCACGCCTTCATGGAAACAAAAATTTTCGAAAACGATGAAGAGATGATGAAGAACGGCGAAGAACAGTGGAAGCTGGCTGAAGACGTGACAAGGGTAAGCTCTGTGGAGTTTTTCCTTAAGTATTAATCAATGGACGGCGCAGATCGATTTGCTTCAATCCAATGGCTGATCTTGGTCTGATTTGAGCCAAACTTTGAGGATATTGATCTGAGGTCAGGATCTGCCTTGTGGTAGCTCGGATCCTCCAGATGTGCAACGGATGGTCCAGATCAACTCTATCTGTGAATGGACGCTCTAGAGCCCTCCAAGCTTGATCCAACGGTTGATTGAGCTCTGATTGTGATGAAACCTTCAGATCGTAATCAGGGTGCTTGATCAACCCTAGCTCTAGCTCGGATAGCTTCAGATCATCCCGGATGGCTCAGATCTAGCCGCTTTCGAATCGAACGGCCCGGATTTAATCGTGATCTTGATAATCTGATCCGGGTCAATTCCGACTCGAGTTTGACCCAATATGCCCTGGATCCTTGAACCTTTATGCCTACAAAAATAGATTAAGAATTTAGTGGCCAATTAACTCAAATATATGTAATTTTGCAATTAAGTCCAAAATATGAATAAGTTCTAAAATCTAAGGCAATTTCACACTTTTAGCAATAAAAACATAGATCAAACAGGGATTTAAACCACTCAAATGATCAATAAAATGTAATCTATCACTGGGCCAAACTTCATGGACTGGCTTCGAAACCTGAGGATAGTCCTCAAGGCAGAAAAGCTTGCTTATGTCCTTGATGATCAACTTCCCAACCGTCCTCCAGAAGATGCAACTCCAGACCAGTTAGTGGTCTATCAGAAACATGTGACTGATTCTGAACTTGCGAGTTGCATCATGCTAGCCGTTATGGTACCTGAGCTGCAAAAGCAGCATGAGCATATGGATGCTTATACCATCATCTTCCATTTTCATGAGTTATTTGACGAGCAGGCGAGATCTGAAAGGTTTGAGGTCTCCAGACTCCTCTTCACCTCTAAGATGCAGGAAGGCACTTCTGTCTCACAGTTTGTGTTGAAGATATTGGGGTACATTGTGTAACGATCCGAAAAATTCTCTTAATATTTTCTTAAAATATTAAGCATGTTTAAATAATTTTCCAAGGGACCTAGAAATATTAAGAAGAACTTTGGCCTAGGAAGTCCATGTTTTCTCATTTAAATTGAGAAAACTAAGTACCAATGAGCTTTAAATGGGCTCCAAAAATGGGTATTAATTAGGTAAAATTTATATAAATTAGGTAAAATTAATATAAATATAAAAGAATTTTATTTAGGAATATTGGCATAATTATGGGTGATTTTAGGGGGATTTTCGGAATTTAGGAAATAAAAATAATAAAATAAATGAAATAAAAATAAAATAAAAATAAAGGTGCATGAGCCAAGGATTGAACCTTGGACCTCTTGTACAACCATGTAAGCCTTAACCAACTCACCTAGCAAGGGATTTCTATGAGGAAATGAAGTGGATATAAGTTAAGATTAAGAAAAAGATGAAGAGTCATGGAGAGACTCTTCATTCACCACCTTAATGGGTTATAAAGAGGGGGGTTTTGGGAGTTATTCTCTTCTCTCCATCAATTGCATTCTCTTCCTCCTTCTTTCTCATCCTAGACGAAATCTACAAGGGAGATTTTCCCTTGGGAAAACTCCACAAGAAGGTCCTACCACCAAGATCTAAAGGTTTCCTAAGGTTCCAAGGCTAGGGGTGATCAAGAGACAACAAGTCTTCCTTCTTCTTCCCATCTAAGGTCTAAAAATCAAGAAACCCCAAGGTAAGACTCCCTCACCTGTGGTATAATAGTTCCCTATGATTTCCATGATTTTTAGCATGATATATTGGTTAGTTTTCGAATTTGATGTTGATAGGAAAGAAAACCAAGACCCTCATGCTTAAGGGTTTCGGCCACCATGTTTTACAGGTCTATAATTATGATAAAAATCATGATAATGTTATTTAATGTTCCCTTATGATGTGTAGAGGTTATTTACAATTTTTGGGAATTTTTGGAGCACCCTAGGACACCCTAGGGTTTCGGCCAACATGAAAGAAACCAAACTAAGAACCTTAAGTTTAAGGGTTTCGGCCACCATGTTTTACAGGTCAATAATTATGCTAAAAATCATGATAATGTAATTTAATGTTCCCATATGATGTCTAGATGTTAAGTATAATTTTTGGGAATTTTTGGAGTACCCTAGGACACCCTAGGGTTTCGGCCAACATGAAAGAAACAAAACTAGGAACCCTAAGTTTAAGGGTTTCGGCCACCAGGATTTACAGGTCTATAATTATGCCAAAAATCTTGATAATGTTATTTAATGTTCCCTTATGATGTGTAGAGGTTAAGTATAATTTTTGGGAATTTTTGGACTACCCTAGGATACCCTAGGGTTTCGTCCAACATCAAGGAACCTAAGCAAGCACCCTAGGACACCCTAGGGTTTCGGCCGCCATGTTTAAGGGTCTAAAATGATGATAAAAATCCCAATCATGATCTTTAATGTACTCTCATGATGTCTAGAGGTTTAATACAATTTTTGGGGTACCCTAGAGACCCCATATGTTTCGGCCAACCTCAACGACCCAAGGGTTAGGGTTGAGCCTTTAACTTCAAGTATATGTTTATGTGTTGCCATGATAAGTATGATAAGTTTATGTTCAGGATATGAATGATGCCATGATAAGAATGATAGGGTTATGATCACGATAAAAATGATGCTATGATATGTTAGGTTCATGATATGAATGATGTCATGTTAAGTATGTTATGTTTATGTTTAAGAATGAGGATGATGCCATGTTTAAGAATGAAAATGATGCCATGTTTAAGAATGAAAATGATGCCATGTTAAGTATGTTATGTTTATGTTCAGGATAAGAATGATACATGCCATGTCTTATGAATGATACATATGTATGCCATGATTTATGAATAAGATGTATGTATGCCATGTCTTATGAATGAAGTTAAGTACATGCCTTTAAGACACAGCTATGATGTTAAGTATGATGAATGACAAGTATGATGAATGAATGATGATGAACGACAAGTATGATGAATGAAAGATGATGCTTATGTCTTTAAGGCATAAATATGCTAAACGACACGGTCGATGGTTGACGGTACGACGGTCGAGAGGACCGGTAAATGGGCCGGTAGACGGGCCGAGCCGTAACAAGTTATGCTATGTTAAGTATGCTATGAATGAATGATGACACATGAAAAGTATTTTACTTTATGTATAGGCTTGTACCGGACCGTAGTATGGGTCCAAGGGATGGGCACCTTAAGAACGCCCCGATTTTGGACTACCATAGCTGTCCACGGTTCTGGCCCTACCGGAGCGGGGCAACAGGGATGGGCACCTTAAGAACGCCTCGGTTCGGGGACTACCGACTATGCTGTCCTTACCCTAGTAGGTTGGGGCTCGCGACCTCGGACTTGCTAGGGATGCGCGCTATGATGTATGTATGTGGTACAAGCCGGGGACCCCAAATGATGTATGATGATTATGTTTAAGCATTTAAAAGTATGTTTTAAAAGTTAAGCATCCCTTATGTATATGCATTCCACTCATGCATCCATTCATGTTATGCATTATGCTATAATGATAAGATTTTATGCTTACGTTTCATGTTAAGAAGTATGCATGAGAATGAATGGTCTATGCCATGATTATGTTAGGAAGAGGTTCATATGCTATGATAGGTTTTATACCATGAATTATGCCATGCTTAGAATGTTCACTACGTTTATGAATTATGCCATGAATTATGCCATGCTTAGAATGTTCACTACGTTTATGAATTATGCCATGAATTATGCCATGCTTAGAATGTCTATGATGTTTATGTTTATGCCATGAATTATGCCATGCTTAGAATGTTCACTATGTTTATGATCTATGCCATGAATTATGTTCACTATGTTTATGAATTATGCCTTGAATTATGCCATGCTTAGAATGTCTATGATGTTTATGTTTATGCCATGAATTATGCCATGCTTAGAATGTTTATGATGTTTATGTTTATGCCATGAATTATGCCATGCTTAGAATGTTTATGATGTTTATGTTTATGCCATGTATCATGCCATGCTTAGAATGTTACTATGATTATGTTCATGCCATGCTATGTATACGACAAGTGACGAAAGTGTTATGTTCTAAGTAGAGCACCAAGTATGTTAATGTTTTATGTGCTCATTATGAGATGATGAATGATGAATGGTTTTGTGAGTAGGAAAGAGTCTTACTAAGCCTGTGTGCTTATAGTCTTATTTCCTTATACCGCAGATCATTCAAGGGGACAATGAAGGAAGCAGCAGGAGGGCAAGAACGCATGTGTGTCGTAGTGACTTGGCCGAGGAAACTATATGTTTACTTATATGTTTGAATAATGACTTATGGAACCTTATGACCTTATGATATGATGTTATGTGAGACATGATATGATGCTTAAGTTCAAAGTTAATATGCTATGGTTCCCATGTCAATAAGTTAAGAATGGAACAGGGCATGTATAAGTTAAGTTATTCCGCTGCCTTATGATGTCTACATGCCCTAAGCATGTGAACGTAACGCCGCTTAGGAAAAAAAAAGCGGGCGTTACACATTGAGCGACTGGGCACACTCGGTTTTGCAATGGATCATGAACTAAGTATTGACTTAATTCTGCATTGTTTGCCCAAAAGTTATTCACAATTTGTGATGAACTATCGGATGAACAAGCTGGAGACTACCATTCCTGAGTTGCTCAACCTGCTGAAGACTATAGAGCCTTCTGTGAAGCAGGATCAGAAGACGGTACTGTTAGTTGGTTCCTCGAAGAAAGGTTCTAAGAGGAAGGCCAAAGAACAGAATAAGGGAAAGAAGAAAAAGGCCAAAAAGACTGAAAAGACCCCAAAAGGCACTTGCCATCACTGTGGCAAAGAGGGTCACTGGCGAAGAAACTACAAGGTTTATCTTGAATCCTTGAAGAAGAAGGCATCCGATGCCCCATCCTCTTCAGGTATCTTCATTATTGAATGTCACTCTATTTCCTCAACCACCAGGGTACTTGATACTGGGTGTAGCTCACATATATGTAATGACATACAGGGGCTAAGTGTTGATGCAGTCTGGCCCTGATTGTTGTTTTGGTGTTGACACCGATTTTAGTTTAGTTGGATGATTATTGATGATGGTCAAGTCCTGATCGGGGATCAGGCATGGTATGAAAATCCTAGCTTGGAGGGCTAGGTGTGTGAAAAGTCCTAATTCGGAAGAGGTGGGTGAAAAGTCCTAGCTTGGATGGCTAGGTGAAAAGTCCTATCTTGGAGGGTTAGGTGCAAATTCCCATCTTAGAGAATTAGGTGAAAAAGTCCTGGCTTGGAGGGTCAGGTCCTAGCTTGGAGGGCTAGGTTTGGAAAAGTCCTAATTCGGAAGGGTTGGGTGAAAAGTCCTAGCTTGGAGGGCTAGGTGAAAAGTCCTAACTTGAAGGGTTAGGTGCAAATTTCCATCTTGGAGAATTAGGTGAAAAAGTCCTGGCTTGGAGGGTCAGGTCCTAGCTTGGAGGGCTAGGTTTGGAAAAGTCCTAATTCGGAAGGGTTGGGTGAGAAATCCTAGCTTGGAGGGCTAGGTGAAAAGTCCTAACTTGGATGGTTAGGTGCAAATTCCCAACATGGAGAGTTAGGTGAAATATCTTTAGCTTGGAGGGCTAAGGTGGATGAGAACTTAGCTTGGAGGGCTAGGTTTGAGTCCCTGGATCGATCTGGTGACCGATCGGGGAATCTGGCACGCTGCTCCTTCGTGGATCGGTCTGGTGACCGATCCAACAATGACTGATCGGTCTGGTGACCGATCACGGAGCACACAGTGAGGTTGGGAACCTACTGTGGTGCTCCTGATCGATCTGGTGACCGATCAGGGAGTATGCGTTTCACCCATTGACTGGCTCCTGATCGGTCTGGTGACCGATCAGGGAGCGAGCAGTGAGGTTGAGTTCCCTTGCTGAACTGCTCTTGATCGGTCTGATGACCGATCAGGATCACTGTGCAGATCGTTCTAGTGAACGATCCAGCTTCGCGGGTTCCTCACTAAGATCGATCAGGACGGTGCCTGATCGGTCTGGTGATGATCTGATCGGACTGATGATCGATCAGGAGACCCCCTGATCGGCCAGTTGACCAATCAGAAGGCTTGGGCTGAGAAACTCAGAAATCGCGCGAAATAAGGGTGGATTGGTCTGATGAGCGATCCACAACCTTGGATCGGTCGGGTGATCGGTCCAGGAGAATCTCTAAGAAATCACGATTTCTGATTGAGCGTTGGAGATCGATCAGGACAGAGCCTGATCGGTCTGGACCCAGCCTGATCGGTCTGGTGACTGATCAGGAGGCTCTCCGATCGGTTAGGTGACCGATCACTTTAATTCAAATTGCACTGTCAGATGCTTTGATCGCCTCTGATCATATACGATTCGCTGCTGTTTGCCTCTGATATTCGATTTACTGTGTGATTTACTGCTCTAACAGTCTGATTAAGCTACAGGTGACAGAGGAGGATTCAAACACTCAAGGAGGGTCAATGGAGAGCTTTCCATGGAGCACGCTTGTCCGTTTTCCCATCCCAGGTTGCAACGGCCGAGCTGCAGACTGGAGCTTGGCTGTGTTTGTAATATGAGAGAAGTGTCCTAAGGCAATCGCCTTATGATTATAATCATTTACTTTAATAAATGAATATTCACTATTTGAGTATACATGTTCGTGTATTTGATTGAGATCTTAAACTCATTTACTGAATATCCGCAATACAATTCACAGCATGAGAGAATTTGTGATGAATTCACAACTAGTGATTATCTCTACATGTGCAATTGTGAAGTAATGAAATTGTCCCTAGTCGATGAATTGATAAATATGGACACTGTCAATTCTGTTGAGACTAGCATGGGTTATTCTCTAATCAGCGAATTGTCACTGGCTGGTGACATTGGGATGTCCGGAGAAAAACATGGATGCTAGTTAAGGGAACTAGGACATTGGAGTGACTAGCTGTAAAACTTCATATGGTAATCTACATATAGATATGTCAATGAAAGTTCTTATTGCAGCTTAAGTGTGATGTTCCTTTGACTTGCGGTGTTCAAGTCATCTTGGACACGGAGACTTATACTTTGACATCTTAAGCAAACATCTCTAAGGAGGTGTGGACCCAGGATGGTTGGGTATAAGCCGAAGTGCCCGAAGAAGTTTGAACAGCCTACAAAGGATTCACCACTCCTTGCGAGGAGATGTATACCCAAGGCCTATCATCGGATTGTTACTCGAAGCCTCTGGCCAGAGCATAACATGTTCCGAGTATGAATCTCTAGGAAACATGAGAGTAATTAGAATCCATTGGACGAAAAAGACATTACTTGGGCTAGGTGTGACATAGTCAGCCTAGTGGGGACTGACACAAATAGACCGTGTCCTGAACCAAGTGGGTATAAGATGGTGAAGGGAATGAGGCACGACTCATTAAAGCTGCTGAAGGGTTTCAGAATTATATCTGAGGTCAACCGTTGATCTTTCGATTAATTGGGGGTCATGATATACTACTAGGTTCCACTCATGATCCTTCTATAATTGGTTGATTATAGACGGCCAACATAAATCGAAAGCCTATTTAGTCACACGCACTACGAGTAATCCGAGGGATTTAAAACGAGTTGAAAATTGGATTTTCCGATCAAGAGAGATAAGTCGAATCTGAATTTATCAGAGACGCATCGGAAGCTTAAAATGACTAAGTCTATTGAAGGCTTATTGGACGAATTAAATGAGTTTAATTCGTAAGGTGACGGCTTGGATTTGGCCAGCCAAAGAGGGTCCCCACCCTCTTTGGTTTGGCCGGCCACAATGAGGAGGGAAACCAAATTATTCGGTTTAATTATAAAATAAATCAAGCGCGATTTGTTTTATAAAATTATGGATGAAGAAATTTATATAAAGAAATTTATAGAAATTTATTCTTTTTATGGAAATTAAAATGAACCATGGATTGGTTTATTTTATTTTATAAAATCAATTATGAATTGATTTTTCCATGATAAGAAAAATTTATATAATATATTTCTTATAAATTTTATTCCATAATAAAAGGGGAGTCATGGTTGTTTTTATTATAAATTAAGTTATAATAAAAACTTGGCATAACGGAATAATTCATAGAAAAATTTATAAGATAAATTTCTTATGAAAAATTTATTTTGTTAAGAGGAGACTTGGCGATGGAGAGGCTACTATATAAAGGAACCAAGGCAAGGCTTGAATTCCAATCAAGAGATTAAGTAGCAAGCCCTCTCTCTCTCTCCTTCTCTCCCTCTACCTCCTCTAGGGCCGGCGCCCTCTACCTCCTCTAGGGCCGGCGCCCTCTCCCTCCTCTAGGGTCGGCGCCCCTTCTAGTCGCCGTGAGCCACATCCACCAAGAAGGTGCCGAAGAAGAAGAAGAAGCGGGTCGCAACTCCTTCCTTCCCCAGGAATCTTGATTCCGTTACTTGGTGGTTCGTTTCCATCTCTCTCTCTTGATATTCTTGTCGTGCCTTTGGAGAATCTAGTAGTTCTTGTCGGCACGAAACTCGTGGCTTTGCAAAGTCATCCCGAAGAGATCTCGGCGTGGACGTGAATAGAGGCGGAGCTTCCAAGGGACGCTACGGTTGGATCTCGTCCCTTTCTACGAGTTACGCGAGGTATTAAGTAAATTAGTTTACTTTATGCAAAATTTTAAATGTTTGATCATGTCTCCACAACATAAGGTTGCATGCTTGATATGTGGTTAAAATAATTTAAGAAATTATTTATTTTAAACCTTCCACTGCACGTAATTAAAAGTTAAAATAACAAACCCGTATCCATGTCAACATGCACCCGGTCCCAACAGTGGTATCAGAGTCGGTTAGTGTTTGACATAATCATATAATTGTTTTGCGGAAAACTTTATCATGATCTCAATTTTGGAAAATTTTCCAATTATTGAAACTTTCCAATTATGATAAATTATAGATTTAGGAATTTCGAAGTTTGGAAATCCTCATGAAATTTCGCAAACTTTTGAAATATCCTAATTTCTGAAATTTTAAGATAATTGTGAAAACTTCCCATTTTTTTGGAAACTTTCCAATTTTGGAAATTTCGTATTTTGGAAATTTTCTAATTTTGGAAATATGTAAGTTTTCTTTGTACCAGAAACTTACAATTATTCTGAAAACCTATTATAAAATCTCACAATTTTGGGTACTTTCTTTCAAGAAAGTCTAGACAAATTTATGGATTATTAATTGACAATTAAATTTGAATTGGTTTTAAATTATTAACAAAATTTTTTATTTTGGATTGAGCCTCGGGGAGCCGTCCAATTTGAAGTTAGTTGTTGTAATTTAATTTCCTATTTTGAATAAAATAGTCAAGTTTAATTTGGTTACGCCTCGGGGAGCGGACCAAATTAGATTTACAACAAATTCCTTTTTTTTAGATATCTGAGCCTCGGGGAGCCACCCAAAGAAAACAATTTGTTGAAATTAATAAATCCATAAATAAAATATGTAATCAAATTTTAGAAATTTTGAGGTGATTCTTAAACGATAATTTCCTTATTTGATTTAAGAGGTGATGCTCTAACATATTGATGTCTCCAAAATTAATTAGGAAAATGGTTTCCTATAGAGTTTTCTTAAAAGAGATTTTCATGAAAATAATATGTGGTTGAATTAAGGGAATCTGTCTCTTAATTTAATAAGATTTGATTTAGAGAAATCAAAGTCTTAAACATATTATTTCCGAAATTGATTATGACAATTTAGGAAATTGTTTCCCAAAACAATTCCTTGAATAAAGTATGAAATTAGAATTAGGAAATCCAGTTCCTAATTCAATTAATGAGACTTGATAAATTAAGTCACATACAAACTTTATTAAGGAAATCGTTAGTACATGACATAATTATATGTCATGAATGTGCTTAGAAAAGAAAGGATGAGACCCAAAACCCCTTACAAAATATTAAGGCCAACACCTTCCATTAATATGGTTAGAACCGGAGTTTTGTTTCTCGTTTGTGTTGATGGACATATCCATGCCCGGCTTGAACCTCAACATGTTGAAATCATGGAATTAGTTTATGATTAATATAGTTAGAGTCAGAGGTCAATCCTTAGTTTTGGTTGTTGGACACATCCAAGCCTGACTAAACGATTGAATGAGCTCCAACCATATTAAAACTATTTCTTGATTAATGGGTCAGCCTTAAGCTTGGAGCATCGATTTGTTGTGCCACAGCCAAGGTCAATGTAAAGAGAGGTGCAGTTGGGTGCTATGTATATTGTTGCATACTTGTTAATGAGTTAACAACCCAATGATTTATGGAATCATTCAATTAGTTGATAGCATAAAGTGATAGTTACATATATGTGATATGTAATCGGTATAATTACCTACCTTCATAGCTAAGAATAACTTGATGGCCACAGCCATGGTTGTTCTTATCTATGGTTGGATATCAACCTATTTGGAGATGTTCCTACGATCTCCTGAATTGATAAAAAGGGTTATTCAATTCGAAAAATAAATAGGATTTAACTAATGTATGTTGATGCATTCTTTATCATTCTTCTCACATAAGCTCAATTTGTATTTCTAGAATAATCACTCGATCATGTCTTCTCTGAATTTGCATTCTATTTTGGACACCAATAAGTTAACTAAGGATTGAAAAAGAACCAAAAGGCACTTGCCATCATTGTGGCAAGGAGGGCCACTGGCGAAGAAACTGCAAGGTTTATCTTGAGTCCTTGAAGAAGAAGGCATCTGATGCCCTATCCTCTTCAAGCATCTTCGTTATTGAATGTCACTCTATTTCCTCGTAGACCTGGGTACTGATACTGGGTGTAGCTCACATATATGTAATGACATAAAGGGGCTAAGGAATAGAAGAAGACTCGTCAAGGGAGAAGCGAATTTGCGAGTTGGAAATGGAGCAAAGATTGCTGCTGTTGCCATCGGAACATATTTGCTAAAGCTCCCTACTGGACGTGTCTTAGAATTGGATAATTGTTATTTTGTTCCTTCATTAATAAAGAACATTGTATCTATTTCATGCTTGAATGAAAAGGATTATCATTTAACTTTTAGTAACAATTGTTGTTACATAACTTTAAATGATGTTCTTTATGGGACCGGAACATTATGCAATGGTATCTACACGTTAGATTTATCCGGTGACATTTTGAATATCGAAGTTAGCAACAAACGTGCTCGAATAGATAATCAAATAGACTCCTATACGTGACATTGTCGTCTTGGCCATATAAGTATGAAACGCATGACCAAATTACACCGATGTGGAATTCTGGAATTATTTGAACCCGGTTCATTTGATACATGCGAATCATGCTTAAAAGGCAAGATGGCCAAATTACCCTTTTCCGGAAAGGGTAATCCAGTGGGAGAATTACTTGGTCTAATACATACTGATGTATGTGGACCAATGTCAACTCTTGCACAAGGAGGCAATAACTACTTCATTACCTTTATCGATAATCACTCACGATTCGGGTATGTGTTTTTGATGAAACACAAATATGAAGCTTTTGAGAAATTCAAAGAGTTCAAAAATGAAGTAGAGAAACAGCTTGACAAAAGTATTATGATACTTCGATCCGATCGGGGTGGTGAATACTTAAGTCAAGAGTTTCAAGATTATCTTAGGGACAATGGGATATTGTCTCAATGGACTCCGCCATATACACCACAGCATAATGGTGTATCTGAGAGGCGTAACCGAACCTTGATGGACATGGTTAGATCCATGATGAATCATGCAATTCTTCCAAAATCCTTTTGGGGCTATGCACTTAAGACAGCTGCTTACTTGCTAAACAGAGTCCCGACCAAGGTAGTCTCTACTACTCCATAAGAGACGTGGAATAGTAAGAAACCTTACTTAACTCACCTTAAGATATGGGGTTGTCCTGCTTATGTGAAGCGGATTGTATCAGATAAATTGGATGCTAAGTCTGATAAATGTCTATTTATTGGATACCCTAAGGAAACAAAGGGTTACCAATTCTATCATCCCTTGGAACAAAAGGTGTTTGTGTTGAATCCGACACTTTTATCTCGCTCTGGAAAATTTTTCGGGAAAATTTCTAGAGTTTCGGGGACTAAATTGATATAAAAACTAAACCTTAAGGACTAGAATGCAAATTTCCCAAATTTAGGGACTAAAATGTAATAAGACAAATAGTTACAAGGGCTAATGTGCAAGGAAATTTTAAACGTAAGGATTAAAAAACTAAACCTTAAGGAT
>JAGFNQ010007877.1:0-26136 GCA_024364735.1 Boesenbergia rotunda
TCTCCATGCAATTGTTCACAACTAACATACTTGTGAATCAATATAAACCAACCTAATATGCCTTGAAACTCCCAATATGGGACTAAAAGTCTCATTCACAATGAAGACTCTTTCTTTTCCACCTCTTTTTCATTCACTTATATCTAACAAGGCAACAATCCCCCACATGAGTGGAAACAGGATAAGTGATAGCATTCAGCAGCTGAGTCCAATATAGGATAGACAGGTTTTACCCTTTGAACCATCCCCTGTGAAGATCTATTTGCTTAGGCTGACAATAGACACGATGTCTTTAAATTGTTCTACCGTCAATGTAAGCATTGACATATCTCACCCATGACTCTCCCTGATACAACTCAGTTCTCATGAGTGTATTGTTCTTTGGCCATGAACATGCTTGGTTCTGTGAGAAGTTCTAAGAATTGCGCCTCCAATTCTCTTCGAAGCGGCCCACTCATTTCTCACATAGGTGATCTCTTAAGAGTATTCCACATAACTCTGTTGGATTATTAAAAGTTGTGTGCTTAACCTCTATCCTTCACTTTTCCACTGGGTCATTACCCCACAGTGAGCAACTTTGTTGGTGCAGTTAGGTTGTCCCTTTGAACATAATTCTTGGGATCTCCAGTCTAGATAGGTTGGGTTTTCTTGCCACCAACTTTTTCCATCGATATCAAGCCTATCCCTCTTGATGAGCTTGCAACTAAATCTTGATTTAACCCTTTAGTTAGCGGATCCACTAGGTTATCATTTGATTTCACATAGTTAATAGTGATAACTCCCGTTGAGAGTAGTTGTCTAATGGTATTGTGCCTCTGACATATATGTCTAGACTTATCATTATACAGATAGCTTTGTGCTTGGCTAATTGCCGATTGACTATCGCAATGTATGTAAATTGTCGTCACAGGTTTTGGCCATCTCGAAATATATTTTAAGAATTGTCGTAGTCATTCAGCCTCTTCATCAAATTTGTCAAGAGCTACAAACTCAGATTCTATCGTGGATCTAGTTATCATAGTTTGCTTAGAAGATTTCCATGAAATGATTGCACCTCCAAGAGTGAATACATATCCACTCGTAGACTTCGAGTCTTTTATGTCGAATATCTAACTCGCATCGTTATATCCTTCAATCACAGTAGGATATCTTATATAGTGTAGTCCATTTCCACGAGTATACCTCAAGTAGCTCAATACTCTTATTATCCATTTCCAGTATTCAACATCATGATCACTCATGTATCTACTCAGTTTAGTTACTGCGTAGACTAAGTCTGGTCGTGTACAATTCATTAAGTACACCAGACTTCCAATCACTCGAGAGTACTCTATCCGAGAGATACTTTCTCCTCGATTCTTCGATAGATGTTGGCTTGTATCTATCGACGTTCATGCCAATGCAGTATTCCCATTGTCTAATCTCTCAAGAATCTTGTCCATTGTCCATGTAGTGGAACTAACTAAGAATAACTCATTTTGTTATTCTAAGAATTTTGATTCCTAGAATAATATCAGTTAGGCTCATGTCTTTCTTGTCAAATCTTGAGTTCAACATGTCTTTAGTGAATTTGATTATTTTATCATTACTCCCAATGATAAGTATATCATTTACATATAGGCACGAGATGACAAAGTCATTCTCTGTGGCTTTCATGTAGACATAATTATCACATTCATTGATTTTAAATCCACATTCCTTGATGGCATTATCAAAATTTCTATGCCACTGCTTTAGAGATTGTTTCAAGCCGTATAAAGACTTAACCAATTTGCAAACATTATTTTTCTGTCCTGGCATAGAAAACCCTTCAGGTTGCTCCATGTAAATCTCCTCTTCTAAATCCCCATTTAGAAACGTTATCTTTATATCTATCTGATGTATTTCCAGATTCCATAGAGCGGCAATAGTCAACAACACTCTAATAGAAGTTATTCTCAACACCGGAGAATATATATCAAAGTAATTAAGGCTTTCTCATTGTCGATAACCTTTAATTACCAATATGGTCTCATACTTATCAATTATGTGATATGATTTAATTTTTTTCTTGAAGATCCACTTGCAATCTAGTGGTTTACTTCCCGGGGGAAGATCCATAAGTTCCCAAGTGTAATTTTGCAAGATAGATTATATCTCAGATGCAATTGTCTCTTTTCGGTGAGGTCCATTAGATGAAGTTACTACTTCTGATTAACTTTGGGGCTCACTTTCCAATATGAAAGTGATAGAATATGTTCCATAAGATTTTTTCACCCTTACTCTCTTACTTCTTCTGAGCTTACCCTCAACTGGTTTATCATTTTCTTTTTCCTCTTGTGTTTCAAATATCTGTTTTGAGGAGCTAGCATCCTTTTAGGTCTTATACGGTAACACGTGCTTAAAGAATGAGGCATTTCTCGATTCTATTATCGAGTTCTTGTGCATGTCTGATATTTGTGATTCATGCACTAAAAATCAATATGCACTGCTATTATGTGCATATCCGGTAAATATGCAATAATCCTTTTTGGATTAGGCACCAAAACTTTAGCAAGACACCTCCACATTCGCAAATATTTGTAGAATAGTTATCTTCCATTCCATAACTCATAAGGGCTCTTATCTATTTTCTTTCGGAGCATCTTATTTAAAAGGTAATTAGCTGTTAACTCAGCTTCCCCCACATAAAGTCTGGTAGTCCAGAGCTCAATAGAAGAGCATTCATTATTTCCTTTAGAGTTTGATTCTTTCGCTCAACAACTCCATTTTGCTTAGTATAAAGAGTTGTTGTTTCGTGTTTGATCTCATGTTCAACACACAACTCAGTGAATGATGATACATATTCACCCTCTCGATCGCTCTAATCACCTTAATCTTCTTATTAAGTTGGTTTTCAACCTCATTCTTATTGAGAATGAATTTCTTTATAGCTTCATCCTTACCTTTGAGAAGATACACATAACAATATTTTGTGTTATTATCTACAAAAGTGTTGAAGTACCTATTCCCACAACGTGTCGGTGTTCCTTTTAGGTCACATACGTCGGTGTGAATTAGGACGAGTGATTTGTTGCTTCTTTCAACATGTTGAAAGAATGACCTTGTCATTTTTGCTTCAACACAAATCTCACACTTGTATTTCAGGTCAAGGTAGAATGTAAATATATTTTGCATATTTATAAATCTATGTAGCACATCGTAGTTAAGTGGAAGAGATCTCAATTTTATTTGTTTTAGGGCTACTGGTCATTATATTGAGCTTAAAATGCCCATCATATACATAACACTTTCCCACAAACATTCCTTTCTTGGATACAATAATTTTGTCCAACTCAAACACAATATGAAAGTCATGCTTGCTTAACAATGATCCAGCCACTAGATTCTTTTGAATCACCGGAGCATACAACACATTATTTAGAGTATAGTTCTTGCCCGAGGTTATCTTTAACCCCACTTTTCCTTGGCCCATGATGTCCGAGGTTGTTGAGTTTCCCATGAACAACTTGTCTACATTGATTTCTTCAAAGTTGTGGAGTAGTTCCTTGTTGCAACACACATGTCTGGTGGTACCAATATGAATCCACCATTATCGCAGGTTTGAACCCACCATGTTCAACTCGGAGACCATGACGCAGAGGTCGTCCATTTTTAGTCCCTCGTTCAGGTTGGCCTTCTACTTCTTCTTCGGCTTTTTGCATTTCGAAAATTTGTGAATGACTCAGCCACAATTGAAGCACTTCATAGAGAACTTCTTGCTTATGCCTCTTTGGGTATCATCTTGGAAGATTTGGAATTTTTCCGTTTCGAACTTTGCCCATGCTCAACCACGTTGGCTTTCATAGTAGCATGAGAGAACGGTTTTCTCTCTGAACCTTTGTTATCTTATTATATGCGAAGTTTAACAACGAGTTCCTCCACGTTCATCTCCTTTCGCTTGTGCTTCAGGTAGCTCTTGAAATCCTTCTAGGCGGGAGGGAGCTTCTCAATGATTGCTACCACCTAGAAGGTTTCACTTGAAGCTCCTGGACTTAGCTAATCACTGTCTTAGAGTTAACTATCTTATAGTTCAGAAACCGGCCCATGATGAACTTCTTGGCCCCCACATCCTCCGTCTTATATTTCTTGTCTAAGGACTCCCACAGCTCCTTAGGCATTCTCTTCATGCTGTACATAACATACAACGAATCAGCAAGACAGTTGAGGATGTAGTTTTAGCATAGATACTCAGAATAAGTCCAAGCCTCCATTGCACTGATGATATGAACATCAGCATCCTCAGCATACTTGAGAGGGTCCTCGGTCAAGAACCGAGTCAAATTGGTGTGGTCAGGTAGAAGAGCATCTTTTGCTGCCACCTCTTAAAGTTTAGCCCAGTGAACTTCTATGATTTTTTTCTCATAGTTGATTGAAGCATTCCCAATCGGGATGGAGGGGGTCTTGTGATAAGTCTATTTCACCTCAACACTTT
Source organism: Boesenbergia rotunda (assembly GCA_024364735.1). Lineage (NCBI taxonomy): Eukaryota > Viridiplantae > Streptophyta > Magnoliopsida > Zingiberales > Zingiberaceae > Boesenbergia > Boesenbergia rotunda. The sequence continues at coordinate 4,454 of JAGFNQ010007877.1, forward strand.
TTGTGGTCATGTCAACAGAATTAAATATGCTTTAAGTTTATTGGGCAAATACTTGTCTGAAATAAAGACTAAATTGAAATTACACGATTTAATTTCAATTTATTTGTTGAGTGACCTGAAGTAACAATTCCAGGCTGCCAAGCAGGGAAAAAGCTATTTGGAATAGCTAAGTTGGCTGGAAAGACTTGGGCTATCTTGTATGCCAAAGTGCAAACTCCCAACCGTATAGTCCAAGTTCAGAGTCTAAGCACAGACTCCCGACTTGAGCTCCCAATCTGATCTCCCGATCTGGAAACTCCCAAGCTGCATTGTCTAAGTTGTAGACTCCAAGTGCAGACTCCCGACTTGGGCTCTGGACTTGAGCTCCTGACCTAAGCTCTCGAGTTGGAGAGGATGAAAGAGTTGCTGAGGCTTGCATAATAGAGTTTCCTTAAAATAAATTCGTCCTTCTGTGGTTGAGATTCAAGATTATAATGGATGTCTGTTTCCCAGGATATAACAATGAAACCACGTACACAACCAAACATTGGTTATTCATGGCGAACTAAAAAAGTATCTGATTGCTACCACGGGTAATCCACTGGGCAGAAGACACGGTGGAGGAATATTTGAGGAATGAAGGTAGAATAAAATCTTTGCTTCTAGCTTGCAGCCTTTCTATAGCCTCTACCTGCTCTCTTAGTCACGACTCCTTTATATAGGAGCTTAGACCAAGCAGTATTTAATGACCGAATTAATCATCGTTTACTGCCCATTAACCCATCCAGATCAAAACATCTGGAGGTTACAGATTCTTTATTAATAATCGATTAATGCATCTGTTATATTTGAGCAACAAGCAAAAATTATTCAAGTGGTAAAACATTGGCTTATTCGCTTAGGTAAAGTTTACCATGACCGGTCTAGCATTCGCCGCTCGTAAGTCGTGCTCACATACGAGTCAACTTGGTTTAGTGCAAATCTAGACCCTAGATTTGCACTCCTCCTACACACTCACGCATGAGAAAAAGCTTCTCCCCATGCATTTGTTCACAACTAACATACTTATGAATAAATATAAACCAACCAATATGTCTTGACACTCTCAATGTGAGATCAAAAGTCTCATTCATAATGAAGTCTTTTTCTTTTCTACCTCTTTTCTATTCACTTATATTCAACAATACTTTATTAGATTTAAATATCCAATAAAATTATTCTTTTTTCTCTGGCAAATGGTCAAAAAATCATTTGGATTCGATCCTATTGGAAGGTTCATGACCCACAGGAATTTGAAATTTTTGAAGAAAAAATAAAATGGTTCTTGTGTTCCTTCCATGCAAGCGAAAAATAAAGAAATAGTTGATATATTCAAGTAATTACGTATTTTCAAAATACCATTTCAAATCATCCTATTTCATTCTTTAAAAAAAATTGATTTTTTGATTCATTTCATCAATTTTATGACTGGAATAAAAGGGGATACATGGTATACCACGATTTTTAATTAACTTTTCATTGTATAATATATTAATTTCCCTATAATTTATGATTTTTTTATTTTTTTTATTATTTTTTTTCTCTTATATATATAATATAATATCTACTTTTCTCTCTCCTACGTAAAATTGTCCATATTCAATGTATTTAAAAGAGTGAGTACGTAGTTGAGGGGTTGTAACATGGAATAAGTGATTAATATGAAGAGTTATTGGATAATGGTAAGGAAGTAGTTAAGTCAGTGAGCATGTTTATGTATTAGCTTATAAATAAGCTAGTTGTCATGTCATTTAAATCTTATCACACATAAAGTGATTTAAATGAATATAAAATATCACATGTAGAGTGAGAAGCAGATCTAAGAATGTTAACCATTTGGATGGATATCTATGAGAAGTTTTCGATTTTATCCTAATTAATAGCCGGTGGAAAATTTCTATAGGACGACACTGATCAAATCTAGGATTAGTCGATTCGAAAAAATAGATATCTAGATTACCAAAAATATATATATTAGTCATCGGGCTATGGTGCAGCGGCAAGGCGCACATGTAATTTCCCAAGTACGCATGATTCGATTCATATCTACCACGCACTACCGAGGATTTTCTTCTCTTGGAATGATAGCTAAAAAAATTACAAAATATTACTTTGGTGCACGTTGCGATGGAAACGGGTGGGATGGGCTTCTCATACAACAAGAGTTTAAAATTCTCTCCGGACGGATCATACTCCTATCATGTTCAAATTACTCATGATATTGGATCGTCCATTAGAACCCATTTGTGATTCCTACTTTTTGAATTTATCCTAGTAGCCATTGAAAAACTTTCATTGGACTAAACTAATTACTTCTATATAATTTTAAATCACATATTGCCCCGTGTTATTGTAATAGAAAACATAATTAAGTCATCTATAAACATCCAGATAAAACTTCAACGAAGTCAAGACAATTGAGTGATATAAGGTGCTAGACTCAAGTTTTGATCCTCTAACGAAGGCATGAGTTCAAATCCCACTAGGATTTCCGATTTATATTGATAGAAAATTTGTATGGAACCCAATTAATCATTCCAAGATTAGTTGGTGAATAAAAAAAGAAAAGAAAAATACACCAAATTACATTGGAAATGTTTTTTTAATAAAAATGAATATTATTGTAATAGAAAAAATAATTAAGTCATTTATAAGTATACATAAAAAACTTCACCAAAGTAAGATAATCGAGTTGTCTAAGGCGCCAAACCCAAGTTTTGGCGCTCTTAATTTTATAAAAAAATTATTTAAGCTTGAAGTAAAAAAAAATAAGGAAAACATGCACCATAGTATTTATGAAAATTGGTATGAAACCGAATTAATCATCTTGATAGAAAATTTTTATGAAATTAATTATAATAGAAAACATAATTTTATCAGCATCCATAAAATTTTCACCGAAGTTTGGACGGACTTAGTGGTCTAAGGTGCTAGATTCAAGTTTTGGTCCTCTAACGAGGCCGTGGATTCAAATCCACTTTATGTTAATTTTACAAAAAATCATTAAAAAAAATAAGGAAAAGCTCTAGGACCTTAATATTTTTGATTTATCTTGATAGAAAATTTGCGGAGGGACTATTGTGTTTCCAATTTATCTTGGTGATATATATATATATATATATATATATATATATATATATATATATAACCAATTCATTAAATCACATATTGCCCTATATTGTAATAGAAAATATAATTAAGTTTATAAGCATCGACAAAAAGTTTTGTCGTGTAAGTTTTGGTTCTGTAACGAATGCGTGGGTTTAAACCCCATTTCTGACATTTTGCGTTAATTTTACAAAAAAATCATTTAAGCTTGAAGTAAAATATAAGAAAAACAAGCTATGGACTAGTATTTCCGAGTTATCTTGATTCAAAATTTACATTGAACCAAATTAATCATCCTTAGATTAGTTGGAGGGACCATATAGTATTTACGATTTATCTTGGTATAAAATTTTTATAGAGCCTATATATATATATATATATATATATATATATATATATATATATATATAACATAATTAAGTCATTTATAAATATTCATCATAAAAATCTTCAAAGTCAGGATAATCGAGTGGTCTAAGGCGCCAGACTCAAGTTATTTTCTGGTACTCTAACGATGGTGTGGATTTAAATCCCACTTCTTACCTTTGTTTTATTTTTACAAAAAATTATTTAAGCTTGGAGTAAAAAAAGTAAGTACAATATGCTCCTGGGACCATAATATTTTTTATTTTGATAGAAAATTTGTATGGAACCGAATTAATCATGCGAAGGATTAGTCGGAGGGACCATAGTATTTCTGATTTATCATAGTAGAAAATTTTTATGGAACCGAATTAAGATTAGTTGTTGAATACAAAAAAGGAAAGAAAAATACACCAAATTCCATTGGATATATTTTTTATAAAAATTTATCAATGCAAGTTTTTATATATATAATATATATATATAGACACACACCAACTCGTTAAGTTACATATTGCCCCATGTTATTGTAATAGAAAAACATAAATAAGTCTATTATAAGCATCATAAAAATCTTCATCAAAGTCACGATCTCGAGTGGTCTAAGACGTTAAACTCAAGTTTGGTCTTCTAAGCGTGGGTTAAAATCCCACATTAATCAACCTTATATTAGTCAGAGGGACCATAGTATTTCTGATTTATCTTGGTAAAAATATTTTATAGAATCGAATTAATCATGGATTAGTTGGTGAATCATAAAAGAAAGAAAAATATACAAATTTAATTGGAAATATTTTTCTATAAAAAATGTATAATTTCATATATATATATTGTTGGAGGAATTTCCGAGATTTTACACTAAAATTGAAATTACAAAAAATAATTTCAACCAATCTTGAAACAGATCCGTTCTGTTAAGATGACCACGGAACGTGTTGAGGTGAAACAGACTCATCACCAGGCCCCCTCCGCCCCGATCGGGAATGTCCCGATCAACCATGGGGAAAAGCCAGAGAAGTTCACTGGGCTGAACTTCAAGAGGTGGCAGCAGAAGATGCTCTTCTATCTGACCACGCTCAATCTGGCTCGGTTCTTGACCGAGGACCCTCCCAAGCAAGCTGAGGTTGCTGAGGTAGAGGCATGGACTCATTCTGAGTACCTATGCCGAAACTACATCCTCAACTGCCTGGCCGACTCGTTGTATGTTGTGTACAGCACGAAGAGAACGACCAAAGAGCTATGGGAGTCCTTAGACAAGAAGTACAAGTCGGAGGATGCTGGGGCCAAAAAGTTCATCGTGGGTCGATTCTTGGACTACAAGATGGTTGACTCTAAGACTGTGATCAGCCAAGTCCAGGAGCTTCAGGTGATCCTACATGAGATCCACTCAGAAGGTATGGTTCTGAGTGAAACCTTCCAAGTAGCAGCCATCATTGAGAAGCTGCACCCCGGCTGGAAGGATTTCAAGAACTACCTGAAGCACAAACGGAAGGAGATGAACGTGGAGGAACTTGTTGTGAGACTTCGCATCGAAGAAGACAACAAGGGTTCAGAGAGAAAGATGTTCTCTCAGGCTACTGTGAAAGCCAACGTGGTCGAGCACGGACAAAGCTCGAAATGGAAGAATTCTAAATCTTTCAAGCTGGGACCCAAAGGAGGCATCGCCAAGAAGTTCTCTGGGAAGTGCTACAACTGTGGCAAAGTAGGTCACAAGTCTTCGGAATGCAAGAAACCGAAGAAGAAGCAGAAGGCCAACCTGAACGAGGGACCAGAAATGGAAGACCTCTGTGCCGTGGTCTCCGAATTGAACCTGGTGGGTTCAAACCCGCAGCAATGGTGGATCGATACTAGAGCCATCAGACATGTATGCTGCAATAAGGAGCTGCTCCATAATTTTGAAGAAATTAGTGGAGAGAAGCTGATCATGGGGAACTCGGCAACCTCTGACATCATGGGCCAAGGTAAGGTGGTGCTGAAGATGACCTCGGGCAAGGACTTGACTCTCACCAATGTACTGTATGTTCCGGAGATTCGAAAAAATCTAGTGTCCGGATCACTATTAAGCAAGCATAGCTTTCACATTGTGTTTGAGTCTGACAGGGTTGTTCTGTCGAAGAAGGGAATGTTTGTAGGAAAGGGCTATGTATCTGATGGGTTGTTTAAGCTCAGTGTAATGGCCATTAGGCCTAAGATAAATAAAAATGAAAGCTCTTCCACTTATATGCTTGAGTCTTCGTGTTTATGACATGGTAGACTAGGACATGTGAATTACGATGTGATTCGTAGATTGATGAACATGCAAAGCATACCGACATTCCACCTTGATCCGAAACATAAGTGTGAGACTTGTGTTGAAGCAAAGTTGACAAGGTCATCCTTTCAACACGTTGAAAGGAGCACCGAACCACTCGACCTAATTCACACCGACGTATGTGACCTTAAAGGCACACCGACACGTGGTGGGAATAAGTACTTCATCACTTTTGTAGATGATAACACAAAATATTGTTATGTGTATCTTCTCAAAAGCAAGGATGAAGCTATAGAGAAATTCGTTCTCTATAAGAATGGGGATGAAAACCAACTTAATAAGAAAATTAAGGTGGTTCGAAGTGACCGAGGTGGTGAATACGTATCACCATTCGTTGAGTTGTGTGCTGAACATGGGATCAGACACGAAACAACAGCTCCTTATTCCCCTCAGCAGAATGGGATTGCTGAGCGAAAGAATCGAACTCTTAAGGAGATGATGAATGCTCTTTTATTGAGCTCTGGACTGCCAGACTCCATGTGGGGGGAAGCTGTGTTAACAGCTAACTACCTTTTGAATAAGGTCCCCCGGAAGAAAATAGATAAGAGCCCTTATGAGTTATGGAATGGAAGACAACCATCCTACAAATACTTGCGAGTGTGGGGATGTCTTACCAAAGTTTTGGTGCATGATCCGAAAAGGGTTAAGATAGGACCAAAAACTGTTGATTGCATATTTATTAGATATGCACACAACAGCAGTGCATATTAGTTTTGTGTGTATGAGTCACAATTACCGGATATACACAAGAACTCGATAATAGAATCGAGAAATGCCTCATTCTTCGAGCATGTGTTTCCATATAAGACCCCGAAAGGATGCTAGCTCCTCAAAACGGGTGGAGGAAATACCAGAGGAAGAAGAAGAGGATGATGAACCAATGGAGGCTGCGCCTCGGCGGAGTAAGAGAGCTCGGGTGGAAAAATCTTATGGATCAGATTTTATCACTTTCATACTGGAAGGTGACCCCCAAAGCTACTCAGAAGCTGTAAACTCTTCTGATGAACCTCACTGGAGGAATTTCCGAGATTTTACACTAAAATTGAAATTACAAAAAATAATTTCAACCAATCTTGAAACAGATCCGTTCTGTTGAGATGGCCACGGAACATGTTGAGGTGAAACAGACTCATCACCAGGCCCCCTCCGCCCCGATCGGGAATGTCCCGATCAACCATGGGGAAAAGACAGAGAAGTTCACTGGGTTGAACTTCAAGAGGTGGCAGCAGAAGATGCTCTTCTATCTGACCACACTCAATCTGGCTCGGTTCTTGACAGAGGACCCTCCCAAGCAAGCTGAGGCTGCTGAGGTAGAGGCATGGACTCATTCTGAGTACCTATGCCGAAACTACATCCTCAACTGCCTGGCCGACTCGCTGTATGCTGTGTACAGCACGAAGAGAACGGCCAAAGAGCTATGGGAGTCCTTAGACAAGAAGTACAAGTCGGAGGATGCTGGGGCCAAAAAGTTCATCGTGGGCCGATTCTTGGACTACAAGATGGTTGACTCTAAGACTGTGATCAGCCAAGTCCAGGAGCTTCAGGTGATCCTACATGAGATCCACTCAGAAGGTATGGTTCTGAGTGAAACCTTCCAAGTAGCAGCCATCATTGAGAAGCTGCCCCCCGGCTGGAAGGATTTCAAGAACTACCTGAAGCACAAACGGAATGAGATGAACGTGGAGGAACTTGTTGTGAGACTTCGCATCTAAGAAGACAACAAGGGTTCAGAGAGAAAGATGTTCTCTCAGGCTACTGTGAAAGCCAACGTGGTCGAGCACGGACAAAGCTCGAAACGGAAGAATTCTAAATCTTCCAAGCTGGGACCCAAAGGAGGCATCGCCAAGAAGTTCTCTGGGAAGTGCTACAACTGTGGCAAAGTGGGTCACAAGTCTGTTGGAGCAATCGACCCTAAGATGGTCCGGTGTGACTATGAGTTTTGATGTTTGGGCAAAGGGTTTAAGTTAGGATTACCCTTGTATTCTTATATGCGTATGTTGAGTGTGCAGGTTGTACAGGTTACGCATATGAACTTGATTGGACGGCCTCGGTACGGTGAAGGGTGGCATGGAGACAAGCTGGAGGCATGTGTGCGCACCTGAGGGACCTTGGAGAGCAGGGACGATGAGCTGATGGGCACGGACTTCGAGGCATGCGTGAAGGATGGCATGGAGGCAAGCTGGAGGCTTGCGTGCATCCGAGGGATGGGAGCCGAAGATAAAGAGGGCGCAAAGGCAATAGTCGAGGCTGCGGAGGAGGAGTCAATCGAGTCGTGAGGGTACGAGTGCAGTGTGATTGTACTCGGGAAATCCTAGGGTTTGAGTGCGGAGAGGAATGTACTTAGGAAGGGTAACCTTAGGTGGGCGAGTAGACCAGTCGACTGGCCTGGGGGCAGTTGACTGATTGAACTCACAGAAAGGTCTCAGCCTAGGACCAGTCGACTGCAGTCTAAAATTCGAACGTTGGGGTGCAACGGTCGAATTTGGCTGGCACCAGTCGACTGCCCTTGCGGCAGTCGACTGGTAGCGAGAAATCAGCCCCGAGTCCTATTTAAAGAGGACTTCGTGGTGGCTGAGTTTCTTGACGAAACTCGCTTGGGTAAAGCGTGTTAGTAGTCTATTGTGATCAGAGAGTGTCCAAAGTGTTGTGGCGAGGTTTCTCCACCCACAAGGAGCGACAGATCTAGCCGGAGGTTATCCGGGGGTTGATCCACCGAAGGATTGTTGGATTAGTCACCCGGCCGGGGTGGATACCAACTAAATACGGTTTGTTAGCATTGTATTTATTGTTTTATTTGTATTTCCGCTGCGCTAACAATCTTGTAGGAAGAAGGGGTTCGAAAAATCGCTATTCACCCCCCTCTAGCGTACGGAACGATCCTAACAATTGGTATCAGAGCGAAGGACCGCTCTTGATCGGACTAACCGCCGACGGAGCAAAGAAAGCTAGAGGGAAAATGGAAGAAGAAGGCCCGCTAGGATGGGATATCCGGATTCCACCTTCTTACGACCATGACGACTTCACATATTGGAGTAAAATGTCATATTTTCTAATGACTAATATTGAAGATTGGATGTGTATAGAAATAGGCTTTGATTCTCCCAAGGACAAGAAGGGAAGGATTCTTAAGAAGAAGAAGTGGACCGAGGAGCAAATTCATCAATTCGAGGTCAATAACAAGGTAACCAAAATGTTAATCGATTTAATACCTAATGACATTTTGGATAGGATAGGTGAATATAGGGATGCTAAGGAACTATAGAGCAAGCTAGTGGCATTCCATGAAAATTCTACACGAGTCCAACTAATACAAGATGCAAATGAAGTAAGCTCCATGATTCAAGAAGAGGAGAGAATTGAATCATCTACACTTTCAAGTGAGGAAGGGGAAGAGGTCACCACCTCAAGGGTTTGTTGATGCAGTCTGGCCGGTTGTTGTTTTGGTGTTTGACAATGATTTAAGTTTGGTTGAGCGAATTTGGGTAAAAGTCCTGGTCGGGGACTGGGCATGAAATCCCGGTGAGTGAAGCCGGGTCCTGGTGAGTGAAGCCAGGTGTTGGAAATCCCGGTGAGTGAAGCCGGGTCCTGGTGAGTGAAGCCAGGTGTTGGAAATCCCGGTGAGTGAAGCCGGGTCTTGGTGAGTGAAGCCAGGTGATGGAAATCCCGGTGAGTGAAGCCGGGTCCTGGTGAGTGAAGCCAGGTGTTGAAAAGTCCTGATTCGGAAGGGTTGGGTGAAAAGTCCTAGCTTGGAGGGCTAGGTGAAAAGTCCTAACTTGGAGGGTTAGGTGCAAATTCCCATCCTGGAGAATTAGGTGAAAAGTCCTGGCTTGGAGGGTCAGGTGCCTAGCTTGGAGGGCTAGGTTGGATAAAGTTCTAACTCGGAAGGGTTGGGTGAAAAGTCCTAGCTTGGAGGGCTAGGTGAAAAGTCCTAGCTTGGAGGGCTAGGTGCAAATTCCCAACTTGGAGAGTTAGATGGAAAATCCTTAGCTTGGAGGGCTAAGGTGGATGGAAACATAGCTTGGAGGGCTGAGTTTGAGTCCCTGGATCGGTCTGGTGACCGATCAGGGATTCTGGCACGCTGCTCCTTCGAGGATCGGTCAGGTGACTGATCCAGCGATGACTGATCGGTCGGGTGACCGATCAGGGAGCACACAGTGAGGTTGGGAACCTACTGTGCTGCTCCTGATCGATCTGGTGACCGATCAGGGAGTATGCGTTTCACCCATTGACTGGCTCCTGATCGGTCTGGTGACCGATCAGGGAGCAAGCAGTGAGGTTGAGTTCACTTGCTGAACAAGCTCCTGATCGGTCTGCTGACCGATCAGGATCACTGTGCAGATCGTTCTGATGAACGATCCAGCTTCGCGGGCTCCTCACTAAGATCGATCAGGACGGTTCTTGATCGATCAGGTGATGACCTGATCGGACTGCTGACCGATCAGGTGACACCCTGATCGGTCAGATGACCGATCAGGAGGGTTAGCCTGCGAAACTCAGAAATCGCCTCAATATAAGGCTGGATCGGTCCGGTGAACGATCCACGACCTGGGATCGATCCACGACCTGGGATCGGTCTGGTGATCGGTCCAGGAGAATCTCAAAGAAATCGTGATTTCTGATTGAGCGTTGGGGATCGATCAGGACGGAGCCTGATCGGTCTGGAACCAGCCTGATCGGTCTGGTGACCGATCAGGAGGCTCTCTGATCGGTCAGGTGACCGATCACTTTAATTCAAACTGCACTGTCAGACGCTCTGATCGCGTCTGAACACAACCGATTCGCTGCCACTTTTCTCTGATATTTGATATGCTGTTTGATTTGCTGCTCTAATACTCTGATTGAGTTTCAGGTGGCAGGGGAGGATTCAAACACTCAAGGAGAAGTCAAAGAGAGCTTTCCTTGGAGCAGGTTTGTCCCTTTCTCCACACAGGTTGCAACGGCTGGATGCAGGACTGAAGCTACTGACTGAGGCTTGGCTGAGGGAGCTCAGGAAGTTCAGTTAGGGTTTAGTGTAGCTGGCGCGTTGGCAGTGAGGCAGTTGTAGGCTGCTGGAGATGAGATCATCTGTCGCTTGGCGGAGAAACAAAAAGGAACGAGAGAAGTTGAGTTCATCAGTTCTTCAGTTTTTGTGCTTCTGAGTTCCTGCGTTACAAGCTTGCTGTTCTAGAGTTCTTCAATCATTCTGAGCAAGCTATTGAGGAGCAATCATCATACTTGAGCGCTTGAAGGAGAAAACAAGAGGCTTGGAGTCCGACAGTGGGAAGACACGGAGAAGGGGTCTGCGTGAGATCGCCACTGGGTGGAGCTCAGGGAAGCTTGCTGTGTTTTGTCCTTGCTAAGTGGTTGAGTAAGATCCTTCTTGTTGTTGTTTCTTTGTGCTCATTCTATATCATTGTTTGAAACACACTGTGGAGATTCTCCACCGAGAAGGAGGTTGCTTCATATCCGGTGATCACCGGGGCTTGATCTGCCGACGATCAAGGGATCGCCCACCTTAAGGGCACGCCAAGGAGTAGGGGTATGTTATCCCCGAACCTTGTAAAATCTCCTTGTTAGCGATCTTGCTAATCTTGCTAGTTAGGTTTTGATTTGTAGTTTCTGCATGTTTTGTTTCCGCTGTGCTATTAATAACTTCAAGTGCAGAAATTTGATAACTCTTAAACGAAAAAGTGATTGGCTATATTCACCCCTCCCCCTCTCTAGCCATCTCGTATCCAACAAATGGTATCAGAGCTTGGGGGCTCTGTTCAAGGCTTAACATCCGAGAGCTTACACTAAGATGGCTGGAAGAGAAGGAATGAGCACAAACCGACCTCCATTCTTCGACGGCACTGATTTTTCATATTGGAAGTCAAGAATGGAGTTTTACTTGAAGACAAACATGAGCTTGTGGTTCACTGTCAGGGAAGGGTTTTCCCTTCCAAAGGATAATGAAGGAAAGGAGCTTGAGTTTTCCAAGTGGTCACCTGAGCAAATCCGGAAGGGGGAAGCAAATGCCAAAGCTGTCGTGACCTTGCAATGTAGGATGACCAAAGAACAGCTAATCAAGGTTGGCCCCTTCACCTCTACCAAAGATCTATGGAATAAACTTCTTGAGCTCCATGAAGGAACTCAAGATACCCGGACTGCCAAGAAGGATCTCCTTCACAGCCAACTTCAGAACTTGACAATGGGAGAAAGTGAAAATGTAAGTATGCTTCATTGTCGATTCAAAGAAGTATTGAATGGTCTCCACTCCATTGGTGAAGAGGTAGAGAACCGAGACCTAGTGAGGTATGTACTTAAATCATTTCCTAGGAATGCCTTGTGGTCATCCATGGTGGATGCTTACAAGGTTTCCAAGGACTTATCTTTTGTTACGTTAGAGGACTTATTTTGTGAGATTGAGCTACATGAGATCTCTAACCAAGGCCCCAAGGAGAAAGGGTTTGCTCTTGTGGCAGGAAACAAAAGGAAGAAGAAGATTGACAAGGAGGAGGAGGATATCCACTGTCACGTGGCTCTAGTGGCACTACAAGAGTCAAAGGAGGAGAGTGATGAATCAAGTGACTCCTCAACCGCGCCTTCATCATCTTCGGATGATGAAGAGGTAATTTCTCCCAAGTTAAATAAGTGCTATAGAGCTATCACATGTTTGACCAAATTGTTAAAGATATCTAAGGTCAAAGTCAAAGCATTAAGGTTGGAGGTAAAAGAATTGAAATCCTCTAGGGTTAAGGACATTAGTGATTTGCATGACAAATTCCTTGAGAATGAAAATAAGGATTTGAAGAGCAAAGTTGAAAACCTCAAGAATATTCTTGAGAAGTTTTCAACTGGCTCTAAAACTCTAGACATGATACTAAATTCACAAAAAGCGGTTTACAACAAGGTTGACTTAGGTTACCAACCTAAAGAATCAAGTTTCATGTCATTGATGTCTAGAACCCATTTTAGATCACAAAATAATTATAGGGTTCAAAAAGTCAAAAAGAAAATGACTAAGGCATGGGTGCCAAAGTCATTCATGGTAGATGCATTAGGTCCCAAAATTTGGGTACCTAAAACCTCCATATTTAGAATTGTATAGCTTTGATTGAGGGGGAGCATCTATCAACATAGGTTGTTGATAAGTGGTTCTCCAAACCCAAGGCTAAGGTTACACTAGTTTCAAAATAAGTCAACAAACCTTGGAAATTATTTTTATATATTGCATGAAGAGTTTAGATTTACACGTAACTTGCTCTTGGCATGAATTGCTTAAAAGAATTGGTTTTATTGTTGCAATTTATGTTTTCATGCAAGTTATGGTTTATGAAATGTCTTATCTCGAGCCCAAGTATGCCATGAGTATCTTGTATGTGCTATAACACATGAATGCATGTTTAAGAACAAGATGGACATATAGTTTGGGCTGTTCATTATAAAAATCTCACAAGGCATCACCATGAGTTTTAAAATTCACTATTTAACCTTCTATGACCTAATGATTCCCTTGTATCAAACTAAGGTTTTTTTATAATCATGCTTTAATACAAACATGTTTTGATACTCAATTTCATGCCTAGAGAACACCATCATGTTTTGACTCAAATAGTGTTGTAGAATATGGATGCATGCTAGAGAACAAGTATGGACACATTGAAAATCTCACAATACATCATTAGACAAGAACATGAACTTAAGGTCTAGGTTCAGTGTTTTCTTGAAATGAATCAAAAGAATTGGCATGTATTCAAGGTCTTCACACTTAGTGTTGCTTATGATGGTAAATGAACTTGATAAAAAATTGGGAACTTAATCATACCTTGATACTAGTGTTATATAAGCATGATTTGAAAATTTGATCATACCTTGTGTATCATGAAATTTGATCATACTTGGAATATTTTGATTCACACATGATCATGCCAAGAACATGCTTAGAACATAATTGATCATACAAACCTGGTTTTGGGACTCAAGTTCATGATTAAGAACATACTCATCATGCTTTGACACAGATCATGACATATATCTTGATTAAGAGAACCCTTAGGACCAAATGGATTAACATTAATTGAATTAGGGTTTAGGAATGGTTGAGATTTGAAACAAAGTTGATTTCACAGTTTCTGAAATTTTGTTTCTGAAACTGAAAAACCATTCTATATCATCCCTGATCGGTCCACCGACCGATCAGGGGTGCTTCTGATCGGTCTGGTGACCGATCAGACCAACTCTGATCAAGGAACTCCCAAATCGTTCCAAATTGATCCAAAACCTCCTCAAACCAATCAATTTTTATCGAATTGTATCAGATTACTGATCATACTGATACACACAAATCTGATACAAACCAAGTCAAATTGAAATATACTTGATCTTCCATTGGTACAAACCTGGTACTAAGGGAGCACAAATTTGTTCAAGTGATACAAACCTGGTACTAAGGGAGCACAAATTTGTTCAAGTGATACAAACCCAGTACTTAATACTGATTTGATACAAACCTATGTTGGAATGTTCAAATTCATAAGAAAGGGTTTGTTGAGTCATGACTCTTATTCTTAATGTCATGTTTCAGAAATTTTTCTGAAATATCGAATATCAATAGAGTCTACTCCTCGGTTATGAAATGTCAATTGTTAATGCAGTCTGATCAGGAACGCATCAGAGTTTCAGGAATTTTTCTGAAATCTGATCGCTCCCCAAACTAATCATAAATTCTTCTGTATCACGTAATCAACAGACCTGGTTGGTCATGGAGACCAATCAGGACTATGTTTCAGATACAGTTGCATTCCTTACTCGTCCTATGAAGCATATACGTATTTGACCATGATATACTTCTGTATATGTCTTCACATGGAAGTCCAAGAGTTAATGCAGTCCAATCTTGAACGAATCAGAATTACAGAAATTTTTCTGAAAATTGATCGTTCATAGATAAATCAGAAATTTTTCTGTATCGATCATCAGTCTGATGGACCTGCGATAATTATTGCCATATGATGCATATACATTGTTGCCATGATACATCTGTGGTATATGCCTCTCATATGCAATTCAAAAATCATCCTTTGACTTACTTGTCATATGAAACATATACATGCTTGACCATGATATTATTCTGTATATGTTTTCATGTGAATTTCACACTTTTTGGCATATGATGCATATACGTTGTTGCCATGATACATTTATGGTATATGTCTCTCATATGCAATTCAAAAAGTATCCTTTGATTATTTTGGGTTTGGGGAGAGACCCTTGGTTTGAGGGGGAGGTATGTTTAAACTTAATAACCATACCCTTTTCGATGTTTGACAAAGGGGGAGAAAATGACTGATTAAGTTTATGGTTATTATGAGAATTGAACGGACTTCAATTGATTGATACCTAAACTTAAATCGGGTTGTCAAACAACAAAAAGGGGGAGATTGTTGATGCAGTCTGGTCCGGTTGTTGTTTTGGTGTTTGACAATGATTTAAGTTTGGTTGAGCGAATTTGGGTTAAAGTCCTGGTCGGGGACTGGGCATGAAATCCCGGTGAGTGAAGCCGGGTCCTGGTGAGTGAAGCCAGGTGTTGGAAATCCCGGTGAGTGAAGCCGGGTCCTGGTGAGTGAAGCCAGGTGATGAAAATCCCGGTGAGTGAAGCCGGGTCCTGGTGAGTGAAGCCAGGTGTTGAAAAGTCCTGATTCGGAAGGGTTGGGTGAAAAGTCCTAGCTTGGAGGGCTAGGTGAAAAGTCCTAACTTGGAGGGTTAGGTGCAAATTCCCATCCTGGAGAATTAGGTGAAAAGTCCTGGCTTGGAGGGTCAGGCGCCTAGCTTGGAGGGCTAGGTTGGATGAAGTTCTAACTCGGAAGGGTTGGGTGAAAAGTCCTAGCTTGGAGGGCTAGGTGAAAAGTCCTAGCTTGGAGGGCTAGGTGAAAAGTCCTAACTTGGAGGGTTAGGTGTAAATTCCCAACTTGGAGAGTTAGATTGAAAATCCTTAGCTTGGAGGGCTAAGGTGGATGGAAACTTAGCTTGGAGGGCTGAGGTTGAGTCCCTGGATCGGTCTGGTGACCGATCAGGGATTCTGGCACGCTGCTCCTTCGAGGATCGGTCAGGTGACCGATCCAGCGATGACTGATCGGTCGGGTGACCAATCAGGGAGCACACAGTGAGGTTGGGAACCTACTGTGCTGCTCCTGATCGATCTGGTGACCGATCAGGGAGTATGCGTTTCACCCATTGACTGGCTCCTGATCGGTCTGGTGACCGATCAGGGAGCAAGCAGTGAGGTTGAGTTCACTTGTTGAACAAGCTCCTGATCGGTCTGCTGACCGATCAGGATCACTGTGCAGATCGTTCTGATGAACGATCCAGCTTCGCGGGCTCCTCACTAAGATCGATCAGGACGGTTCCTGATCGATCAGGTGATGACCTGATCGGACTGCTGACCGATCAGGTGACACCCTGATTGGTCAGATGACCGATCAGGAGGGTTAGCCTGCGAAACTCAGAAATCGCCTCAATATAAGGCTGGATCGGTCCGGTGAACGATCCACGACCTGGGATCGGTCTGGTGATCGGTCCAGGAGAATCTCAAAGAAATCGTGATTTCTGATTGAGCGTTGGGGATCGATCAGGACTGAGCCTGATCGGTCTGGAACAAGCCTGATCGGTCTGGTGACCGATCAGGAGGCTCTCTGATCGGTCAGGTGACCGATCACTTTAATTCAAACTGCACTGTCAGACGCTCTGATCGCGTCTGAACACAACCGATTCGCTGCCACTTTTCTCTGATATTTGATATGTTGTTTGATTTGCTGCTCTAATACTCTGATTGAGTTTCAGGTGACAGGGGAGGATTCAAACACTCAAGGAGGAGTCAAAGAGAGCTTTCCTTGGAGCAGGTTTGTCCCTTTCTCCACACAGGTTGCAACGGCTGGATGCAGGACTGAAGCTGCTGACTGAGGCTTGGCTGAGGGAGCTCAGGAAGTTCAGTTAGGGTTCAGTGTAGCTGGCGCGTTGGCAGTGAGGCAGCTGTAGGCTGCTGGAGATGAGATCATCTGTCGCATGGCGGAGAAACAAAAAGGAACGAGTGAAGTTGAGTTCATCAGTTCTTCAGTTTTTGTGCTTCTGAGTTCCTGCGTTACAAGCTTGCTGTTCTAGAGTTCTTCAATCATTCTGAGCAAGCTATTGAGGAGCAATCATCATACTTGAGCGCTTGAAGGAGAAAACAAGAGGCTTGGAGTCCGACAGTGGGAAGACACGGAGAAGGGGTCTGCGTGAGATCGCCACTGGGTGGAGCTCAGGGAAGCTTGCTGTGTTTTGTCCTTGCTAAGTGGTTGAGTAAGATCCTTCTTGTTGTTGTTTCTTTGTGCTCATTCTATATCATTGTTTGAAACACACTGTGGAGAGGTTTCTCCACCGAGAAGGAGGTTGCTTCATATCCGATGATCATCGGGGCTTGATCTGCCGACGATCAAGGGATCGCCCACCTTAAGGGCACGCCAAGGAGTAGGGGTAAGTTATCCCCGAACCTTGTAAAATCTCCTTGTTAGCGATCTTGCTAATCTTGCTAGTTAGGTTTTGATTTGTAGTTTCTGCAAGTTTTGTTTCCGCTGTGCTATTAATAACTTCAAGTGCAGAAATTTGATAACTCTTCAAAGAAAAAGTGATTGACTATATTCACCCCGCCTCTCTAGCCATCTCGTATCCAACAGGGTTGAGGGGGAGGAGAGACCATCAACAATGCCAGAACAAGAGGAAGCTTCCACATCATCAAGAGGAATTGAAGAAGTCAACCTAGACACTACCTCCACCAAAGCCAAGAGAAAGGAACATATTATATGCTTTGGTTGCAACCTAAAGGGGCACTACAAGGATAAGTGCCCACAAGGTATAAAGGGGGTAAAATCTACACTCGTTCCAAATTCCTTTAATTCTAACATAAAGTGTAGGACTGGAGAATCCCAAGCAAAAAAGGAAGAAGATTCGATGCTTCACATGTGGAGAGCTAGGGCACTACCACACTAAGTGCCCAAGGAGTAAAGAGTTCAAGAAAATGGAGCACTTGAGAAGATGGGAGAAAGAGGAAAGAAAGAAGAAAAGAAGCTCATATCATGGAGGGACTACAAGGGTAAGGGAGGTAATCCCTAATTTGAAATCTAAATGCAATCCAAATTCATGTTCCTTTATGCATGCTAAAACTAGTGAAAATTGCTCATCCATGCATGCTAGGTTAAATGAAAAGTACTTAATGGTGCATAATTTTGGTTTCAAGTATCATGATAGGAATAGAGTTAACAAGGTAGATCAAAACCCTAGGAAGGTCATACATCATGAACAATCAAAGACCTTTAGACCTAAGGACCATGGCACTAATCCCAAGAAGGGGAGGAATGTGCCTAGAAAGGAGGGTAGGTCTAGGAATATCTCAAATGGGCATGTGGATTCTAGGTTTAGGAACCTAGAAAGGGAAAATCAAGCTTTAAGGGAAAAGCTTGAGAGGTTAGAGAAAACCCTAGAGAGATTCACTATTGGATCTAAGGGTTTGGATATGGTGTTGAGTGGTCTAAAACCCAACAATGATAGATCGGGTCTAGGATACCGATCTAGGGTCTCCCATGCCAAGGAAAAGAGATATGCTAGGGTAGCATATGATTATGGCAAGAAGGGGGAGTGCAAGAATGGCAAGGGAATACCATCAAAAGGAAAGGAAAAGGTCTTAACTAAGGACAAGGGGTCCAAGGTTAAGAGGGTTGAGTTCGTAGGCCAAGAGTCACCGGAGGTTCACCGGTGTGGTTTAGCATTTGTTGAGTCACCTAGAAAGGTGGCTAGGGCTAAGAGCTCATGGGAGAGCTCTAGAAGCCTTTGGGATATATGGTGAATTGACCTTAGGAGGGGTGCTCCTAGTGGTCTAGATGGACCATGGAGTGTGCCAAAAGAATTGGAAACGGACTTGAGTCTCAATTCTTGGGTTTTGGCACGGTGTTTTTGAGTTTCATGCATGAAAATATGACATTGGGGTCATATTGCATGAAAATTGGTTTTTGATGTGTTATTGCTATGTAAATCAATGCTAGGGATCCATTGTGGGGTGGCATGGGCAAAGACATCAAGAGGAAACCAAAACTAGGACTTTTGGTTAAGGTTTGATTGAACCTTTTTGCTAGTTTTTAGATTTTGTGTCAAACATGGGAATGGTGATAGATACATTTTGGAATGTATTTTTCCCAAGTAGATATGGGTACCACAAAGCTCTCCACAAAATTTAGGAATTTTTGAAGATTTGTGGAATTTTTGGCGCATTTCTGAATTTCGTCAGAAATGTTGAAATTTCAGACTTTCAGAGTATCAGTCGACTGCCATTTTGGCAGTCGACTGGTCAAGGCCAATTTTTGTATCAGCAGCTGGTTTGGGGTCCAAATGATGTAAAATAAGTATATGGGGGGCTAGTACACATTGTTTATGGTCATTAGGGATTGAAAGAACCAATAATTGAGATATCGTTGGGTTCTTTTTGATGTTAGGCAAAGGGGGAGAAGTGTTAGGTTTAAGTTGGGAAACCAAACACACCTTTGCTAGAAACCCTAGGTTTAGGGGGAGCTAAGATTAAGGGGGAGCATGATTGCTCCATTCTTGGCGTAAGAGGAACCTTGGAGAGGTTTTTAAAAAGCCTTTGTAAGTCCAATGTAGGGGGAACTTGGAGAAGCTTTAAAAAGCCCGTTTTGGTAAAAAGTCCTAACTTGGAGGGTTAGGTGTGGGATGCCTTGGGATAGGATCCATTTTTGCATTGCATATGCATTATCTTGCTATTTGACTACTATCTTGTTTCCCTAACTTAAACGTATTGTCAAACATCAGAAAGGGGGAGATTGTTGGAGCAATCGGCCCTAAGATGGTCCGGTGTGACTATGGGTTTTGATGTTTGGGCAAAGGGTTTAAGTTAGGATTACCCTTGTATTCTTATATGCGTATGTTGAGTGTGCATGTTGTTGGATCGAGAAAACCGATAGAGGGGGGGGTGAATATCGGAAATCGTTCGGATTTTCGTAAAGAGCACGTACGCAGCGGAATTAAAATCAAAACAATCACAGCACAAAGACACAGTCAATTTACTTGGTTCGGAGCCTGTGTCGACTCCTACTCCAAGGCCCACGGTCGTTGACCGTTTACTTTGGGCAATTCTATATACGCGCAAAGCAGTTTACAATAATTTATTACAAGTAAGTGCACTAACAATAATAATAAAAAATTCGATCTTCGTTACCGACGTCCGGAGTGGATTGACTCTTTCGGGGCAGCGGGACGTTGTTGGCTCGAGTTGGAGTGTTTCCGGAGCAAGGCACGAGCGTAGAAGATCTTTGGGGCGTTGAGAGAACAGTTGTTCTGAAGCCTTGGTCGAAGGCCCTTTATATAGGGCCTGGGGGCGCTCGGGACGTCGGGGGCGCCCCCCACGTGGCCTCTGATCCGCAGAGCTCTCGGTCAGCGTCTATCCTCTGGATCCGCTTTGACCGGGGCGCCCGGAGCGCTCGGGGCGCCCGCAATGACCGGGTCAAAGTCCTATCTCCTTGGCTTCGAGGGGTTCAAGTTCGATGTTGCGCATGGGGGCGCCCGCAGCGCAGGGGCGCCCGGGAGCAGCGGGGGCGCCCGGCCCAGCATGTATCCGAACTCCTTTTTTTCTTTACTTGTTTTGTATGGCCCTTGGGGGCGCCCGGGACACTCCGGGCGTCCTACTCAGCTACTACCTCATTCCTTTGAGGCTATCTGAGCTGCAGACACTCCTTCCTTTGGTCCTGCATCCAGGGTTAGTCCAAAACACAATAAAGCAATAAAGTATTTGTTTATACAGCCTTAGCTGTCTTGGTTCTGACTTTGGTCTCCAAAATGGAGCCCTAGGTCGAACCGACGCCTACTGTTCCCTCGACGGGGAACACGTCCTCACCTACTCCTCTCGGGAGAATTTACCTGATACCAACCGTTCCTCTGGTTGGACTTTTGTCTGACGGTCCTTTGTCAGGTCTTGTAAACTGGCAGTCCTTCGCCAGTTGCCTAGCAGTCCTTCGCTAGGGCTTCAGTCCCAGGCTGTCCTTCGCCTGGAGCCTAGCAGTCCTTCGCTAGGGCTTGATACTGGCAGTCCTTCGCCAGTTGCCTAGCAATCCTTTGCTAGGGCTTTCTTTCCTGGCATTCCTTTGCCAGTGCCTAGCAGTCCTTCGCTAGGGCTTTTCCTGCACACTAGATTAACTTGTTAGAAAACAAGAAAGACTTAACTTTTGACCTATGTTGCCATTATCAGAACACGTGTTTGACTTAGGTGCATTCTGCACCAACAATCTCCCCCTTTTTGATTATGGCAACCCTAGTTCAAAAAGTTAAGTTTAAGCAAAACATGAAAAAGTTTTAACTTTTGTTCCCTCCCCCTGGAAGGAATCTCTCCCTAGATTTTTCAAAAATTCGTGGGGTTAAAAAAACTTTACTTGTATTTGAAAACTTTTTGAAAATGTTAGCTTAAGTAAGAATTTCAGTTTTAATACAGTTTTGAAAAAACTTAAGCTTTAGAGTATTTAGGAAAATTTTGAAAGCTTGAGTAAAAATCTTGCAGCTAGAGTACTTAGCAACATTTTGAAAGCTTTAAGAAATTTTGAAACTAGAGTACTTTAGGCAAAATTTTGAAAGCTTTAAGAACTTTTGAAACTGGAGTACTTAGGCAAAATTTTGAAAACTTTAAGAACTTTAGTACTTCTTCAGAAAGTTTAAGCTTTTGAATAAAGGATAAGTATATTTTTGAACCTTTTTGAATAAAGGAAAAATTTGAAAACTTTTGAAAGCTTTTTGAATAAAAGAAAATTTTACTCTCTCCTTTCCTATCTCTCCCCCTTTGCCATATATCAAAACAGATAAATATAGCATGAATAAAGAAAATAAATAAGAA
>JAGFNQ010007878.1:0-125043 GCA_024364735.1 Boesenbergia rotunda
GGATGCATAGAGTACGGGGTACTGTGGGCTTCTTCTAAAATATTCTTTCTTAGTTCCGCATCATTGGGGACGCAAAGGCGGTCTCCAAGATAGAGGATGCCACTATCTGATACTCGAAACTCTGAATTTTCTGCCTCTTGGATCTCCTGCTTGATCTTCTGGATCTTTGGGTCTTGACTTTGCTTTCTTTGTATATCCACAAGCAGGGTTGACTCTAGAGACAATGCAGAAAGTTGCCCAATTATTACCTCGACTCCAAAATCCTTTATTTCTTTCTGAAGTGGTAGAGACAGTGATGATAGGGACATCAGTGCTGCACAGGATTTTCTGCTCAGTGCATCTGCCACTTTATTAGCTTTACCTGGGTGGTAGAGGATTTCACAGTCATAATCTTTGACCAACTCTAGCCACCTACGCTGCCTCATATTCAGATCCTTTTGAGTGAAGAAGTACTTCAAACTCTGATGGTCTGTGAAGATTTTGCACTGCACTCCATACAGGTAGTGTCTCCAGAGCTTAAGTGCAAAAACCACAGCTGCTAGCTCAAGGTCATGAGTAGGGTAATTCTTCTCATAGTCCTTGAGCTGTCTGGAGGCATATGCTATTACTTTACCGTCTTGCATGAGGACAGCTCCAAGGCCCATCTTGGATGCATCACTGTAGATGTCAAAGGCCTTGTCACTCTCTGGAACAGTCAGGATGAGAGCACTAGTTAATCTTTTCTTCAGTTCTAGGAAGCTGTGCTCGCATTTTTCTGACCACTCAAACTTCTGATTCTTTCTGGTCAGGACTGTGAGAGGAGAGGCTATTCTGGAAAAGTCCTCCATAAATTTTCTATAATATCCTGCCAGGCCTAAGAAACTCCTGATTTCACTGGCATTCTTGGGTCTACACCAGTTGCTGACTGCTTCTATCTTTGCTGGATCAACTTGAATGCCTTCTTTGGATACAATGTGACCTAGGAAGGTCACCTGATCTAGCCAAAACTCACACTTTGAGAACTTTGCATAGAGCTTCTCCTGCTGAAGGATCTGCAGCACTATCCTCAAGTGTGTAGCATGGTCCTCTGGAGTCTGTGAGTATATGAGAATATCATCAATAAATACAATGACGAATTTATCGAGATACTCCCTGAAGATGTGGTTCATCAGCTCCATGAAGACTGCTGGAGCATTGGTTACTCCAAAAGGCATCACTACAAATTCGTAGTGGTCGTATCTTGTCCTGAAGGTCGTCCTGGGGATGTCACTTTCTTTAACCTTTAGCTGATGATACCCAGAACGCAGGTCTATCTTCGAGAACACTGTAGCCCCTTTGAGTTGATCAAATAAATCATCTATTCTAGGAAGGGGGTATTTGTTCTTGATGGTTACCTTGTTCAGAGCTCTGTAGTCTATGCACAGACGCATAGACCCATCCTTCTTCTTGACGAAAAGTACAGGAGCTCCCCAAGGTGAATGACTCGGGCGGATGAAGCCCTTGTCTAGTAACTCCTGGAGTTGCTCTTGTAATTCTTTCAGCTCTGCAGGAGACATACGATATGGGGCTTTTGAGACCGGACCGGTACCTGGCACCAGCTCAATCTCAAATTCCACCTCCCTGTTGGGCGGTAGTCCAGGTAGTTCTTCTGGGAACACTTCTGGATATTCGCAGACTACCCGTACATCCTCCTGCTTGAGTTCTTTCTTTGCTTCTGAGTCCACTACGTGTGCAAGAAAACCAGCACACCCTTGCTCTAGCATCTGGTGGGCTGCCAAGGCTGAGAGGAATTTCTGAGTCTTCCTCTTTGGGGCTCCTTGAAACTCGAATGGTGCTTCTCCTTCTGGGCTGAAAACCACCTTCCTTCTACGGCAGTCCACTGAAGCGCTGTACTTACTGAGGAAATCCATGCCCAGTATGATGTCGAAGTCTTGCATCGCAAGGACTATCAGATCGACATATAGCTCTCGGTCTGAAATCTTGATTGGCACAGCCCGGAGCCGCTGGGTGGATTCCATGATCTCCCCTGAAGGGAGAGTTGTCAGGAATCTGGACTCCCAACTCTCTGCAGGCACCTGTAACTTACTAGCAAAAGGTACTGATACGAATGAATGGGTCGCCCCAGTGTCAAACAGTGTAGTAGCTAAATGCTGAAAAATAACTATTTGACCTGTTACGACCGTGGAGGCGCTGGCAGCTTCTTCCTTCGTGAGGGAAAAGACTCTGGCATTGGTTGGAACTGGTGCTGCTTCCAACCCTCCCTGACTGATCTGAGGTCCCTCCAGTATAGTAGGCATGTAGTGTAACTGAGGCTTGCCTCCATACTGTACGGACTGCTGAGGAAGTACCTTAAACTTGTTTGGGCAGTCTTTGGATCTGTGTCCCTCTTGTCCACATGAGTAGCATCCAGTCACTCCCAAAAGGCATGCTCCTGGATGGGTCCTCCCACACTTAGGACAAGGTGAATACCTAGCTTGCTTGTTCTCTGGGTTTCCTTTTTGGCTGCCAGGCCACTGCTTCCTTTTGTGGTTCTTGTTCTTCCAGTTCTGGTTATTTGGCTGAGGCTTCTGGCCTCCTGTTGTCTTGTTCTCAATCAGGACTGGCTTCTGCTGTGTTTGTTGTGCCTTGATGCTATTCAGATAGTGCTCTGAGATTAGAGCACTACTGACCAACTCCTCGCTGGTCTGGGGTCGGTGCGTCCCGCTGTTCACGTTGAGTGCTATTTCAGGGTTCAGCATGCGGAGCATCAGTCTGACTCGCTCCCTCTCTGTGCTGACTAGCTCTGGGCAGAGGCGAGCTAGTCTGTTGAACTTCGCGACTGCTTCTCCCACTGGTAGGTTACCTTGTCTGAACTCCATGAAGTCCTCGTAGTGCTTGTTGGTAACCCGCATGTGGAAGAACTCCTCATAGAACTCTTGCTCGAAATCTGTCCAGCTCATCTGGTTGACTATCCTCTTACTCTTGACCCGCTCCCACCACATACGAGCATCTCCAGTTAGGCAGAAGGAGGCACATTTGACCTTCTCGACTTCTGGCCAGTCAAGAAGCTCCATTGTGCTCTCTAAAGTCTTGAACCAAGCCTGGGCATCCCAGGGCTCAGTCGTGCCTGAGAAGCTTTCAGGTTTCAGCCTCTGCCACTGGACGAGGTATGCTTCTTGTCTTCGGTTCACGGCAGGGGTCTCCTGGGTGACTGGTGAAACTTCAGCCACCACTGGAGTTTCCACTCCTGCTGTGGGTGGTGTAGGGGGCACTGGGTGCTGATTTGCCATCAGTGTGGCGATGGTCTTCTGTTGCTCTGAAATCTGAGCTTGCATTTGAGCAATGACTTCCATCAGGTTTGGCTGTTCTGTGCCAAGCTCATTGTTATCTTGAACTGGAGTTCTGTTCCTTGCATTAGGAGCTCGACCTCTTCTTGCCATCTAATAATGCATAAGGGAACAAGAATCACCACTATATTTCTAGGTATAGAACTTGTTTTCTTACTTAGTAACCTAATATCCATTCTAGGGATTAAACATGATTCCGTGATACTAAGGTATTAAACATGCTTCCTTGTTCTATGCACATATGAGTAAGTACTTAAGCATTTCTCTATACTGCAATTAAGTAAAGGAGCAATAGAAAAACTGAAACTTAAAGCTTTCTTACTTGAAGACGGCAAGGTTGATGCTGATGTGTGTGTGATGCTGGAGAATGGGAACTGCTCTGATACCAACTGTAGCGACCCGCCTTCTCTATCTTAGACGGACCGTTACTTGTCTACTATCTGACTCTAATGCACGACTAAAAATGCGAAACTTTCTTTAACCCTTTTTTTTGTATTTAATCTATCTAAGAATGAGATTCTAACTTTAATAGTCATGCATGATACAATGACACATTACTAGCAATTCTAACCATTAAACTCATCACACAAGGTTCTATAACATTACTAAAGCATTATGGAATATGAATGCAACTTTTCTAAGCATATTTAAAGCAATAAAACTTAATTCAAAAGGAGCCTAATAACATCTTGGCACATGCATCAAATAGCTCCATTAAAGTATCGATATTCAAAACTACTCACGCTCATACTTATCCAATGCAATCATAAGGATGTATATACTAAATAGAAGGGAATAATAAGCTCAAGAATAAGTCTAAAATTCAATGTATCCACATGCTAAACTACTCATGCCCTTGCTCATCTAGTGCATTCACAAAAGTATGCATACTAATTGAAATGACATGGGATCTTCATTCTACAAAATTGAGCATGTAAAACTATCCGAAGCATAAATGTTTAATAAACTCCATAACACAATAACATGGAATTTGGAAACCTTAAACATTGCATTTCAAATAAGCTAAACTGTCTCGTCCCAAGGACCTCTCCAAGGTCAGCCACCACACACACGTCACTCAGCACCGCCTCGTCGCCTTCCTTCAGAATTGCTTGCCTTTACCTTTATCTGCAGTAAGAGGAAATGCAACTAATAAGCCTAAAGCTTAGCAAGTACTATCTAGCTCACAAAATCTCGAAATGTGCAAGCATGCTTTTTAAACAATGTGAAATCACAGGAGATACTTTTATGCTTAAAAGAAACACACTGAAACATGTATAACTCAAAACATGCATACTCAAGCATTAATAAGTCTTAACTCACTTTTTCTTGGCTTAACTTGGAACTTTAGCAATTCTTTAACTTTAGAAAATTTCCTTAAACTTTAGAAAAACTTTGCTAAAGCATATACTTGAAAATAATACTCACTTGGATCCACTTAAGACGTAAGTACCATCTTATGCGCGTTCCCTAAAAGGTTGGGGTAGCGAGCCGCCAATCCTAATAGAGCAGACCTTGGTCTACCAGGGCCAAGACCTTGGAATTGGACACCTGGATTTCTTTAACGACGCCCTTGGACGCCGGGTACTGGCCTTAGAAAATAAAATAGCTTTTCTTTCTTTTCTTTCTTATCTTTAAATGCCTTGACATTTTATCGAACACCTTGTGTGCCCAAATCCCTAAGTCTTGACTTTTGGGGATTTCGTAAGGCCTTGGCCTTCTCTTTTCTTTTTCTTCATCTTTCTTTTCTTTTCTTATAAGTTTCTTAGACCCTAAACTCACATAGGGTACTCTATCAAATATATATATAAGCATATAATGAACTAAGATCACATGCAACATTTTAACTAAAAGTAAATATCTCCTTTAAAACATTTAAGGGAAAATTCTTGCGGAAAACCGCCTTTTACTACAGGTGAGCAGTACTTACCTTGATTTCTTGGACTTACAACCGAAATTAGACGACTAGGGCTCGGGTGAAACTTGAGATCTCTACGAACCGTCCGCACCTACGTGTTCTTCTCGTCGAGACGAACGAAACGCTCCGACCCCCTTGAGATTCCCTTAGCCGGCGCCCCTTAGGAGAGGAGAGGAGGAAAGAAAACCTAGGTTCCCTTCTGTTTTCGCCGCCCCTCCCTCGCCCCCTTCTCGCACGCAGCCGAAAATTATCCTCCAAGGCTTTCACGCGACTTAAGCGGGGTTTAAATACCTCTTCATGAAAAAACTTAACTACTCTATAAAATTATTTCTCTTCGCCTTTTGTTGTGCTTGATACCCTAGCCCAGCCGGTCACTTGCGCGCCCTTAAGGGCTTGCTCCTCCTGTGGTTGCGAGTTCGAACCCCCCTGCTCCCCTTTAAAGTTTTTCCTTTTTTAAAAATACTAAACGGACTCGGAAAATTCTATAAAAATATTCTAAAAATTCCTAAAAATATCTAGAATATTTCTAAAATATTTTTAAATAGTTCTAAGGACTTTAAGAACTTCAATATGGAAATTTCAGGGCGTTACAAGACTGGATGATTATTCACATGTCCACCTGAGTTTTCAAGTGGACCTCCATCCGACTTTTCCAGTAGGAGAAGTCCTCCCCACTGAAAAGTGGTGGTCTGGCTGTGCTGAATCCTTCTTGCATGGCCATTTATCTGAAAATAAGAGAAAAAAAGAAAAAATATCCCAAGACTTGGTCTTGGATTAGTAGTGTGGGAAGTAAAAAAAATATTTATCGAGGGGTGTTGCACCAACCTTGATTAACGATGAAAATTCGAAAAAAATTTAAAAAGAAATCCGAAAAAAACTCTCAAATAGGTGGTTGCACCAAATTTGAGCTTCCCCGCTCTGATACCACTTGTTGGATCGAGAGAATACTATAGAGGGGGGGTGAATATCATAAATCATTTTCGGATAAAACTTAAGAGAATAGGCAGCGGAAAATTAAAACACAACGCAAAAACACAAGCGGTTTTACTTGGTTCGGAGTCGCGGTCGGCTCCTACTCCAAGGCCCACGGTCGTTGATCGTTTACTGGGGGCAATTCTATATGTGCGCAAAAAGTTTACAGAAAGATTACAGTTGTAGTAAACTAAACTGAAACTTAAGCTCTTTCGTTACCGACGCCCGTTGTAGATTGTACTTCTGAGAAGAGGGTCATCGTCGGCGCTTCAATCTCGAGTTGGGAGGTTTCTGGAGCAGAGCGCTTGAGTCGAAGAGCGTAGTGGCGTTGGAATGTTGTGTGTTGAAGCCTTGGGGGTCGAGCCCCTTATGTAGTGAGTCTTGGGGCGCCTGGGACGTTCAGGACGCCCTCCACGTGTCTCACGATCCGGCAACCTCTCGGTCAGCCCTTATCTCTCAAGGATCAGGCTCGAGGCTTGACGGGGGCGCCCGGGAAGCAGGGGGCGCCCGGGTTGACTCTTTCAGCGAGCTTCTCTGCTGGATAATCTTCTATCGCTTCGTTGGCTTCGACCTAGGGCGCCCTAAGCATCCGGAGCGCCCGGGAGCACGGGGGCGCCCGGGAGCATGGGGTGCCCCCCAGTGAGCTTCCGAAGCGTTTTCTTGCTTAACTTGTTTTGCCTTGACCTTGGGGGCGCCCGGGGCACTTGGGGCGCCCTGCCCAGCTACTTGCCCCTCTCTTTTGGGGCATTCTGAGCTCAAAACAACACAAAGCAATAAAATATTAGGTTTATACAGCCTTAGCTGTCTTGGTTCTGACTTTGGGTCTCCAAAATGGAACCCTAGGTCGAACCGACGCCTACTGTTCCCTCGACGGGGAACGCGTTCTCACCTACTCCTCTCAGGAGAATTTACCTGTCACCAACCGGCTCCTCCGGTTGGACTTTTGCCCAGCAGTCCTTCGCCAGGTGCCTAGCTGTCCTTCGCCAGGTCTTCGTTACCAAGTAATCCTTCACCTGGTGCCTAGCAGTCCTTCGCTAGGTCTTCATCTCCTAGCAGTCCTTCGCTAGGTGCCCAGCAGTCCTTCGCCAGGTCTTCGGTTCCAAGCAGTCCTTCGCCTGGTGCCTAGCAGTCCTTCGCTAGGTCTTTGACTCCTAGCAGCCCTTCGCTAGGTGTCCAGCAGCCCGTTGCCAGGACTTAGGGTTTTGTAACGACCCGGAAAATTTTCTCAATATTTTCTTTAAAATATTGATCATGTCTAGATAGTTTTTGAGGAACCTAGAGATACTAGTACGAACTTTAGCCTAGTTATCCATGATTTTCCCATTTAAATTGAGACGCTAAGTACTAATGGGCCTTATATGGGCTTTTCTAGTACCATGGTTATTAGTGGATTTTAGGTAGAATTTAATATAAATATAAATGGGTTTTAATTAGGAATATTAGCATGATTATGGGTGGGTCTTAGGGGAATTTTCAAAAATAATAAAATAAAATAAAAATAAAGTGCATGCACCAAGGATTGAACCTTGGATCTAGTATACCATCATGCATGTACTAACCAATTCACCTAGCAAGGGAGTGCTAGTGGAAAAGGGAAGGGATTTTAGTTGAGGCTAAAGGAAGTGAAGAGTCATAGTATCATGTCTCTTCAGTTGCCTCCTTCATCTAGTATATAAGAGGGAGGAATGGAAGAGACAACTTAGCACTTAAGCATTTGTCTCTTCATCCACCAAAACTCCTTCCTTCTTCTTTCTTCTCCTAGCCGAAACCTACAAGGTGGGTTCTCCTTTGGAAAAGTTTCACAAGGAGATCTCTTCTTCAAGATCTAAGGGCTTTCTACAAGGCTACAAGGGATAGGGGTAGTCTAAGGTCAAGGGAAATTTCTTTTGGCTTCTCTATTCAAGGTTTATAATCAAGATCAAGAAAGGTAAGACCCCCTCACCTGTGGTATAATTGTTTCTTTGATGGTTATCAAGATTTGGACTTTTGTTTAAGATCTAAGTTGAGAAAATCATGTGGTAGGACCTTTAGGGTTTCGGCCAAGGCTTGAAAGGGGGCTTAGGGATGATGTAAACTCTTATTCATGCTCCTTAATGTTTTATTATGATAAGTAAGGTATAGATTATGATTTAGGGAAAGTTTGTGGCACCCTAAAGACCTTTAGGGTTTCGGACACCCTCCATGTCCCATGGTTAGGTTTAAATTCAACCCTTCAAGGATGTTTATATGTTTCCTCTATGATCTAATGGATATTAATTGTGTGTTATATGAATTTTTCCCATGGAATTATGGCCTTTAGGGTTTCGGCCAAGAGCATTTCTAGGGCAAGGAAATTAGGGTTAGCTCCAATTATGGGGTTTAATGGCTCCCTATGATTTTGTATGTAATGTATGGGTTTTCTTTTACTCATGGAACCTTTCATGTTGATTGAATGATGGAGCCATCTCCTATGGAACTTTCAGCCAACCTTGTAATTTAGGGTTTGGGTTGGGTTAAGTTTTCAAAGATACTTGTTATGGTTTACTAGGATGTATGTATATAATTAAGTATGTTGTAAGAATTTTTATGTGACCTAAAACCCTAGCTTCATGTAAGATGTATCATGACTTTGTATGTTAGGTCATGTGCTATGATTATTCATAAATGTTTAGACCATGTGTCATGAACCTAGGGAATATGTATCATGTATGAAAAGATCTATGCATGTTTTCCTATGTACCATGATCATGCAAGCTTTATGAATTAAGATGTTAATTATGTATGTATGCCATATTTTATGAATGATATGTATGTGTGCCATGCCTTATGAATGATATGTACGTATGCCATGTTTAAGAATGAAGATGATGAATAAAAATAATGATCATGACTCTAAGACAAAATAATGTGTGCATGACATACCTTATGAATGAAGATAATGAATGATGATGAATGTTCATGCCTTTAAGGCATCATGATGTTAAGTATGAATGATGAAATGTCAAGTATGTTTATGTCATGCTAAGGGATGGGCACCTTAAGAACGCCTCGGTTCTGGACTACCGTAGCTGTCCACGGTTCTGGAAATACCGCAGCTGTTCCTATTCTTATGTCAAGTTTCATGAAACAAGATTATGTTTATGCTAAGAATGTTCTATGAATGATGAAGCATGTGAAGTATTTTATTTTTATGAATGGGATTGTACCGGACCGAAGTAAGGGTCCAAGGGATGGGCACCTTAAGAACGCCCCGGTTCTGGACTACCGAAGCTGTCCACGGTTCTGGGACTACCGAAGCTGTCCAACAGGGATGGGCACTTAAGAAACCTCGATTCTAGGACTACCGTAGCTGTCCAACAGGGATGGGCACCTTAAGAACGCCTCGGTTCTAGGACTACCGTAGCTGTCCTTACCCTAGTAGGTCGAGATTAGCTACCTCGTATTTACTTAGGGATGCGCACATATGATGTATGTATGTGGTACAAGCCGGGGACCCCCATGATGTTATGATTATGTTTAAGTATTTATAACTATGGTTTTCAAATTAAGCATCCTTATGATATATGCATTGACTCATGCATCCATTCATGTTATGCATTACGCCATGATAAGTATGTTTATATTTATGTTCATGTTAAGAATGATGTCATGATAAGTATGTTTATGTTCATATTAAGAATGATGCCATAATAAGTATGTATGTTTATGTTTATGTTTATGTTAAGAATGATGTCATGATAAGTATGTTTATGTTTATATTCATGTTAAGAATGATGCCATGATAAGTATGTTTATGCTTATGTTCATGTAAGAATTATGCCATAATAAGTAAGCGTATGCTTATGGTGATGTCGAGAATTATGCCACGATAAATATGGTTTAAGAATTAGGTTTATGTTTATGTGACGTATGGATTTTCGTGAGTAGGAAAGGGTCTTACTAAGCCTATGTGCTTATAGTCTTATTTTTCTTATACCGCAGATCAAGCAAGAGGTTACTAAGGGAAGCAACAGGAGGGGCAAGAGCATGTGTGTGGCAGTGACATGGCAAAAATTCTCCTATTTACACTTATCGCATGACTTATGTTTGAAATGCCTCCTTTGGTTCTATGCTAAACTTATGATAGTTATGCCTAAGAAATAACTTACTACTTATAATGCTTATGGACAAGTTACTTGCTACTTATGATGCTTATGGATAAGTTATGGAATGTTTAAATCATGATGCTATGTATGCTGATAATATGTTAAGTTACAATGTCACTATGTTCATGAATGATAATTTAGGCATGTATAGACGATTCAAGTATTAGTTGCATGGTAAACGCATGTGTATAAGAAGAAAAAAAAATTATTCCGCTGCATTAAGATATTCTTATGCCCTATGTATGTTAGCGTAACGTCGCCTCTCGCCACACCGTAAGGTGTGGGAAAAAGGCAGGCGTTACAGTTTCAGTGCCTAGCAGTCCTTCGCTAGGTGCCTAGCAGTCCTTTGCTAGGACTTCAATCTGCCCACTCAAGTAGCATGTTAGATCAACATAACATTTTAACTTTTGAACCCTTTGCCATTTGTCAAAACACAGGTTCGACTTGGGTGCTGTCTGCACCAACACCGATGTGGTCTTGCCTTTATAGAAGAGTTACCTAGGGAGGTAACTAGGGCTAGGAGCTCAAGGGAGAGATCTAGAAGCCAAAATGGGGTCCATGGTCAATTGATCTCAGGTGGTTTCCTCTAGGAGATTGAAGAAGACTATAGGGTGTGCCAAGAGGTTTAAAAGGCTAAGGTTGGTCTTAATCCCAGGGAATTGGCACACTAAAGGGAGATTTATGGAATAAAAGGAAGAAATTGGGATTTTAATGGAGGAATTGATTTTAATGCCTAACTACCATATAAATTGATGCTAAGAATGGATTATGAACGAATATGGGAAGAAGCATCAAGGTGAGGTCCAAATTAAAACTTTTGGGAAGGGTTTCATGATACCTTTTAGAGAAACTCGAAGTTTATACCAATCTTGGGATTTGGGATGACTTTGACTGAAATAATATTTTTCCCAAGTAAATATAGGATCCACAAATCTCCCCACAAGAATTCATAATTTTTGGGAATTTGTGGAATTAGCTATACATTTCTGAAGCTCGGGTTGGTAATCTGAAAATCAGATACCAGTCGACTGCCGGGAGGGCAGTCGACTACGACAACCCACAGAATATAATTACACTCTGGCCCAGTCGACTGCCCCAGTCGCAGTCGACTGGTACGCGGGTTTTATAAAAGGAAAGGGCGCGCCGGGGAAGCCAAGCCTAGGGTTTTGGCTATTCACTCCCGATGATTTTCTCCTCCTCTCAACTCCCCTTGCGTCCTAAGCTCCTCCTGAGCCCTAAAGTTCTTCTCTAAGGCCTCCTCTACTTCGGATCTACTTTTAGGGTTTGCTAAAACCTCATCTTTTCAAGTCACACTCTCAAACTCAAGTCAACATGAGAATGATGAAAATGTATTGCATTTTAAGGTTCATTTTTCTCGATTAAACCATGTTTTGACACTAATATGACATTTTTGGTGTGTATTCCATGATGCTTTTCCTTTTTGGGGGTCGTCTTGGCATGCATGGGTATGTGTGGGTTTTAGGATGGCTTCTAAGAGATCTAGGGGTGAAGGGTCATCCAGACAGAGCCAGGAAGGGTCCAGGTTTAGGTCCCTGGAGTGTAAGAAGTGTTTTGAAGAGAATGAATTTGTGGTAATGAATTGCAGATACCTGAACAAGACTTTCTTTCAAGAAAAGTCACCCCAGTTGGCTGAAATGATCACTCATTTTCAGCTAGATCAGCTAGTTTACTGCCAGCAGGACATAGACATTGACTTGTGTTCAGAGTTTTATGCAAATTTGACCTGTATTGACTCTGATAACAATTTGTATGAGTCCCGAGTTGCTGGTGTTCCTATCCCCTTCTCTGTCATGGGTTTAGCCGGGTTCCTCCAGTGTGGGGCGTCCAACAATGCATCTGTGTATTTTCCTACTGTTGTTGAACGTTTAGAGTTTCCTGGAGTCACTATTGATCAGATTCACATGCATTATTTCAGAAGACATAGGAATGACTCGGAGCGTCTGTTTGATGCTAAGCTCATGTGACCATTCAGCCATGTCATGTATAAGGTCGTCATCGAGTGCATCTTGCCTATTGTCACCAAGGGGAGGTCTAAGGTCAGACTCCCACATCTGGTGATGATGTATGCTCTAAAGAGGAGGTTGGATATCGATATCGCCCGCCAGGTTTTTAGTGTCATCTGTCATTCTTCCCATAGTGTCAATGGGAAGATATATATGCCCTTTTGCCACATCCTTACAGAGTTTTTCCACTTACATTTTGGCATCCGGGTGTGTAGTGGTCAGGTCAGGCACCTGTCAAAGGACTATGATCAGATTGGCACGCACCAATTGTCCTTGGTAGGTATTGAGTGTAGACAGGGGGCATTTGTTTGGAGGGAGCGCCCAGAGGCCGCTGATGCAGATGAGGAACCCACCGAGCTGGTCACACGGCGGAGTTTACCCAGCTCCAGGCGGATGTTCATGGGCTTCGAGAGGATGTTCTCGTCATCCGCGAGGATATTCACGGGTGCCAGCAGTCCGAGCAGAGGATCGAGGTGGCAGTTCAGCGGATGACTGGCCGCCAGGATGATATCTACGAGATGATGGAGCAGTGGCATCTCGCTTTTCAAGGTCCTCCTGCTCCTCCTCCTCCTCCTCCAGGCGGTGACGATCACATGTTTTTCTAACCAGTGGATGCAGCTGTTGAGAGTGATTCTAGTGTTGAGAGTACTATCATTGTTTTGATGTTTTATTATATCTCTCAAACGTTTTATATTCTGATGGTTGTATTTATTTGGATGACTTCCGGCCTGTTGGCTCTAGGTACTGCTGTGATGTTTATTTGTTGACTTATTTTATGACTCCATGTATTATGCACTTTCCTTATGCTATCTTATTAAGATTGTGTCTTAGTTTGATAATGTTTTTGATTTTAAGTGCTAATTTATTGCTAAAACATTTTGGTTTCTTTTATGATCATTATATAGGTATTCATGATATGATGTGAAATTTGTATAGTATCATATTATCTAATATGATTTGGTTGCAAATCAAATAATGATTTCTTATATAGAAGAGATGATCATTTGGACTCAAAAGTAAAAGAGGGGGAGTTATTGTCAAAATGAGAATATCTATTTGAAAGAGGGAGTTTGGGAATCATTTTAAATGTCAAATGGAGTTAATAGAGAGTGGCATATATAGGATACCATGATTAGAAGTCAATATTGATACAAAATTGCCACCCATTAAGAAGTTTACAATTTGTACCAAAAGTCAAGCACGGTTGATGCTTTTCATGAACCAAATTTTTCTAGGGTAGGGAATACCTTAACAATCGTCCTTGCAAAGTTTTCCAATTTTTTGAATTTTCTAGAATTTTTTATTCGTTTTTGAATTTTGGCTGAAATTCTGAAATCTGTCGTATCAGTCGACTGCCCTGGGGCAGTCGACTGGTAGTGTGGCAGAATGGGTTTTTGTGATTTCTGAGGGACTTTTCAGAAAAAGGGTTAAGTTCTATTTGGCACCAAGGGTAGGGTTGCTTGGGGCAATCTTTTGATGGTGTCAAAGGGGGAGAACTTGGGTGTTAAGTTAGATTTGGGTTGAAACTTAACTTTGATATTGTGAAGTGAGTTTTGGGAAAACATAACTTGGGATTAGCAATAAGAATTGAAATTTGGGAGAAAGCATAGGTTAAGGGGGAGTTTGCCTTTTGTGTGTTATGCTTGGATTACAATTTCTTTTGCTATTATCATTGCTATGTGTTTACCTAACTTAACATATTGCCACACATCAAAAAGGGGGAGATTGTTGGGGCAATCGGCCCTGAGATGATCTGGAGGATCACGATATTTTGATCTGTGGGCAATATAGTTAAGTTAGGATTTGTGTTGTTCTCATATGTGTACATGAGTGTGCAGGTGTACAGGTGTACATATGGACTTGGTTGATGTCTTCAGGTGAAGGATGGCATAGAGGCAAGCTGGAGATTTGCGTGCACATCCGAGGGACCGTTGGATAGCAGAGATGATGAGCCGATGGACGCGGACTTCGAGGCGTACGTGAAGGGTGGCATGGAGGCAAGCTGGAGGCTTGCGTGCGCATCCGAGGGACGAGGGCCAAAGATGAAGAGGTCGTGAAAGCAACAATCAAGACTGCTGGTGAAGAGACAACTGAGTCGTAAGGGTCTGAGTATGAGTGTATGTACTCAGGGGCTAAGCCAAGAGGGTTTGAGTGCGGAGAGATTTGTACTCGGGAGTAAAACCTTAGGCTTAGGTGTGTACCAGTCGACTGCCCTAGGGGCAGTCGACTAGTGTTGACTGGAATAGCCTGGCAGATTTGAACGTTGTACTGTAACGTTCGAATCTGAGTGGGACCAGTCGACTGCCCAAAGGGCAGTCGACTGGTAGCGGTTGTTTCAGATTCGAGCCCTATTTAAAGGGGCTCGTTTCCTACTAACTGACTTTACGAAACTCACTTGGATAAAGTGGGTTAGTAGTCTACTGTGATCAGAGAGCGTCCGAAGTGTTGTGGCGAGGTTTCTCCACCCACAAGGAGCGACAGATCTAGTCGGAGCTTATCGGGGGTTGATCCACCGAAGGATTCTTAGATTAGTCACCCGACCGGGGTGGACACCATGTAAATTAGGTTGATAGCATTGTTTATTTCTTATTTACTTTGCATATTATTGTTTCCGCTACGCTAACGACTTTGTAGAGATCAAAATGACGAAAAAGTGCTATTCACCCCCCTCTAGCTCGCCTAGACGATCCTTCAGGTGATAACCCAACTTAGGATTATAGTTGAAATTCAAAGTCAGGATCGAAGCTTTAGCTGTCGTACATGTTGGTGCAAGTTGCATTAGTGATGTCCTCCTCTAAGTGTTTTAATGTTTGACAATATACATAAGTCAGTGATACATTGAATAAGGGAAGGGGAGTTAAGAGAGGAGTAACTAAAGTGAAAGAAAGTCCTAGTAAACCTAGGTAATATAAGTCCTAGTTCGAAGAATTGGGCACTAAGTCCTGATCATGGATTGGGCACTAAGTCCTGGCAAAGGGCTGGGCACCGAAGACCTGACCGGAAGTTGGGCACTAAGTCCTGGTTGAGGACTAGGCAAGAAGACCTGGCCGAGGGTTGGGCACCGAAGACCTGGTTCGAGAAATTGGGCACGAAGACCTAGCCGAGGGTTGAGCACCAAAGTCCTGGACCTAGGGTTTGGGCACGAAGTCTTGGTCTGAGGGACTAAGCAACTTAGCTGAGCGATGACTAAGGACAGAAGTAGAGACAGGTTAGGGTTTGGACGTCTCGAGATCCGAGAGTATCGGAGGCTAAGCAAAAGTCCACCCGAAGGACTGGGTGGCAACCGTTTCCCAAAAGGAGTAGGTGAAAGGCGCGTTCTCGTGGGTGGAAACTTGCGTCGGTTCGACCTAGGGTTTCGTGGAAATCCGAAGTCAGAACCAAGTCCTTAAGGTTAAAATTGTGTGTATATTTGCTTTGTATTTTTGTATCTTGCAGGTACCTAGAATGGAAGACAAAGCAGGCAAACAACACACAATGGGCTGGAACCTAAAGAAGTTGGCGCCCCCATTGATGGGGGCGCCCAACAGAATCCAGGCACCCCCATTAATAGGGGCGCCCAAGCAAAAGAAGAAAAACAGTGTAAAGTGAAGGAAGGCAGAACAGGCTTCTATTCAAGCGCCCGGGATGATACAGGCGCCCAAGTTGAAAGTTATATTTGCTGCTTCGAGTCCGAAGCAGAGATAAGCTTTCATTCAGGCGCCTGGGAGGTCCAGGGCACCCTGGTCAAAGGTTTTATCAGCTGCGGTGAGTTCGGCGGAGGGATGAGGTTTGACCAAGCCCATAGGGGTGCCCCAGTGATCACAGGCGCTCGTATGAAGTCTATAAAAGGGGCTTCGACCCCTCAGCTTCAGACACAACTTCCAAACACGATTCTAAGCTTTCCAAGTGACGACTGGGAGGCTCCAGGAGGAAGTGTGCGGCACTTCGGAGGTCCAAATCGGCTGAGTTTCAGATCTTGTTCGTTCGGTTTGAATTTACAATTCCGTACTTAATTTTATCTATCTTTGATTGTAATTTCTGCACTGTAAGACAGGTTTCTCCGCCTCCGGAAAGTCCGGAAAGGAAACCAATAGTGAATGGGTATTCCCGTGCATAGGCCTTGGATGTACTGGCCCTGGGGGGTCGGGAACCAAGTAAAAATCCCCGTGCAAACTGTGTTTTTCTTCGTTCGTTATATTTTCCGCTGCACTAACTCTGAGTCTAGAACGAAGATACGAAAAGTTTTCTCCGAAGATTTCACGGTCGATATTCACCCCCCCTCTATCGACGGCACTGATCCTACAAGTGGTATCAGAGCCAGACTGCTCTTCACCGGACTAACCGCCGACGGAGCAAAGATGTCAGGAGTTGAGGGGGAGCCCAAGGGTGAATCAGGTACAATTTTTTTAAAAATGTCTGTTTTTAAATTCCATATTATATGCTTCACGTGCAGGGAGAGAGGACACTACAAAAATCAGTGTCCTACGCGTAAGAATCATTCCTCACCGGCGGCAAAGAGGCACCAACGCCAGAAGTCCGAAGGAACAAGGATCACATCAAATGTTTCAAGTGCAAAAAATACGAACACTACAAGAATAAATGTCCGGCAAAGGTACGCAAAATTTACGTTCTGAAAATTTTTCAAATTCCTGCACTTTCCTATGTTAATAATTTAGATAAGTCTGCTGATTTTTCTGATAATGATTTTGCTGATAACATAGATCT
This sequence comes from Boesenbergia rotunda, assembly GCA_024364735.1. NCBI lineage: Eukaryota > Viridiplantae > Streptophyta > Magnoliopsida > Zingiberales > Zingiberaceae > Boesenbergia > Boesenbergia rotunda. The sequence continues at coordinate 17,048 of JAGFNQ010007878.1, forward strand.
GTTGCATAATCAACTTAAGGTATTATATGATCAAGTACCAAAAGTGGACAATAATAAATTATCAGAAATTAATTCTTTAATTGTCAATATCAATACAATGATTTTGAAAATTAAGTCTATAAATATTAAAATTAATTCTGATAATGTTGAAATTAATACTGTAATTAATCTTAATGTTATTCAGAAATTAAATTTGGATTCAAATTTGAAAATCTTAAGGATAACTCTGAATTCAAATTTGAAAATCTTTTAGATAACTCTGAACTCAAATTTGAAAATCCTTTAGATAACTCTGAACTCAAATTTGAAAATCCTTTAGATAACTAAAAATTCAAATTTGAAATTCTTAAAAATATTTCTGAAGATAACTCTAAAATTAGTAAAGATATTTTTGAAGAAAATCCTGAAGTTATTAAAATTATTTCTGAGGATAAGAATGAGTTTGTTGAAAATATTCTTGAGGATAACTTTGAAGATATTGAAAATGAAATTCTATTAGATGATCATTTAATTATAAATAATATTGAAGATTATTACAAAACATTAACTAGTGGCCCAAATTACTCCACCTATGTTGAGGATATTGAAGGATATAACTTTGAGGATGAGGAGAAGATGGAATTTTCGAGATCAAGGCTATAGTTAATAAAGTTCACAAAGATTCAAATAAATCAGAATTACTAGAAAAACTTAAAAAGATAAATAAAGATGAAGTAGTAAAGGAATCAAAAACTTTTGAAATAATGAAAATGATAAAGCTAAACTCACAATTATTATCTAACCCAGAAATGTTGAAATTTAAATCTAATTAAAATTTTTTACCTTATTTATTTCAATTCTTAATAATCCTTAATTAATTTTAATTTTAATTATCCTTAATTAACTTAATTTTAATTCAATTAATCCTTAATTAATTTTAATTCAATTAATCCTTAATTTTAATTCAATTAATCCTTAATTAATTTTAACTCAATTAATCCTTAATTTTAATTCAATTAATCCTTAATTTAACTCAATTAATCCTTAATTTTAATTCAATTAATCCTTAATTAATTTTAATTCAATTAATCCTTAATTAATTTTAATTCAATTAATCCTTAATTAATTCAAATTCAAATTAATTCTTAATTAGTTCAATTAATCCTTAATTAATTCAAATTCAAATTAATTCTTAATTAATTCAATTAATCCTTAATTAATTCAAATTCAAATTAAATCTTAATTAATTCAATTAATCTTTTAATTAATTCAACTTCAATCATTTTCTAAATTGAACTTCATCCTTAATTAGTTTAACTTTAATTAATCCTTAATTAATCCTTAATCAACATAATTTCCAATTAATTCTTAAATAACTTAAACTCGAACTAAAATAAAATCTTACCCAAACCGCAACAATTAATTTACTAAAATTAAATATGTCAGAGTGGGTTGACATATTCACGGGTTCACACGATATGTATCAAATCGGGAATTTGATACATCTTTAGAAACGTAATTAAATATTTTGACTAGTTTGACTCATGCATAACTGTCATGTCATGCATTTGCTATTTCTTTTAAATATATAACATGTCATTCATATTTAAATTTTATGGATAACTTAGAACGGTTATAGGAAAAAGACTAGTTGAAACTTGAACAACCTAGTATTAGGTGGAGGTGAGATGATAGTACGTTAGGGAAGTCTTTTGGTGGAACTAGCCGAAGCTACCGATCCAAAACCTAAACTAATTAGACCAAAATCTTTCAAGAAGTAACTTGAAGATGAATTTTTCTATAAAAGGCTTTGTCAAGGAAAGGGTTGATGAACCAATAATGCTACGGCCAAAGAAGGTCTTGTGCCTTGCCAAGACCTGGAAGCCAATTACTGAAAATCAAATTCACTTTACTATTGTTAGATTTGAATCTAACACAAGTTTCAATTAAATCTTAGATTTAATAATAAATTAAGGAAAATAATTCAAGCATCTCACAATACACCCATAAGGCAACTATGCGTGCTGTATTGAGACATCTAAAATGGGTGAGATGTTAAGGACTAATAAATTGAAGAATATTTTTCTAAAAATATATTTTCAAAATAGTGCTTTAACATAATATTGTTTTTATAAATTTCATGCTTGTCTGATTGCCAATATATTATATGTCTTCAAAAATTATATCTTTTTGAAAAACTGTTTGACTCACACAATTAGACACAAGCCTCTTAGGACAATACTAAAGTTCCTTAAGGCACTTAGATAGAGTCAAACGGTATCGGGTACAGGGGGAGTGGTTTATTCTTTTTAAAATTTGTCCTTGAAAAACCACCGTCTTTTAAAATAGTTTTCGAAAACTGTGCTTTAAATACTATTACTCATGTTTTTCGAAAACTATGTCTGATAAATTACCTTCATTTCAAAATGTGTTTCGAAAAATCAAAATATATTCTAAAATTGTGTCAATATCTCTTTTGATTTTGATAAACCCTAAAGACACAGAGGAAGGTCCACTTAATGATCTACAAGGACTCCTAGGATGTGTCAAATTTAGGGAGAGTCTGAGTCAAAAGAAGAACTTCTGAAAAGTTTTTTTTGGTAATTATTAGATAATTTCTTTGATCTGAACTAAACCCTAAAGACTTAGAGGAAGAGTACTTGTGGTCAACAAGCTTCCTAGGACTAGGTCAAGTTTAGGGGGAGGTCAAATTACAAAGAATTATTTAATGTATTTTCATGCACTACATTATTAAGTCGTTTTTGAAAACATAATTTTTCTTTAAAGTACTGTTTTTTAATCATATTAAACCTCTATCACCTTCAAAACAATTTTTTTGGAAATAATGTTTACTTGGGCTTGAGAATTTCTAGGACACTTAGGAAAATGTCCTTGTAGTTAATAAGGTTTCCTAGGATTGTGTCAGACTGGAAAGGAAACCAAGTCAAGTAAAATATTATGTTTTCAAAACAATATTTTTCTAAGTACTGTCAAAATATAAGTCAAATAATACTTTTTACAAAACTTACATTTTCCAAAAATACATAATATTTTTCCAAAATACTTATATTTTCCAAAAATGCATAATATCTTTCAAAGTTACTTATATTTGTCAAAAATTACATAATTTGGTTCAAAAAGTACTTGCATGGTTTTCAAAAACTCAATACATCTCAAAAGTACTTGCATTTTTGAAAATGATCAAAATATTTTTCAAAGGTACAGATATTTCTTCAAATACTAGCATGTTTCTAACAACATTTTTTTTGAAAATGTGTTAAGCAAAAAAAAAGGGTCTTTCAAGAGTGTATTTGCTTGCAATCTCTTGAAAAATCTTTTCTAAAAATTTTTCTAAGGAAAATTTTTTCAGATCAATATTTTTCAAAAAATAGATTTTTTTTAGAAATTTAAGTACCTAGTTTTACTATGCTTTCAATAATTATACTAAGTACTTTCAAGGGCTAAGTACCTAGTTTTACTAAGTACCTAGTTGCATCGGTGATGCCCTCCTCTAAGTGTTTTAATATTTGACAATATACTTAAGTCAGTGATACATTGAACAAGGGAAGGGGAGTTATGACAGGAGTAACTAAAGTGAAAGAAAGTCCTAGTAAACCTAAGCAATAAGTCCTGGTTCGAAGAATTGGGGCACTAAGTCCTGATCATGGATTGGGAACTAAGTCCTGGCAAAGGGCTAGGCACCGAAGACCTGACCAGAAGTTGGGCACTAAGTCCTGGTCGAGGACTAGGCAAGAAGACCTGGCCGAGGGTTGGGCACCGAAGACCAGGTTCGAGGAATTGGGCACGAAGACCTGGCCGAAGGTTGGGCACCGAATTCCTGGACCTAGGGTTTGGGCATGAAGTCTTGGTCCGAGGGACTGAGCAACTTAGCTGAGCGATGACTAAGGATAGAAGTAGAGATGGGTCAGGGTTCGGACGTCTCGAGATTCGAGAATATCGGAGGCTAAGCAAAAGTCCACACGAAGGACTGGGTGGCAACCGTCTCCCGAAAGGAGTAGGTGAAAGGCGCGTTCTCGGGGGTGGGAACTTGCGTCGGTTCGACCTAGGGTTTCGTGGAAATCCGAAGTCAGAACCAAGTCCTTAAGGTTAAAATTGTGTGTATATTTTCTTTGTATTTTTGTATCTTGCAGGTACCTAGAATGGAAGACAAAGCAGGCAAACAACACACAATGAGCTGGAACCTAAAGAAGTTAGGCGCCCCCATTGATGGGGGCGCCCAACAGAATCCAGGTGCCCCCATCAATAGGGGCGCCCAAGCCAAAGAAGAAAAACAGCGTAAAGTGAAGGAAGGCAGAACAGGCTTCCATTCAGGTGCCCGGGATGATACAGGCGCCCAAAAGATGTATTTGCTGCTTCGAGTCCGAAGCAGGGATAAGCTTTCATTCAGGTGCCTGGGAGGTCCAGGGTGCCCTGGTCAAAGGTTTTATCAGCTGCGGTGAATTCAACGCAGGGATGAGGTTTGACCAAGCCCATAGGGGTGCCCCGGTGATCACAGGCGCCCGTATGAAGACTATAAAAGGGGCTTCGACCCCTCAGCTTCAGACACAACTTCCAAACACGATTCTAAGCTTTCCAAGTGACGACAACGCGCTAAAGACAAGGCTCTATGACCGGGAGGCTCCAGGAGGAAGTGCGCGGCACTTCGGAGGTCCAGATCGGCTGAGTTTCAGATCTTGTTCGTTCGGTTTGAATTTACAATTCCGTACTTATTTTTTATCTATCTTTGATTGTAATTTCTGCACTGTAAGATGGGTTTCTCCGCCTCCAGAATGTCCGGAAAGGAGACCAATAGTGGACGGGCGTTCTCATGCTTATGCCTTGGATGTACTGACCCTGGGGGGTCGGGAACTAAGTAAAAATCCCGCGTGCAAACTGTGTTGTGTGTTTTTCTTCGTTCGTTATATTTTCCGCTGCACTAACTTTGAGTTTAGAACGAAGATACGAAAAGTTTTCTCTGAAGATTTCACGGTCGATATTCACCCCCCCTCTATCGACGGCACCGATCCTACAGTACATGCATTCATTTTATATATTATTTATATTCGGACTAACCCTGTGTTGCAACTGAAGAAAATGAAGAATGGTTGCTTCTAGGTGCCCGAGAACATAGGCGCCCGAGAGGTCTCGGGTGGCCCTATGTGTATAACTCAGCCTGGGCGAGGTTGAGTTGACAGAAGCTGGTTGGAGTTACCACATCAGCAACACAGGCGCCGCAGAACCTCATAGGTACCCGAGAAAGGATAAGTTTTGCCCAGTCAACGGATTGGGACCCCGGCTGGTTCGCTGCGTTGGGGCGCCTCTATAGGCACTTGAGCGCCCGTATGCCTATATATAAGGGTGTTCGACCATAGCTTCTAGACATCAACTTTCTACACCATTTGTGGTCAAGTGTGCTGTGCTGAAACAATCCAGAATCGATGAAACGCTGCTCCAACAATGAAGTGCTCTCTTTTTCATTTCAATCAAAAGTTGTTGGTATACTTTATTGTTTCTTGTACCTTACATCTTATTATTTGTAACATCTTTGCAACTTATAGAATTTTCCAACATAAATGGTCAAGGACCGTAGGCCTTAGAGTAGGAGCCGTCACATACTCCAAACCAAGTAAAAACAAACATGTTAACGCTTATTTGTCTTGTGTTTTTTCCGCTATGTATACTCTTACCTAAAATCCAAGAATTTTTGAAGTGTGATATTCATCCCCCCCCCCACTCTATCACTCTCACCGATCCCACACATACATATACCAGTAACTTAAGAACCTAGGGTTGACAACATTCTACAAGTCCTTCGATTATAGCCCTATTGTTTGTAGAGGCTGCATTTATTTTTTACCTTCTCGTTAACTCAACTCAATTCGTGCCTTCTTTTGCCTACTGGGCTGCACAAGGCTATGAGGATATAGAACTATAATGTTGTTTACGCCCCTAGGCCAAAATTTCTTACTTCGACAAGGGTAAATACGATTCATGTAAATGACATTCTAATTTTGTGAATGATAATAATGCTCATAATATGAGAGTGTATCCATATTCTGGTGAATGATGATGACAATAGAATGTGAGCTAGGCAATCTTGAATTTTGAAACTCTCCATGGTTACAATATTTTCTTTCCATATCAACAACGTATGAAACACGCCGTGTCTCTACTTCCATTTCAGATTGAGAGTAGGGTTGAACCTTATATGGTCTGGCTTTCTCTCTCCTTAAATCCATTTCTTTTGTAGCATGAGGTGTCGAAGCAATATACCATTTCCACACCTCCTCTCTACAATTAAAGAACCATTGAGTTATCTTTTTTCTTGTATTATCAATTAACCTATTTATGGAAAGTTCATGTGTATTATTGAATAAAGCATTTAAACTTTCTACACAATTAGTGATTAGCATTCTGTACCTTCTCCTAGTAAAATGTGCACTAGCCTATCTTTTAGGGTAAATATTCTAAACTCACTTATAAACATCTAAATGTTTCTCAAGTATGGACTATATTTTTAAGATCATATTGAAGTGTTGTCTTTGCTCATGCTATTGCCCAAAACAAGCCTAATGCTGCTCTACTTACAATATTTGTTGCTATATTACAAAGACATGTACTGGCAACAGAAAGCATGATGGGTGATTGGGTACACTTTCCTAACTACTGATATAATGTCGTGATGTCTATTTGATACTATGTTTATTGACTATGCATCGACAGCAAAGAACCTCTTCATATTATCCAAAAACCACTCCTATGCAGACCTATATTCAACTTCAGTGATTCTAAAGGCAATGGAAGAACATTGTTATTACCATCTATCACTGTACGATCAACAATACATCTGGATACTTTTCTCTTAGGCTATGTTTGGTTAGGGTAATGTAATCAATCCTGTAATGTAATTGGGTCTAGAATGTAATCCAGGATTACATGTTGTTGGCCTTGTAATCTAGATTACAAAACTTTACTTTGCTTTTGTAATACAAATTATATTACATTACAATTTTAAAACTGTACCAAATAAAATATTAATCATGTAATATAGGTTGATTACCCCTCACCAAACATAGCCTTAGATGTGTCAATTCTGATAAATTTGCGTAGATAAGACCTAACACTCTTCGATAAGATGCAAAAGCCCAAAAACAACGCTAGAGCTCATTGCTACTATTTTGTGTAGTGTCGCATAAGTTTCAGGATCCCTAACTCTTAACTCATGCAGATATAGTGAAAGATCTCTATATGTCTCATCATAATCTCCAATGGCCTTTTTCATCACTTTCTCCCTTGCTATAGATGATTTTTTGTATGATATAGTCACTTCAAACCTAACTTTTATATCTGATATAATCATACTTGATTTGTATTGTTCATTATAAAGAACTTGCTCTTCAATAAAAAGATGTTACAAATGAGGAAGAGTATGCTTGATGATCAACGCTTTCCCTAGCTGTTCCATATTGGTGTTCCTTTATATATTTTGTAATAGTAAACTCTGTAGGACCGGTGCCGTCGATAGAGGGGGGGGTGAATATCGATCGTGAAAACTTTCGTAAATATTTCGTAAGACTTCTGGACTCAGAGCGTTAGTGCAGCGGAAACATAAAAATAAAATAAAAGAAAGCAAAACAGGGGACACGGCAGGTTTATTTACTTGGTTCCCAACCCCCCAGGGTCAGTACGTCCAAGGCCTATGTACTCGGCGTTGAGTCCACTAATAGTCTCCTTTCCGGAATTTCCGGAGGTGGAGAAACCTGACTTACAGTGCAATATTACAAGCAATAATATGGAAAAATAAATACTGTAATTAATTGCAAACCAAAACACAAAGTGTGAAACTCGGCCGATCTGGACCTCCGAAGTGTCGCGCACTTCCTCCTGGAGCCTCCCGGTCGCAGAACCTCGTCTTTAGCGCGTTGTCGTCAGTCGGAATGAATAGAATAACAGTTAGGAAGTGTGTCTGAAGCAGAGGGGTCGAGACCCCTTTTATAGCACTCCTGGGGTCGCCCTAGTCGCTGGGGGCGCCCCGGAAGACTCGGTCAAACCTCATCCTTGTGCCTACCTCGCCGTAGGGGATAAGATCTTTGACCAGGGCGCCCCGGACGCTCAGGGCGCCCCCGTGGAGGCTTATCCTGTGTTCTGGCTTCGAAACAGCAAAACAGCTACTAATCAGGGCGCCCCGGACGCTCCGGGCGCCCCGGTTGACACTTGTTCTGCACACACACACAAGTGCACATCTTCTGCACTGGCTGGGGGCGGCCTCCATGCTGGGGGAGCCCTGGCTGGATGGGGGCGCCCCCTGTGGGGCTTCCTGGCTGCTGGGGGCGCCCCCAACACTGGGGGCCCCCTGAGAGCCATTTTTCAGCCTTCTTCATTTGCTTGCTTTGTCTTCTTCTCTTGGTACCTGCAAGATATATATATGCAAAGCAAGTATACATGAAATATTAATCTTACGAACTTGGTTCGGACTTCGGATTGGCACGCAATCCTAGGTTCGGATTGGCACGCAATCCTAGGTCGAACAGACGCAAACTCTTACCCCTGAGAAAGCGCCTTTCACCTACTCCTTTCAGGAGACAGTTGCCGCCCGGTCCTTCGGGTGGACTTTTGCCTAGCCGTCCTTCGCTAGGTCTTAGATACCAAGCATCCCTTCGCTTGGTGCCTAGCAGCCCTTCGCTAGGTCTTGTTTCCCTGACAGCCCTTCGTCAGGTGCCCAGCAGCCCTTCGCTAGGACTTGTTCCCCTGACAACCCTTCGTCAGGTGCCTAGCAACCCTTCGCTAGGACTTATTTTCCTGACAGCCCTTCATCAGGTGCCCAGCAGCCCTTCGCTAGGACTTGTTCCCCTGACAACCCTTCGTCAGGTGCCTAGCAGCCCTTCGCTAGGACTTATTTTCCTGACAGCCCTTCGTCAGGTGCCTAGTAGCCCTTCGCTAGGTCTTTTCTTTCTGGCAACCCTTCGCCAGAGCCTAGCAGCCCTTCGCTAGGTCTTAGGGTTTCCATGCCTAGCTTAACTAGGACTTTTCTCAGGCTTAGGTTACTTCTCCTTCGCTCCCCTTTGTCTGTTCAACATATTACTGACTTAAGTACATTGTCAAACATTAAAACACATAAAGGAGAACATCATTGATGCAACTTGCACCAACAATCTCCCCCTTTTTGATGTTTGACAATAACTTAAGTTAGATTGGTTTAAGGGGCTAAATTACTATCCTTGGGATAGAAAACCTAAAAGGTATAGGTTTTGGGAGAGTAAAAAATTTCTAACTGAAAAAAAATTCTAACTTAAGCACTCTCTCCCCCTTTGTCATGCATCAAAAAAACTTGCATCAACAATAAAAAACTTTGAATTTTTGTTTTGAAAATATTTAGTGCAATTTTGTTTTTGTTTTTTTTAAAAAATTGCATAAATTTGAAAAATGCTCTAGGTTTAAAATATAAGTACTTTGAAAAGATGATTTGTAAGAAGTGCAAGTACTTTTAAAAGATTATTTAAATCCCTTTTTGAAAAAAAAATATAAGTATATTTTTTGAGAAATTAAGTACTTAACAATACATTTGAAAATATTTTTTTTTCAAAATTAAGAATATTGGTTTTGAAAGACATAAGTACTTTTTTTTGAAAATATTTTACTTGATTGAGTTTCTTTTCCAGTCTGACACCATCCTAGGAAACCTTGTTGACCACAAGGGCATTTCCTAAGTGTCCTGGAAAGTTTTCAAACAAGTAAATATTATTATAAATTTTTAAGAAAAAATGATAATATTTCACAAAGTATGTGCTGAAAAACTGTGTGAATTTTGAAGATCTAATATTTTACTTAACTTGGTCTATTTTCCAGTCTGACACTATCCTAGGAAACCTTGTTGACCACAAGGAAATTTCCTAAGTGTCCTGGGAATTTTCCAACCTAAGTAACTATTATTTCAAAATCATTTCATAAGTCACACAAATTTTAACAAGTGGTATTTTGAAAAAACATAGATTTTTAGTATTTTAAAAGCATGTAATTGAATAATTCTTTTAATTTGACCTCCCCCTAAACTTGACTCAGTCCTGGGAAGCTTGTTGACCACAAGTACTCTTCCTTTGAGTCTTAAGGTTTGATTCAAATCAAAGGAATTTTCTAATAATAAAAAATAGTTTAAGACTTGAAAAAATTTGACTCAGACTCCCCCTAAATCTGACACATCCTAGGAGTCCTTTTTAGATTATGAAGTGGACCTTCCTCTCTGTCTTAAGGGTTTATCAGAATCAAAAGAACAGGTAAACATTTGATTTTTGCAATAGGTAAAATCTTTTTCGAAAAGCCACAAGTGATAACGATTAAAGCATGATTTTCGAAAAGATATTTTCAAATAATAGTAATGTTTTTAAAGTGCAGTTTGAAAAATATGAAAAGCACTCCCCCTGCATCAATGCCATTTGACTCTATCTAAGTGCCCTAAGAAACTTTAGTGCTGTCCTAAGTGGCTTGTGTCTAATTGCGTGAGTCAATCAATTTTTGAAAACAATATACCTTTTTGAAAAATGTGTAATATATATAACCAATCAGACAAGCATGAATTCCATAAAAACATTATTATGTTAAAGCTCTATTTTGAAAAATATATTTTTGGGAAAATATTCTAACAATTTTGAAAAACAATTTTGAAAAATATTTTTCAATTCATTAGTCCTTAACATCTCACCCATTTTAGATGTATCAAAACAACAAGCATGATTGCCTTATAGGTGTATTGTGAGATGCTTGAATCATTTTCCATTATTTAAATCTAAGATTTAATTGAAATTTGTGTTAGATTCGAATTTGACAAAAGATAATTTGAATTTGAATTTCAGAAATTGGCTTCCAGGTCTTGGCGAGGCACTAGGCCTTCTTTGGCCGTAGCCTTATGGGATCATCCACCCTTTCCTTGACAAAGCCTTTTAATGAAATTTCATTTTCAAATTAAATTAGGTAATTTTCTGGTCTAACTAGCTTGGGTCTTGGATCGGTAGCTTCGGCTGGTTTCACCAGTCTAAAGAGACCAAGTAGACTTGATCTTATTAGAGTTGGTTTCCCCAACGTAGTATCATCTCACCTCCTCCCAATACTATGTTGCCAAATTTCAATTATCTTTTTCTTATGACCTTTCTAAATTATGCATAAAAATTAAATATGAATGGCATGTCATATATTTCAAAGGAAAATAGCAAATGCATGGCATGGCAATTATGCATGAGTTAAACAAGTCAAGACATTTTATTTTTGTTTCTAAGAATGTATTAAATTCTCGATTTGATACATATCGTGTGAACCTGCGAATATGTCAACCCACTTTGACATATTTGATTTTATTGAATTAATTGTTGCGGTTTGGGTAAGGTTTTAGTTTGGTTCAGGTTTAAGTGATTTAAGATTGGATTTAGTTGAATTAAAATTGAGTTAATTTGAATTTAATTGAATTAAAGTTGAGTTAATTTGAATTTAATTGAAAAGTGAATTAATTTGAATTAATTGAATTAAAGTAAATTTATTGAATTAATTTGAATTAAGTTGAATTAATTGAATTAATTTGAATTGAATTGAATTTAAGTGGATTAATTTGAATTATTTGAATTTAATTGAATTTAATTGAATTTAAGTGGATTAATACGAATTATTTGAATTTAATTGAATTTAATTGAATTTAATTTAAGTGGATTAAATCGAATTTAATTGAATTTAATTTAAGTGGATTAAATCGAATTTAATTGAATTTAATTGATTTTAAGTGGATTAATTCGAATTATTTGTTGCTTTAATTGAAGTTTAATTGAATTAAATTGATTTAATTGAGGTTTAATTGAATTAAATTGATTTAATTGAAGTTTAATTGAATTAAATTGATTTAATTGATGTTTAATTGAATTAAATTGATTTAATTGAAGTTTAATTGAATTAAATTGATTTAATTAAAGTTAATTTGAATTAAATTGATTTAATTGAAGTTTAATTGAATTAAATTAATTAATTAAAGTTAATTAGATTAATTAAAGTTTAATTGAATTGATTAGTTTAATTGAATTAATTAAGATTTATTTGAATTAATTAAGATTTAATTGATTTAATTAAGATTTAATTGAATTAATTTGATTAATTAAGATTTTTTTTAATTAATTAAGAATTAATTGATTTAACTGAATTAATTAAGATTTTTTTTTGAATTAATTAAGATTTAATTGATTTAATTAAGATTTAATTTGAATTTAATTAAGATTTAATTTGAATTTAATTAAGATTTAATTTGAATATAATTAAGATTTAATTTGAATTTAATTTGAATTAATTTGAATTTAATTTGAATTAATTTGAAGATAATTAAGGTTTATCTTAAGATTTAATTAGGATTTAATTTGAATTAATTCGAAGATAATTAAGGTTTATCTTAAGATTTAATTAGGATTTAATTTTAATTAATTCGAAATTAATTAAGGTTTAACCTTTTTTTTGAGATTATTATGATTAATTAATAATTGTGGGTTTAAATTCATCATTTTCATTATTTCAAAAATTTCTTCTTCATTTTTATCTTTCTTTTCAAGTTTTTCTAATAATTTTGATTTATTTGAATTTTTATAATTTTTATTGATTATGGCCTTTATCTTAGATAGTTCCATATCCTCTTTAAGATTTGATTTTTCAATATCCTTACAGTAGGTGGAGTAAATTGGGCCACTAATTAAGGTTTCAGGGTTATCTAAGGGGATAATTAAATTATTATCTAAAGAGATATCATCTTCAGAGTTATCCTTATAATTATCTTTAGAATTATGCTTATAATTTTTGGAATTAATTTTAAGATTTTCTGAATTAAATTCTGGATTAAATTTAGAATTCTCAAATTCGAATTTAGAATTATACAATGGATTTTCGAATTTGAATTTGTAATTATCTGAAGGATTTTCTGACTTAGAATTATCCTTAAGATTTTTGAATTCAACTTTATCCTTAGGATTTTCAAATTCGAATTTGGATTTATTCTTAGGATTTTCGAATTTGAATTCGGATTTAGTTTCAGATTTAGATCCAGAATTAATTGTATCATTATCTGTAGAATTATCAGAATTTATTTTAGATTTAATATCAGAATTAATCTTAGCAATTATTGAATTGGTATCAATAATTAAATAGTTAATTTTGGATATTTTAATCATATCCGTATTTTCTAATTTTTCATGCAAAATATTTAATCTACCATGCAGTAAATTTAATTTAACAGAAAAATTGACTGAATTATCTAAGGACAGTGCAGGAAATTGTAAAACTTTTGGAACGTAAATCTTACGTACCTTCGCCGGACACTTGCTTTTGTAGTGTTCGTACTTCTCGCATTTGAAACACTGTACGTGACTTTTGTCCCTCCGGTTTCCTGGCGCTGGTACCTCCTTTGCCGCCGGTGACGAACGATTCTTACGAGTAGGGCACTGATTTTTATAGTGCCCTCTCTCCCTGCACGTGAAACAGATAATATGGAATTTGAAAATGGACATTTTAAAATTAAAAATACCTGATTCACCCCTGAGCTCCCCCTCAACTCCTGGCGTCGTTGCTCCGTCGGCGGTTAGTCCGGTGAAGAGCGGCTCGGCTCTGATACCACTTGTTGGATCGAGAAATGCGAGAGAGGGGGGGTGAATGTCGCAATTCGTTCGGATTTAAAAAGAGTAAGTGCGCAGCGGAATAAAACAGAGCAAAAACAACGCTAACACGGTCGTTTTACTTGGTTCGGAGCCTGGGTCGACTCCTACTCCAAGGCCCACGGTCGTTGACCGTTTTCTGCGGGCAATTCTATAAGTTCGTAAAAGTTTACAGGAAAGATAATAACAAGAACAGTTTAGTAAACTTTAAATACAGCTCTTCGTTACAGACGTCCGGTGTAGATCGAAGTTTCGGAGCAGCGGGACGTCGTCAGCTCGAGTTGGAAGATTTCTGGAGCGTGTCGCGGAAGCAGAAGAGCGCAGAAGTGTCGCAGTGATTGATGCTCTGAAGAAGGAGGTCGAGGGCCCTTTATATAGGGCCTGGGGGCGCCCTGGTCGACGGGGGCGCCCCCCCCCCCACGTGGCAGCAGATCCGGTTGTTGCTCGGTCGCCGTCTGATCCCCTTATCCTCGGGATCCGGTTTGACCGGGGCGCCTGGATGACTCGGGGCGCCCGCATTGACCGGTCAAAGCCTTATCTGCAACACTGAGCTCTCCTCGGTAAGTCTGGCTGGGGGCGCCCGGGACAGCGGGGGCGCCCTGGGCGTGTAGCGCAGACGCGGCTGAGTTGGTTCGCTATGGGGGCGCCCGGGACAGCAGGGGCGCCCTGGGTATGTACTGTCGAAGTCTTTCTTGTCTTCAAATTCGAATCTAACTCAAATTTCAAATAATTATAGATTCTAATCTGTTTTCAAAACTTATTTCTGTTTCAAAAATCACTTAATCTATTTTTCAAAATTTCTAAACTTATTTGTTTTCAAATCTGTTTTCAAAACTAAAATAACATTTTCAAAATAAATTAAAATTCCTTTTCAAAATTAATTTTTACCCTCAAACCTGTCTCACAAAAACCTTAAGGTTAACGTGTTTGAAAACCCTAGATTCAGTGAGACAGGAAAATTAAGCTCAAATTAAACCATCTTGCTTACGCCTTCATAATCATGGTCAAACTGTGGTTAACATAGTCAAACATGGTCAAACACAGTCAAACGAAGTCAAACAGTCAAACCTGTTCAAAACGTTCAAAAGGCTGCTACCTAGGGCGCCCTGACTGTCCCGGGCGCCCCCAACTGCACAAAGTCAAAGGCTGCTGAAAGCAGTCCATGAGGGCGCCCGTAACCTGTCAGGCGCCCATGACAACACTGCAACATACCAACTCCAGTCAAAGCAGCAAAAGCTGCATTTGACCGACTTGACAAGGGCGCTCGTGACCTGTCGGGCGCCCCTATGCACTTCTGTCCCTCACGCTGATTAAAGCAGCCAAAAGGCTGCATTCAACTACTTTTGACCAGGGCGCCCGTGACTTGTCGGGCGCCCCTATCAACAAACCTGTCGTCTACGCCAGTCAAAGCAACAAAAGCTGCAGTTGACCTACTTTGATCAGGGCGCCCATGACCTCTCGGGCGCCCACAGAACTTTTTCACTGCCCTAGGCAGTTCGTGACCTGTTGAGGGCGCCCGAAACCTCCCGGGCGCCCCCCATAAAACCCCTATAAAAGGGACCCGAGTCTCCTTCTCCTCCCACACCACATCTCACACTTCTTCTTCCCCTTACCTCATTCTTGTGGATCAAGTGAACCCTAAAGCTTCCCTTGCCTCAACCATGCCTCCAAGGTATGAAATTTACTTTGGGTACTTAATTTTTGTATTTTTTTTCTTAATTGCAAATTCTATGTCAATCATGCCTCTTCCTATAATCTAAGTTCTTATTCTCAATTTGCTTACTTTCTTCTCAACTAGAAAACGCCGAGCAGTTCAGTCGAACCCCGGTAACGAGCCCAGTCCCGACCCTAGGTTTCCAACCCTAGAACTTTGTAACAAATTCGCCCGAACCACCTACGTTCTGATTAAGACAAGTTACCTTAACCGTCATTTCTTTTCCCAATCCTGTCCAGTCGCAATGTCCGCAATTAACTTCTATAAACTGGATAACCTTGTATTCTGCACACATTCAATCAACAACACCCTATGTGCAGAATTCTATAACAACATAGTTAGGCAAGACCACTTGAGCTTCGTCACTACCGTTCAAGGAATGCCCTTGAACATCACTCCTACCCTACTGAACCGATTTCTGGGACTCCGACCATCTCAGTCCATCTTCTGTTGCTACCCTCCAAGGAACCTGCCTTTCGATGCCCCCTATTCTCATATTGACCTGAACACCTTATACAACTATTTCTTTGGGGAAGCCATGGACCCTGCAAGAGGGCAGTTCCACTCCACTCGACTCCCGATTCAGGACTACGCTCTCCATAGAGTGATTGTCCGTTGCATCCTTCCTCTGTCCACCAGGGACATAGCCACCATGAGACCCTTTCACACCTTTCTCCTCTATGCCCTTATCCACCATCTGGACATAGATATAGGCCTTCACATCTTTCACTGTATCCTGCATGCCTCTAGTGTGTCCACTCAGGGACGAGTCCGCACCCCCTTTTGCCATGTCATCACCTGGATCCTCCACCATCACGGCCGAAACATCACTGACGGCGAGATTACCACGATGACCGACTTCGACGAGATAGGATATAGGAACTTTTCCTTAGCCGGTATAGATGTCTCAGGCACCGGGGTTCTGACTTGGAGACGCCGACCAGCCGCACAGGACATTGCAGACGAGGAGGTCGACATTGCCGACTTAGAAGCAGAGTTAGCTCAGCCCGATCCTCCGACACTCTACGAGCGAGTATCCCTTCTCGAGACACAGGTTCAGTCACTCCGGGAGGAATCAGAGGCCTACCACCTTGAGCAGTTGGAAACTAATCAGGGCTACTATACCGAGTATATGAGCGCGTTTGCAGCAGAAAGGGACGAAAGAAACGCCCAGTATGAGGAAATGATGACCATGCTTAGATCCTGGCATCCAGGCTCCCCTGATCAGCCTGGTCCCTCTTCCTAGATGACTTGGACGTGTACCTATTTGACTATCCCTACTGAGTAGGGTTGACTTCTGTGGACTTGTACTAGACTTCTGTTTGACTTATGCTTATCCTAGCTTGGCTTGTTTATTTCTGAATTGATTAAGTTAGGATTATGCTTAGTAGAATAGAATCATTTGTTTTTTTTATTTTAAAATGTCTTAAATTGATCTTAAAATGTCTTAATTGATTTTAAAATGTCTTCTTTGTTAAAAATATTTTACTTTGATTTTAAAATTTTTTTTACTTAGTTTTATTTCAAAAACTACCCCCTTCAAAACTAGGGTTTTCTTCGAAATGGAATTAGCCTAGGCTCTAACCCTAGAACTGCATACACCTATAGACCTAGAAGCCAGCATCTCACAAGCACCTTAGGGTACCTTGAGTGATAACCTAGAAAGAGTTGAGATGCTTAGGTCTTTGCCTCAATTCAAGATGCTTTAAGTCAGTGCATCGGCAGTAATTGGGGCACTAAATGAACAGCAATCAGGTTAAGTGTCAAGTTTAGACAATCTAACTTGAACAATGCACTTAACTTGACTAACCCTAGCGAAAACTACTGTTTATAACAGTTAGTAAGTAGCTAAATGGGTTAGACAGGTCCCTAAAAGATTTAACCAGACTTAGGTCCTAGTTTGTTTCAGTACAGCAAATGCTTTATTTAATTATTGCAAATATTTCTTCTGCATTTTTTTTGATATATGTCAAAGGGGGAGAGGTGGAAAGGAAAGAGGGAACCCAAAAAGTTTTTTTTAAATGTTTTCCTTTATTCAAAAAGTTTAACATCAAAGTTAGAAATTCAAAGCTCAAATTTATCCTGTAAAAATTTCTAAGCTTAAAGCTTAATTTTTTGCTTAAAATTTCTAACTCTGAAGTGTTATTAATTTTTGCTCAAAATTATTCCCTGAAAAGTTTTCTAAATCTGAAAAAGTTTTCCAAGTCTCGAATCTTTCTAAGTATGAATTTTTAAAGCCTGAATTTTTTTGTGCTTAAAAACAAGAGTTTTCAAAAACTAAAAAGTCTAAGTTTAAAAAAGTTTTCCTAAACTCAAAATTTGCTAAAATATGAAAACTTCTTCAAACTTAGAACATTTTTCTGAAAAACTCAGCCAATACTTAAAGTCTTTCTATAATAAAAAGTATTTAAACTAAAACCACCTATTTTTGAAAAACCCTAGGGGGAGATTTCTTCCAGGGGGAGGGAATCTAACTTAGGATTTCATTTTAGCATTTTTTTCCTTAACTTTTTGAACTAGGTTGCCATATATCAAAAAGGGGGAGATTGTTGGTGCAAAAAGCACCCAAGTCAAACCTGTGTTTTGATATTGGCAAAAGGGTTCAAAAGTTAAGGGTTAATTGGTGTCTAACAAGGTTCTTGAGTGTACAGGAAAAGCCCTAGCGAAGGAATGCTAGGCACTGGCGAAGGACTGCCAGAATGGACAAAGCCCTAGCGAAGGAATATTAGGCACTGGCGAAGGACTGCCAGGATGGACAAAGCCCTAGCGAAGGAATGCTAGGCACTGGCGAAGGACTGCCAGAAGAAAAGACCTAGCGAAGGGCTGCTAGGCACCAAGCGAAGGGCAGCTTGGTACCTCAAGACCTGGCGAAGGACTGCTGGGCAAAAGTCCAACTGGAGGAGCCGGTTGGCACCAGGTAAATTCTCCCGAGAGGAGTAGGTGAGGACGCGTTCCCCTTGAGGGAACATTAGGCGTCGGTTCGACCTAGGGCTCCATTTTGGAGACCAAAGTCAGAATCAAGACAGCTAAGGCTGTATAACCTATTATTTTATTGTTTTATTGTGTTTTGGACTAACCCTGGATGCAGGACCTAAGGAACGAGTGTCTGCAGCTCAGAATGCCTCAAAGGAATGAGGCAACCGCTGACCAGGGCGCCCGGAGTGTCCCGGGCGCCCCCATGGTGAACACAAAACACAATAAAACAATAAAATAATAGGTTATACAGCCTTAGCTGTCTTGGTTCTGACATTGGTCTCCAAAATGGAGCCCTAGGTCGAACCGACGCCTAATGTTCCCTCAAGGGGAACGCGTCCTCACCTACTCCTCTCGGGAGAATTTACCTGGTGCCAACCAGCTCCTCCAGTTGGACTTTTGCCCAGCAGTCCTTCGCCAGGTCTTGAGGTACCAAGCTGCCCTTCGCTTGGTGCCTAGCAGCCCTTCGCTAGGTCTTTTCTTCTGGCAGTCCTTCGCCAGTGCCTAGCATTCCTTCGCTAGGGCTTTGTCCATTCTGGCAGTCCTTCGCCAGTGCCTAGTATTCCTTCGCTAGGGCTTTGTCCATTCTGGCAGTCCTTCGCCAGTGCCTAGCATTCCTTCGCTAGGGCTTTTCCTGTACACTCAAGAACCTTGTTAGACACCAATTAACCCTTAACTTTTGAACCCTTTTGCCAATATCAAAACACAGGTTTGACTTGGGTGCATTCTGCACCAACAAACTCTACATCCCCCCGGAGAACTAATCACCATGTACATGATTGGTTGAAGCATACTGCTTTAACTCTATTTTTTTAGGTGTCAACTGGTTAATATATCATATATTTAATCATGATATGTTTCACCAGAGCTTTCTTGAATTTTTATCGAGATAGAAAAATTTGTCCAACAAAAAATTTATGATCATCTGTTGTCTCTGCCTCTCCAATTGGCCTTTGTTGCAATTGACAATTCAAAATATATAGATCATCAACTATAGAAAACTCCTCCTCTAAGTCATTGTACTGCTCTGGCGAAATTCATATTCTTCAATCTACATATCATCAACTACGAATTCTTATACATCTATATAGGGTTGTAATTTCTCTGCAATTCGGATATCATGCTCTTCCTCCTACTCCAAGTAGGCTCAAAGTATTCAGCATGTGTTGTACAAGAATTCAAAACCTCATTTTCTAGGTTACTTGCTTCTTTATTTAGATCAAATGTTAAATTCCTTATATTTCTATTAGCATTCAACACACCACTATACTCAGAAGATAATGTAATATTAGTTTTGGATATTTCTAATATATTAACTTTATATTCCACGGCAGCATTTGATCAAGTGTATTCTATATTTTAGAACAATATGATCATCCCTGAAAAATAAATCACAAACTAAGTTGGCAACATTACAAATTCATAATCAAGTGGTGTTGTAATTCAAGGAGCAACCAACGATCGATATAGGTCCGATATCAAACCTAACGTGGGCCTGATATCGAATGATATTAAGCCAAACATTGGGCCAGATATCCTGGGATATCATACCCACGTTGGGTCTGATATAGGACTATATCAGGCCCAAGGTGCCCCTGATATAATCCCATATCAAGGCCACATTCCACATTCAAGAATAAATTTATCATAATGTTACAGAATTCTCTGAGAATCCTATTTATGCAATGCATTGCACAGTTAGAGTCCTTATGCAAACTAACAAACAATAGGAATGGTTGATCATAAAAAAAGTGGGCCTGATATTATCTCATATCAGGCCCAACATTCTGATACATACCATAACAACAGAACATGAGCCTGGTATCTTGTATACCATCACCAAGGTTTAGCTGAAATTTAGCATGATAGTGGAGAAACTCACAGACGTGATTAAGTAATAAAGGACATCATATTGAAGATGGTGTTCAATAAATCTTGGCCACATATCCATGGACAACAACATCACAAATTTTTAATCACTTTTTATTACAATAAAGCTTATACAATTTTTTTCCATATACACCAATTTTAAAGTAGCAAAATAATGCATACATCATTAAATGTTTATCTATCTTCTTCCACCAAACACACTATTGCTTGAAATTTTCCTTCAACACTGATCTTCCTCAATGATTCATTGAAGTCGCATCGTGAACACCTTAAAATAATACTCACGCTTTCAACTCCCTCTTTTTGCAATCCCGCCAAAATAAAGGAAAAGGTTTGTGATGAGTCATGTTTTGATGAGCAGGAAGAGATATGGAGGGTAAGAGAAGATAAGGTGTGACCTTCATCCGAATCATCAAATTTTATTTTTAAATTAAACCTAATAAAAAGTGGTTTGGATGCTTTGGAAAGTGGAGTATGGAAAGGGTAGGTTGGAGGGAGGGGTAAAAGGGGAATACAAGGAATTTGTGCGTCGTCTGGTAAAAATAAAATAGTGGTATACTTTTTGGTAAATATGAAATATCATGTACGCCTTTTGGTAAATTATCATAGAAAATTTGATCTTATCTTTTATCTATCAAATAAATTTAAAAATTTAAGAAACGATGACTATGGGCTTTACTTTCATCAACTGAGATCAGTAGTTCAATCATCTACAATGTCAGTAGTTCAATCATCTTCTCATCGTAAGTATGCTTTGCGAACTTGAGTGTTTGAACTATTGACAAACTACTGAGAAGTGGAGACTTCACCACCCCCAAATAAGGATAGAGTTAAAAGAAATTCATTCAATACACTTGAATGATCGGATCAAGTCATAAGATCAAATCAAATTAGGAATTATTAGAATAATTCTATTATAATTATTAGAATAATTTAGTTATAATTATTAGAATAATTTCATTATAATTATTAGAATAATTCTGTTATAATAATTTTATTAATGGGTCAATTGACCAAGTACTTTTATACCTTATATGTAAGGTATTGTCCTTAGAGACAAACATCATTGAATAATAAGATTTATAGCTCATATTCTTTATTGCTCTCTTTCTATTCATTCTTTTAACATGGTATCAGAGTCATAGCTCTTTTTACCTTATGCATTGCTTCTTCTTTATATGACGCTTCTTCTTCTGCCTTTTCTCTTACTCTTGCAACTTTTCTCAGCAAGAAACTAAGATATAACAACAACAACTTATGTTGCTTTGTTGCTATTATTTTCGATGTCAGATATTCAAACATATCAATTTTGTCTCCAAATTGGACACATTGGTATTCAATATCCTAAAAGACTCAATAATACCTTCATCGGTGGTCCTTCAATTTTAAGAAGATATTAAATTTAACATATTGGTATTCAATGTCCAAGATAATTTGTTTCTAATTTTATTGGTGATCCTGCAGCTTTAAGACAATCAACTGCTTCACAAGTCTATCCTAAAGTTCTCTCATCTATGTCAACTCATGATAAACTTTCAAAATTTTTATCTACTGAATAGTATATTGATATTGGAGCAACTCAACATGTCACACCAGACTATAATATCTTTACAAAAGTACTACCATATGCTGGTTCGGATATGGTACAAGTAGGCAATGACTCAAGTTTGCAAATTACTAATCTTAAAAACATGTATATTCATTTGTCTAATCATACTTTTCATATGTGCTATATCTTTCATGTTCCATTTATTACTAAAACTTTACTCTCTGCACGTCAGTTTTGCGTTGATCTTTTTTTAATTTCATCATAATCATATCTTATAAAAGATAGAGGAACAAATACTATATCTTCAAAATTCTTCAATCAAAGTTTTCATTGGTGAACGCACAAATAAACCTGTTTGGCATGCCTGACTTGGTCATCATTCTCTTCGCATTGTTCAGTCAATCATTAATTGGTATAGTTTGTATACTTTTACCTCATTTTCATCTCATTCATGTAGGGGTTTGATGGAATCTAAAATTCATAAGCTATCTTTCTCTACATCTGATCATGTTTCTAGTTGTCCATTTAAAATAATACATTAAGATATTTGAGGCCCTACAACTATCTTATTTAACCAAGGTTTCTAATATTATGTTACCTTCGTCGATCATTTTAGTAAATATACTTGGCTCTATCTTATGAGAATTTGAACAATATTTTAATCGTAAAATACTCTTTCTCTTTTTTTTTGGGGAGGCGAATATCAAGCTCTTCATCGTCAACTTGTCTCTTATAGAATTATTTATTGATTAATTTGCCCTCATACTCCAGAGCAAAATGATTATGCTGAGAGAAAACATAGACATATAGTTGAAACTGCTTTAACTCTTCTTCATCATGCATCAATTTCACATAAATTTTGGGATGAGACTATTTGCACTGCAGTATATCTCATAAATCAACTTTTTACCCCATTACTCAATCATTAGTGTCTTTTGGAAAAACTTTATAATCATACTCTTGACTATACCATTCTTTGAATTTTTGGTTGCGTATGTTATCATTGGTGGTTACACTCCTACTCTAAACACAAACTTGACTCTCGTTCACTATAATGTGTTTTCCTCGGTTATAGCAATTTGTACCATGGGTATCGATGCTTGTACATGCCAATAGGATGAATATATATATTTCATGACATATTACTTTTGATGAGTCTTTATTCCCTTTTTCAGTAGCTTATTCAATCTTGACACAAATGTGTTTTCCTCGGTTATAGCAATTTGTACCATGGGTATCGATGCTTGTACATGCCAATAGGATGCTAAACACAAACTTGACTCTCGTTCACTATAATGTGTTTTCCTCGGTTATATCAATTTGTACCATGGGTATCGATGCTTGTACATGCCAATAGGATGAATCTATATATTTCATGACATATTACTTTTGATGAGTCTTTATTCCCTTTTTCAGTAGCTTCTTCAATCTCTCCTCTAGATATAGGTGACACCTTCTTGATGCCACTTAACATTATCAGAAGTGATGGCATATTAGGTCCTGTTCTGGATCTCTCTAATAACTCTACTATACTATCGGAATCACCTCAAGTTGCTGCTCCAATCTCAGAAGCCTCACTAGTCAAAGATAATATGCTTTCTAGTTCTGGATCCTCAAATAATACAAGTTCATCATCAAAATCACCATGTTAGTCTACTCTCTCATCACCATCAACAAGTGATTCAAATGATAATGCTCCTCGTCATATGCTTCATTTAAGTGACATATATATATGCATGATGCCCACCAATGACAACTCAACATCTCCTTCCATGAGCACTAGTGGTTTCTTCAAAATCTATTAAACCAACTTGTTTTACATAAGCAAACAAGGATCCAAAATGGCGCAGTGCAATGACTACAGAATTTGATGCACTTCTTTGCAATGAAACATAGAGCCAAGTTCTGCGCACTCCCTCAATGAATGTTGTGACTCTAATTGGATATTCTGTCTTAAGCATCAAATGGTTCTCTTGAACGGTATAAAGCTTGACTTGTAGTCAAAGGATTTAGTTAACAATCAGGTATTGACTTCAATGACACTTTTATCCTAGTCATCAAAATTACATATATCTATTGTTATCGATAGTTGTTAGTTCTAATTAGTTTGTACGACAATTAGACATTTCTAATGCATTTCTTCATAGTCATCTTGAGAAACTGTATTTATAGAGAAATCACCTGGGTTCATTCATCCACAATTTCCTTCTCATATGTATCAACTCAAGAAATCCTTATATGGCCTTTGGTAAGCTCTTCATGCATGGTTTCATCGATTATCTAATTGGTTATAATCTCAAGGATTTTCTTCATTGTTGGATCGATGATATTTTTTCTTATTTATGTGGATGACATCCTAATAATTAGCAACGATCAAAAGGGTATCACAACTTTATTAAGTCTTCTCAATTAAGAATTTTATACTCAAGATTTGGGCAATGCTTGGTTTTTTCTTACTATTGAATTTATTTCACATGAGAAAGACTGTCTCCTCTCTCAAAGCAATGACATTATTGGGTTTCTTCAAAGAGCTAAAATGGATGGAGCACGTCCAATTTTTACATCAATTGCTATAAACAACTCTACAACTTCATCCTCTGCTACTTTGTCTGATTCACAGATTTATCGAAGCATTGTTGGAGTCTTATAATTTGTCACTATCACATAATCTGATATTACATTTGCAATAAATCGTGCTTGTCAATTTATGCATGCTGCAAATGAGTAAAATTGAGATAATGTAAAAAGAATACTTCATTATCTCAAAGGTACTATTTTACAGTCTTCTTTTATATCGTTAATTATCTCTAGGTTTACATGCATATAGTGATGTGAATTGGGCAAATTCTCCTGAAGACAGACGATCTACAAGTGGATATGCAATATTTCTTGGAAAAAAAATCTTATCTCTTAGAATTCAAAAAAGTAATCTATGGTATTACATTCAGGCACTAAGGCTGAATATAAAGTTATAGCTAATACAACGTCTAAAATTATTTGACTTTAATCGCTTTTTTTTGAACTTCATCTTGCATCAAATAATACACCAAAAATTTAGTGCGACAATATTGGAGTTTCATATCTAATAGCTAATGGAATTTGACATGCCTGTACAAAATATGTAAAAATTGATTTTCATTTTATTCAAGAACGTATAGTAGCTAAACAGTTATCCATCTCTTATATTTCTACATGAGATCAAATTGTTAATATCTTTATTAAATCATTATCCAAACAATGTTTCAACAAACTAACAAGCAAACTCAATATCAAAAATCTCCCGTTGAATTTGTCGGGAGTAGATGAATTCATTCAATATAATTGAAATGACCTGATTAAGTTATTGGATTAAATCATATTAGAAATTATTATAATAATTTCGTTATAATTATTAGAATAATTTTATGATAATAATTTTATTAATGGATCAATTGACCAAATATTTTTATATTCTCTATATAAAATATTATCTTGAGAGATAAATATTAATAAATAATACTTTATAACTCATACTCTATATATAGAATATTATAAACATCAATAAATTATCAAATTTATAACTCATATTATCTTCTTTCTATCTTTTAACAAGAGGACGACATTTACAGCAGGACGGGCGGAAGCAAAGCTAGTCCTTCTTTTAACAAGAGGACGACATTTAAGAGACGGAAACAAAATTAAGGTGACACTTGGTAAGTGAATTTAGATGGTGAAAATGAGAACGAAATCTATTTTATTTCTATTTATGATATTTGGTATACGAGAATCGAAATCAAAATATAAATATGATATCCTTAATTTTATAACTCAACCCCTATTAAATTATCATTAAACTCATAAATTTTTTAATTAAAATTTATTATCATTTTCATTTTTGAATATATATCAAATGTCCCTAAATGACATGGTCGTAACAAATGATTCGCTCTCCCAAACACTGTAAAGCATAAGTCAAGCGAAGAGAGACAAGATGATATTAAATAAATATAATTTTTTTAAAAAATATTTAATATTTCATAAAATATTATATTATATAAAAGAATGTTTTGATGACAAATGGCAGCATGACACTTCATTCAAACACAACCGTTTGTGCACCGCCAAACACTGAAACACACAACATCACCTCGCAACTGCTAGCCATCAAGGGAGAGGAATTCAAAGAAAACCCAACTCTTATTTTACTTGCACTACAAGAAGAAGACTTCATTTGGACGGACACAACAGACACCCAAACTCCTAATCTCCGTTTTGCTTTCACTTGCAGTTGCAGGGCTCGCAGGTGCAGTTGGATCCGCACTTGCACCCTCCGTTCTCGGATCCTGCACTTGCGCCTTCCTCGTACGCCCTGCACACGTTTCAACAAGATCCATTAGCCGCAGAACTCTTAATATTCCTTTTATTTCCTATATATAGTCTTGAAATCCTACCCCTTTGCTGCTTTGCATGAGCAGGAGCAAGATCCATGATCACGGTTGGAGTGGTAGTACTCTTCTCCTCACTCAATCCAGGATACATTTTGCACCTACGAATCCAAAAAAAAACGTAAAACAGGGCGCGGGGGGAGGGGAGTAAACACGGCAAAATGGATGTTCAACTCTAATACCCGCCGCATCCGCTCCGGCAGTTGCATCAAGATCCGCAGCCGCAGTTGCCTCCGCAGCAAGACATCCTTTCTTCTCCTTCTTCCTCCTCTCCTTTTCTCCGCTGCTTTTTTTTATAGGGGAGTTCGGAGCATATCCACCGTCCACGTGGACAGATCCGGGGAGCGAGGCAGCCGCCATTATGAATGGAGAGGACCAGGAACTGCCGCGCTGACGTTTTATTCCAAGCCATTAATTTTCATTAGTATGGGAGATTTTAATGACCCATATTTAGTATAATTCTATTTATAGAAAATAATAATATTTATTTTGTCTTTTTTACAGTAATTCAACGAGTTAGGTTTCTATAATTTCACATATTGATTTTATTGTATTTCAAAATGCATATGATAATATTATTATAATAGATCAAATCTCGGTAAAATAGTGTGTACGCTCTTTTATATGCTGACTAATTATAATTTATTACTTTACGGTCAGATCAATATATGATCTTTTTACAATTCAAAAATGCATTAATAAGAAAATTTTAATAAATCAAGGATAAATTAGGAATTGGAACTCCATGGCCTATTCCGTAAAAGTGGATTCTAGGGGTTGAAATGAAAATCTCTCATTATCATTGAAGTAACCGTATCCAGAACACTGTGGCAGTGAAACGATGATGGTTTTAGCGGCCGTGGCATCGCCGCCGGTTAACTGCACGCCGATCCACTCCGCTCCTCTCTTCCCTTTCTACATCCGCCACAGCAAAAACACCTTGAGCTTGCAATTTGTTGAGATCAAGAAGAAGACCACGGCCTTAGCTTCTTCCGTCACTTTCTCCCCCTTGCAATCCTCTCGTCCTCCTTTGCGCCCTCAGCTTCTATCCGACCTATGCGTCCAGGGCCACCTCGAAGAGGCCCTCCGCATCCTCCTCGCCGCAGAACCCGCCGCCTTGCACTCTCTCTCCGACGGCATCTCCCTCCTCATCCAGGCCTGCGGCGCCCAGGGCAACCTCGACCTCGGCCGCGGCGTCCACGCCCTCGTAGCCTCCTCCTCAGACCTAATCTCCAATTCTGTCCTCACCACTCGCCTTCTCACCATGTACTTCGCCTGCGGCACCCCTGCCGACGCCCGCCGGCTCTTCGATTCCCTCGCTAAAAGGAACCTTTTTCAATGGAATGCCTTGATCAGCGGATACGCGCGGTGCGATCTTTTCCGTGAAGCTATCGACGTCTTCCTGCAGTTGATGTCCGAGGCTGAGCTCAGACCCGACAATTTCACCATCCCCTGCGTCGTCAAATCTTGCGCCGGGCTGGTGGATGAGTCAGCCGGGAAATCCATACATGGATTGGCCATGAAGCTTGGATTGGATTCTGATACTTTCGTCAACAATTCTCTGATTTCGATGTATGGCAAATGTGGTCGCGTCGATGGTGCCTCTCATGTGTTCGAAACGATGCCGGGGAGAAACTTGGTTTCATGGAACTCAATGATTTCTGTGTTTTCTGATAATTTGTTACTGGAAGAAGGATTCAGCTTGTTGGCAGAGATGTTCTTGGTCGCTGCCGATGATAACTTCAGACCGGACGATGCAACGATTGTTACAGTACTTCCTATGTGCGCGGTAGAAAGATGGCTCGAGATGGGAAGAGTTCTTCATGGGTTGACAGTAAAGCTGGATTTAATTCATGAACTCAGAGTGAGCAATGCTTTGGTTGATATGTATGCAAAGTGTGATTGCTTACCGGATGCGCAAAAGCTCTTCGATAATAACCTCAACAGGAATGTTGTGTCTTGGAACACGATGATCTGTGGCTTGTCAAGGAATGGAGATGTCAAGAGGACCTTTGATCTTCTCCACCAAATGCAAGATAAAGGATTCAACGCCGATGAAGTGACTGTGTTGAATGTTTTGCCGGCTTGTTCATCGCCATCAGAATTACGAGCTGTGAAGGAAATCCATGCTCATGTAATCAGAAATGAACTGCAGAGCAATGAATTGGTTCCAAATGCTCTGATGGCAGCTTATGCAAAATGTGGATCGCTAAACTATGCAGATAATGTCTTTGAAAGAGTGAAGATCAAGACTGTTGGCTCATGGAATGCAATTGTAGGAGGTTATGCACAGAACGCTGATGCTAACAAAGCCATCCAATTATTCCTTCGGATGTCGTCTTCCAGCATACAGCCTGATTGGTTTACCATAGGAAGCCTGCTGCTTGCTTGTGCTAATCTTCAGGATCTTCCACATGGAAAGTCCCTCCATGGTTATGTCCTGAGGAATGGCTTGGAGAAGGATTCATTCATTTTGATCTCACTTATGTCAGTTTACATCCAATGTGGACGAGCAACGGAAGCGAGGTTTTTGTTCGAAGGCATGGAGGTCAAGGATTCTGTCTCATGGAATGCCATGCTTGCTGGGTACTGTCAGAATGAACTTCCATCGGAATGCCTCGAGCTTTTTCGCCAAATGCAGCATGACAGACATGGACCTACAGTTTTCGCAACCACCAGCGCCTTCATGGCTTGCTCTGAACTATCCGCCTTGCAGTTAGGGCAAGAGGCACATTGCTATGCACTGAAGAATGGCTTTGCGGAGGATACCTTTCTTAGCAGTTCAGTAATCGATATGTATGCGAAATGTGGTGCCGTGGAGCAAGCCCGGGCATTCTTTGGCAACATGAAAAACAAAGATGTAATCTCATGGACTGTGATGATAACCGGATACGCTATCAATGGACTTGGGCACGAAGCAATTCAACTATACAAAATGATGGAAGCACAAGGGTTAAAGCCTGATGCATTCACCTATGTTGGCATTTTAATGGCATGCAATCATACAGGATTGGTGGAAGAAGGATTGGGCTACTTCGAGGAGATGAAAAACAAGCACGGTATCGCTCCAAAGTTGGAACACTATGCGTGTGTTGCGGACATGCTTGGGCGCGTAGGGAAGTTGGTGGAAGCATTAACGATCATCGAAGAGATGCCCGAAGAACCTGATGGCAGAATCTGGAGTGCATTGCTTGCAGCATGTAGAACTCATGGTGATATATGTTTGGGGGAGAAAGTTGTTGAGAAACTGTTAGAGTTGGAGCCTCAGAGATCTGAGCATTATGTTTTGGCTTCGAACCTCTTCGCAAGCCGAGAGAGGTGGGATTGCGTTCGAAGAATTAGACACCGAATGAAAGAGATGGACCTCTACAAGGACCCTGGTTTTAGTTGGATCGGTGTGGGCGGTCGAGTTTACAACTTTGTTTCGGGCAATAATCGACTTCCTGAATCCGATGGAATTCATAGAATGTGGTGTGTTCTGGAGGAGGAGATGAGGAGAATTGGATATGTTCCTGACACTAGTGTAGTGTTACGTGAGTTGAGTGGGGGAGAAGCCTAAGATATTGAAAGGCCACAGCGAGAAGCAAGTGATAGCTTTTGGACTGTTGAACGGAAACACGAAAATTAGGGTGTAAAGTGTTGGATACAAGTGAATAAAAAAAAAAAGAGATGGAGAAGAAAGAGATTCTATTGTGAATGTGATTTTAGTCTCATATTGAAAATTTCAAGGTATTTTGGTTGGTTTAAATTGATTCACAAGCAATGTTAGTTGTGAACAAATGTATGAAAAAGACTCTCTTTCACGTATGGATGCGCAGGGGTACTTCAAATTCAAGGTCTGGATTTGTACTGAACTAAGTTGATTCATGTGCGTCCACGACCTGCGCGCGTTGAATGCCAGGACCAGTCGGGACAAAATTTGTCCAAGCGAATAAACTAATATTTTACCACCTAAAAAAATTTTTGTTCAAAAGTAACAGATGCATTGATTGATAATTAATTAAAAATCTCAGTGGATTACCCGTGATAACAATCGGGTACTGACTCGGGAGATCCAACTTGAGAGTTTCTAGCTTGGGAGATCCAACTTGGAAGTCTTTAACTCGGGAGATCCAACTTGGAAGATTCAGCTCAGCAGTCTGCATTCTACATACAAGGTAGCTTAGGACTTTCATGTAACTCAATAGATAAATTGAAATTAATTATATAATTTCAATTTATTTTAATATCTCTAACAGTATCTCCAACAATCTTAAAATAGAATTTGATTTTGTTAAGATTACCACGGAGAATGTTGAGGTGAAACAGACTCATCACTAGGCCTCCTCCACCCCCGATTGGTAATGTTCCAATCAACCATGGGGAAAAATTCAGAGAAATTCACTAGGCTGAAGAGGAGGCAGTAGAAGATGCTTTTCTACTTGACCATGCTCAATCTAGCTTGGTTCTTAACCGAGGACCCTCCCCAACATGCTAAGGTTGCTGATGTGGAGGCTTAGTCTCATTTTGAGTATCTATGCCGAAACTACATCCTCAACTGTCTCGCCGACTTGTTGTATGTTGTGTACAACATAAAGAGAATGACTAAGGAGTTGTGGGAGTCCTTAGACAAAAAATATAAAATGGAGGATGTAGGGGTGAATAAGTTCATCGTGGGTCAATTCCGGGACTACAATATGGTGGATTCCAAGATGGTGATCAGACAAGTTTAGGAGCTTCAGGTGATCTTACATGAGATCCACTCAGAAGGTATGATTCTGAGTGAAACCTTTCAGGTAGTAGCAATCATTGAGAAGCTGCCTCCCGGCTGGAAGGATTTCAAGAACTACCTGAAGCACAAGCGGAAGTAGATGAACGTGAGAAACTCGTTGTTAGACTTCGCATCGAAGAAGATAACAAGGGTTTAGAGAAAATGGTATTCTCTCAAGCTACTGTGAAAGCCAACGTGGTCAAGCACGGTCAAAGCTCAAAACGGAAGAATTCCAAATCTTTCAAGATGGGACACAGAGCATGCATAAATTGAAAAAGAAGCAAGAGGCAAACCTGAACGAGGGACCAGAAATTGATGATCTTTGTACCATGGTCTCCGAATTGAACATGGTGGGTTCAAATCCTCGACAATGGTGGATCGATACTAGTGCCACCAGACATGTGTGCTGCAATAAGGAACTGCTCCACAACATTGAAGAAATCAGTGGAGACAAATTGTTCATGGGGAACTCGACAACCTCGAACGTCATAGGCTAAGGAAAAATGGTGCTGAAGATGACTTCGGGTCCTTTACTCTAACTAATGTGTTGTATGTTCTGGAGATTCAAAAGAATCTAGTGTTCGGAACATTATTAAGCAAGCATGACTTTTGCATTGTGTTTGAGTCTGACAGAGTTATACTATCTAAGAATGGAATATTTATAGGAAAGAACTATGAATCTGATGGGTTTTTTTAAGCTCAGTGTAATGGCCAAACATGCAAAGCCAACCTACCCACCTCGACCCAAAACACAAGTGTGAGACTTGTGTTGAAGCAAAATTGACAAGATCATCCTTTCAACATATTGAAATAAGCAACGAACCACTCGGCTTAATTCAAACCGATGTATGTAACGTAAAATGTACATCGACACTTGGTGGGATGATAACACAAAATATTGTTATGTGTATCTTCTCAAAAGTAAGGACGAAGCTATAGATAAATTCGTTCTCTACGAGAATGAGATTGAAAATTAACTTAATGAGAAAATTAAGATGGTTTGAAGCGACCGAGGCTGTGAATATATATCACCATTCGCCAAGTTGTGTGCTAGACATAAGATCAGACACAAAATAATAACTCCTTATACTCCTCAGCATAATGGAGTTGCTGAGCAAAAGAATTGAACTCTTAAGGAGATGTGCTCTTCTATTAAGCTCTAGACTACCAGACTCCTTGTGGGAGAAAACTATGTTAATAGCTAATTACCTTTTAAATAAAATTCCTCGAAAGAGAATAGATAAGAGCCCTTATGAGTTATAAAATGGAAGACGACCATCCTACAAATATTTGCGAGTATGGGGGGGGGGTGTCTTGCCAAAGTTTTGGTGTCTGATCCGAAAACGATTAAGATAGGTCTAAAAATTGTTGATTGCATATTTGTTGGATATGCACATAATAGTAGTGCATATCGGTTTTGTGTATATGAGTCATAATTATCGGATATACACAAGAACTCGATAATAGAATTGAGAAATATCTCATTCTTCGAACATGTGTTTGCATATATGTCCCGAGAGGACGCTGCTCCTCAAAATGGGTATATGAAACACCAGAGGAGGAAGAAGATGATGAACCAGTTGAGGTTAAGCTCAGGTGAAGTAAGAGAGCTCGGGTGGAAAAATCTTATGAAACAGATTTCATCACTTGTATATTGGAAAGTGAGCCTCAGTGTTTCTCAAAAGCAGTAAACTCTTCTAAGGGACCTCACTGGAAAGGAGCAATTACATCTGAGATAGAATATATCTTATAAAATCACATTTGGAAACTTATGTATTTTCCTCCAAGGAGTAAATCACTAGGTTACAAGTAGATCTTCAAGAAGAAAATGAAATCAGATGTCACAATTAATAAGTATAAGGCCAGATTGGTAATTAAAAATTACCAGCAACGAGAATGTTTTGATTACTTTGATACATATTCTCCGGTGTCAAAAATAACTTCCATTAGAGTGTTGTTGGCTATTGCCGCTTTGTGGAACCTGGAAATATATCAAATGGATGTAAAGATGGCCTTTCTAAACGGGGATTTAGAAGAGAAAATTTACATGGAGTAACCTGAGGGGTTTTCTGTGCCAGGACAAAATTACCAGGTTTGCAAATTGATGAAGTCGTTATACGGTTTAAACAAACTCCAAAAGCAGTGACATGAGAAATTTGATAATGTCATGTAGGAAGGTGGATTCAAAATCAATGAATGTGATAAATGTGTCTACACGAAAGCCTTAAAAAATGACTTTATCATCTTGTGCCTATATGTAGATGACATACTTATCATTGGGAGTAATATTAAGATAATTAAATCCACAAAAGGCATGTTGAACTTAAGATTTGGCATAAAAAACATGAGTATAGCTGATGTGATTCAAGGAATCAAAATTCTTAGAACAGTAGAAGGACTTAATCAGTCCCATTTATGGATAAGATTCATGAGAAATTCATCAATGGTGATACTGCATTAGCACGAACATCAATATATACAAGCCAACATCTATCAAAAAATCAATGACAAAGTGTCTCTCAGGTAGAGTACGCTCGAGTGATTAGAAGTCTGATATACTTGATGAATTATATAAGATCAGACTTAACCTACGCAGTAAGTAAAATTGAGTAGATACACAAGTAATCTCAGTGTTGAGCACTAGAAAGGGACAACAATAGTACTGAGGTACTTGAGATATACTCATGGAAATGGATTACACTATATGAGATATCCTACTGTGATCGAAGGATATAGCAATGTGAATTGGGTATCTGACATAAAAGACTCAAAGTCTACGAGTGGACATGTATTTACTCTGGGAAGTCATTTCATGAAAATCTTCTAAACAAACCATAATAACCAGATCCACGATGGAGTCTGAGTTTATAGCTCTTGACATATGTGGTAAAGAGATTGAATGACTACGATAATTTTTAGAAGATGTTCCTATTGGGACCTTTTCGTTTAGCTAGAGGGGGGTCAATAGATTCTTTTCAATTTTCTTCCTACACGTGTTAGCAAGCGCAAGCGAAAACTTAACAAAAACAACCTAAAACAATGCTAATACCAAACCTTTACGTGGTTCGGAGATGATACTCCTACTCCACGGTTGTCCATAAGGTGGACGATCCCGATCCTTCGGTGGATGACTCCCCGGAACACCTCCGGCTAGCTCTTGTCGTTCCATGTGGGTGGAGAAACCTCGCCACAATACCTTGACAACCTCTGAGCACGTTTAGGCTACTAACAGGCTTTAACCAAGCTTGTTTCGCCAAGAAAAAACAGCCAAAAACGAGCCCTCTTAAATAGTGCTCGATAATGTTCTGACCTTTACCAGTCAACTGGTGCTAACACCAGTCGACTGGTCTTCGCGAATTTGAATGTCACAGCCCGATGATTCAAATTCTGGTCGACACCAGTCGACTGATCCCAGAATCAGTCGACTGATCTTTCTGTGCTCTATACCAGTCGACTGATCCAAGCATCAGTCGACGCCACCTAAGGTTTTCCTTCCCGAGTACAATTCTCTCAGCACTCGAATCCTCACGACTCAGTTGACTCCTCATCTAGCAGTCTCGACCTGTTGCCTTCAAGCCTTCTTCGACCTTGGCTTTCATCCCTCGGATGCATGCAAACCCACGACTTGTCTCCCATGACATCCTTCGTGTATGCCTCGAAGTGCGTTTCCCTCAGCTCATCGTCTCTACTTCCAGCAACCTCAACCTGTTGCCTTCAAGCCTTCTTCGACTTCGGCTCTCGTCCCTCGAATGCTTGCAAGCCCACAACTTGTCTCCCTATGTCATCCTTCACTGGACCCGAAGACGTCCAATTAAGTCTATGTGTATCCTGTAAACCTCCACACTCACATACACATATTATATCAACATGAAACCCTAACTTAATCATATTGACACACACATCAAAATCCATGATCTACCCGATCAAACTTGGGTCGATTGCACCAACAATCTCCCCCTTTTTGATGTGTGACAATATGTTTAAGTTAGGTACAAAGATAATAATTGAAAATTACAGACATAGTAAATTAAGCAGCATAAACATGCATCCTTCCCCTTAACCTATGCCCTCCACATAATTTTCAATTTTCCCATAATTACAAGTTAAGTTAAAAACTAACTTCAAACCACAAGTCACAAGTTAAGTTAAACCTAACTTAAACCACAAGTTCTCCCCCTTTGACACCATCAAAATGATTACTCCAAGCAATATTAACCATTGGTATCAATGAGAACACCTTTCTATTTTTGAAAATCTCCAGAAATCAAAAAATAGGAGCACCAGTCGACTGCGTCAGTTACCAGTCGACTGGTGCCTTCGAACTGCAAACCTACAAAAAGATCAGTCGACTGCCCCTTCGACTACTCTAAGGGGCAGTCGACTGATACGCAGCAGTCTATAGTTTCAGCTTCTGAGCCGAAATTTAGAAACCCCTAACAAATTCTAAAAAGTTCGAAAAATTCTGAAATTTTGCAAGCATATTTCTTATGATGTATTCTAACCCATAAAAATATATTTTCATGAAAATACCGAATATGCTTGACTTTTTGACCAAATTTAAATTCTTTGAAAACACTCCATTTTGTATCAACCTTCCATCCTAGGGTTGAACCCATATATTTTCCAAGTCTATCCCACACTATTTAAAACACAGAAATAATTTCAATCCTCCCTTTTTCCTCATATTAACATTAAAGAAAGAAAAAGTGATGAAGGTGTTGGGTATGGCTTGGCGGGTTTTCTAAGCGAATACTTGGTCGATCCGGGAGGCCTCTCCATGTCTACGAATTAAAAATTAATCCAAATGGAGATCCGTCTCCCTACGACCATCTCGTACCGTATCGAACGATCCAAATTATAACTCGGCCAATTACCAAAATCGGCATTATAATTTTCTTGACAGTTCGACCGCGAAAAAGGCGACGAGTGGATCATCGACTATTGTGTTTATGGTCGGGGTCCAGTTAGTTAATTGTTAACTATGATAACTAATCAAAATAATTAACTTTCACACA
Organism: Boesenbergia rotunda; assembly: GCA_024364735.1. Taxonomy (NCBI): domain Eukaryota; kingdom Viridiplantae; phylum Streptophyta; class Magnoliopsida; order Zingiberales; family Zingiberaceae; genus Boesenbergia; species Boesenbergia rotunda. Next base: position 53,006 of record JAGFNQ010007878.1, read on the forward strand.
TGAAATGACAAGGTTAGTGAATATAGCACAAACATAGACATAAGGATAATCAATAGAGCTTGGAAAGAGTTATACCTTTCCAATCACCTCGCAGTCTTCTACCTTATGTCCCTCCCTTCACGGACGTCGTGTGGGCCGACGATCTACCGCGAACCTAGATCACCGAGGCACTCCAAAAGACCTCTTTACGCCAACACAAACCCTAGCTCTAGGATTTGGAACCGCCAGCCACCTTCCCTAACTCCTTGCGCCGCCGGCCACCGAAAGCCTCCAAGCTTGCGCCGGCCACAAGAAGATCAAGAGAAGAGGATGAAGAAGAGAATGGAAGAGAGAAACCAATTTCTCTCCCACCCAAAACCGGCCAAACTCTTCCCTTCCTCTCAACTTGCGGCGCCGCCGCACCCTCCACTTGCGCCGCCGTCCACCACCCGCCGACCAGCCTACTCTTGCCGCTGCACCACAAAAGGAAGAGGAGGCCTCTTCCTTATCTATGCGGTCTTTAGCCAAGAGATGGTGGTGGGAGGAGGAAGTGAAGAAGAGGAAAAGACTCCTCTTCTATGCGCCGGCCACAAGACCTAGGAGAGAGAGAAGAGGAGAAGAGAAAAACCTTGGGTTGTGATCAATTGATTAAGCCTTGGTTTCTTGATCTCATAGGGTATTTATAGGGCTAAGATAGGGACCAAGAGGAGGAGTTGGATCTTGGCCCACCAATGGATCTAAACCCGATCCATTAATTAAGATCCATTCTACTAAAGGATCTTAATTGAACTTCCTCAACAACCCCCATATTTTCATATGGGCTCCACATATTACGAGTCGTCCATCCCCCGTGTTTAAGATCTCAAATGCCCGTTAATTAATTTAAATTACTGATAATTCAAATTAATTAATCTCTGAGTCCTTGACTAGTATCACTCGACCTTATCATCATGCCGGATCAAATCCACCTACAGGGTTTAGCATAATGAACCTTTCGAGCTCATCAAGGGGCATCATCAACCCGACTCACCAGGACACAGATTCCGTCAATAATCAATAGCACATCATATTATTAATATTATCTCCCAACTTACGAGGCCTATCGATCTAACAGAATAGATCTCGCCCATTGGTAAATCAAAGAAATAATAGTTAATAATATATGCCCGTAATTATATCGGAATTAAGGGATCGTACTCTATAATAATATCTTCAGGTCCTATCCAATTATCGAGTCAGTACAAATTGGATAACCTCGGGTTTTGGTCCTACCCAATGTACTTAAAGCAAACTGTTGGTGCAGAAAGCACCCAAGTCAAACCTGAGTTTTGATAATGGCAAAAGGGTTCAAAAGTTAAGGTATAATGTTTATCTAACATGTTACTCAAGTGTGCAGGAAAAGTCCTAGCGAAGGAATGCTAGGCACCTGGCGAAGGAATGCCAGGATACAAAGACCTAGCGAAGGACCGCTGGGCACCTAGCGAAGGGCTGCTAGGAGACGAAGACCTAGCGAAGGACTGCTAGGCACCAGGCGAAGGACAGCTTGGTACTGAAGCCCTAGCGAAGGACTGCTAGGCACCAGGCAAAGGACAGCTTGGGATTGAAGACCTGGCGAAGGAATGCTAGGCACCGGGCGAAGGATAGCTTGGTATCCAAGACCTGGCAAAGGACCGCTGGGCAAAAGTCCAACCGGAGGAGCCGGTTGGCATCAGGTACATTCTCCCGAGAGGAGTAGGTGAGGACGCGTTCCCCGTCGAGGGAACAGTAGGCGTCGGTTCGACCTAGGGCTCCATTTTGGAGGCCCAAAGTCAGAACCAAGATATCTAAGGCTGTATAAACTAACATCTTACTGCTTTATGTTGTTTTGGACTAACCCTGGATGCAGGACCGAAGGAACGAGTGTTTGCAGCTCAGAGAGCCTCAAAGGAGTGAGGCAGCAGCTGACCAGGGCGCCCGGAGTGTCCCGGGCGCCCCCAAGGTGAACACAAACAGTTAAAGCAAAGGAACTGCTTCTGCAGCTCATGGGCAGGGCGCCTCCGTGGTCCCAGGCGCCCCCCAGCGTCCCGGGCGCCCCCAGTTGAAGCTAACGAAGCAGAACCCAGCGAAGCCAACGGATAAGAGGAGACCCGGTCAACCCGGGCGCCCCCAGCGTTCCGGGCGCCCCCGTCAAAGCCTGATCCCGAGTTTTAAGGGATCAGAGCTGACCGAGAGGGAATCGGATCGGCTGACACGTGGGGGGGGGGCGCCCCCGACGTTCCGGGCGCCCCAGGGGCTATAAATAGGCCCTCGACCCCAAGGCTTCCAACAACGAATTCTTCCAACGCATTCACGCTCTTCTGCTCCCGCGCTCTGCTCCGGAAACCTCCCGACTCGAGATACAAGCGCTGACGACGTCCTCCTGCTCCAAAAAGACAATCTACACCGGACGTCGGTAACGAAGAGCTTTCTTTAAAGTTTACTTTACTATACTTGTAATTCAATCTTGTAAACTGGTTTTGCGAAAATATAGAATTGCCCGCAGAAAACGGTCAATGACCGTGGGCCTTGGAGTAGGAGCCGACCGGGACTCCGAACCAAGTAAAAAACTTGGTGTTTGCGTGTTTGATTTAAATTTCCGCTGCGTAATTTCTCTAACTTATTAATCCGAACGTTTTACGATATTCACCCCCCTCTATCGTTTCTCTCGATCCAACAAGTGGTATCAGAGCGGGGAAGCTCAAATTTGGTGCAACCACCAATTTGAGAATTTTTCAATTTTTTTTAATTTTTTTAAAATCTTTTTCTTTTCTTTTTGAAATTTTTCTCGTTAGTCGAGGTTGGTGCAACACCCCTCGATAAATATTTCTTTCTTCATACCACACTACTAATCCAAGACCAAGTCTTGGGATATCTCTCTTTTTCTTAAGTTTCAGATAAATGGCCATGCAAGAAGGCTTCAGCACTGCAAGACCACCTCTCTTCAGTGGGGAGGACTTCTCCTACTGGAAGAGTAGAATGGAGGTCCACCTGAAAACTCAGGTGGACATGTGGATAATCATCCAGTCCGGACTGGAGATTCCGAAGAATGCTGAAGGAGTACCTCAGACTACAGAATGGGACACCGCTCTGAAACGGAAGATTGAAGCTGATGCAAAGGCGACCCAAACCCTCCAACGCGGCTTAACAAAAGAAGAGCTGAACCGGGTAGGTCCTTTCAACAGTGCCAATGAGCTGTGGGGGAAACTGATCGAGCTGCACGAAGGAACATCAGACACTCGGATCAGCAAGAGAGATTTGCTCCTGAACAAGCTGTATACAATCAAAATGACCGACAACGAAACAGCAGCTCAGCTTCACGCCCGAATCCAGGAACTAATGAACGGACTGCACACCATCGGTCACAAGGTAGAAAACCGTGACCTAATAAGGTACGCTTTAAATGCTTTCCCAAGAAACACCTTGTGGGCATCTATGGTTGATGCATACAAGGTTTCAAGGGACCTCTCAAAAATTAAATTAGATGAATTGTTTTCTGAATTAGAATTACATGAGCAGACTAACTGCACCCTGGCCGAGAAAGGCATTGCCTTTATTGCAGGTAAATCTGAAAAGAAATCCAAGAAGAAACCACAACCAACACCTGAGTCTGAATCAGACTCAGACTCTGAAGATGAAGGAGATTGACCAAAGCTGGTCCGACTGGCAAGAAACTACTACAAGGAATTGAAGAACCAAACCAACAGAAGGAAAGCCAGCCGAAGAAAGGATGAACCAGCTGAACCCGCAAATGAAAAGAGCAAGCCCAACGTAACCTGTTACGAGTGCAAGAAGAAGGGCCACTACAAGACCGAATGCCCTAACTTGAAGGAAGCAAAGAAAACAAGGAAGAAGAAAGCACTTCAAGCAACGTGGGACGAGTCCTCCTCCTCCGAAGAAGAAGAGGTCCCACAATCGAACCTACTCGCACTAACCGCCTCAGAAGAAGTCGAGACCGAGTCAGAATCAGAACAGGACGATGGCAGACTGACATTTTCAGAGGACGGCGAAATCAAGGTAAGTGGATTTACTAGAAGTCAATTAAATGAATTAATATCTTATCTTTCTCGAGATTTGGAGAAAGCTAAACTCCGAGTCGAATCCCTCCGACAGGAAGTAAAACTCTTGAAAGAGGGAGCTGACTCTAAACCCTTAACTGAGAAGGTTCAAGAAGGAACCTCTAATCAAGTTGAAAAACTTGAGAAAGAGAATTCCTCCCTGAAAACTCAGGTTAAGGATCTTAGATCAGCTTTAGAACGATTCACTTCTGGTTCCAAGGGTCTTGACATGATTCTTGGAAAACAGAAGTCCGTTCTAAATCGATCCGGACTAGGCTATAGAACCAAATCTAGACAAAGATCCTATTTTGCTGTACTGAATCAGTCCAGAAATAAAGTTCAGGCATGGGTACCTAAACTGTACCTGAACAAACTAACTGGATCAAATCAGTATTGGATCTCCAAGGACAAGATTCACATCTTGCCTAACCATTACCGTGGCTTTAGTCCAGGGGAGCCAAATTAAAAACTATATTTATTGTTAGATAGAATTTAATTCTTGATTGCAAATTGCTTGGTTGATTGTTTATTTAATTTCTGCAATTTACCATGCTTAGACTTAGGAATGGTTAGTGTAAGGACTGAACAAACTTAACTGAAATTTGAACAACATAGTATTGGGTGGCGGTGAGATGATAGTATGTTAGGGAAACCAATTCTAATAAGGTCAAGTATACTTGGTCTCTTTAGACTGGTGAAACTAGCCGAAGCTACCGATCCAAGACCCAAACTAGTTAGACCAGAATTTTTTCAAAGATTAATTTTGGAAATGAAATTTCATTAAAAGGCTTTGTCAAGGAAAGGGTTGATGATCCAATAAGGCTACGGCCAAAGAAGGCCTAGTGCCTCGCCAAGACCTGGAAGCCAATTTTCGAAATTCAAATTCAAATTATTCTTTGTCAAATTCAAATCTAACATAAATTTTCAGTTACTTGTAGATTTAAACATTCGTTTTAAAATAAATTCAATTGTTTTCAAAATTATTTATGTTTTTCAAAATAAATAATACTTTTTCAAAATAATTTTACCTATCAAAACCTGTCTCACAAAACCTATAAGGCTAACGTGATTGAAAACCCTAGATTTGGGTGAGACAGACTAGGCAGTGAAAATCAATTTAAGCTATTCCTGACTCTAATTGGATCCAAATCAACATAACTCTTTATGTGTAGGAACATAAAGATTTGGACCAATGGATGTTGGATAGCGGTTGCTCCAGACACATGACTGGAGATAAATTGAAATTCACCAAACTCAAGTTCAAGAACCTAGGCTCAGTGGCATTTGGCAACAATGCTACACTCAAGGTAATTGGGTCAGGTAATATTGAACTTAAATCTGACTTTGTGATTAAGAAAGTTCTTTTGGTTGAAAACTTCAATTTTAACTTGCTTAGCATAAGTCAGTTATGTGGTTCTGGTTATATAGTCACCTTCAACAATTCTAACTGCCTGATTAGAAACGTACAAGACTCAGAAATTATGCTTAAGGGCACTAGAAAAAATAATGTTTACACTATAAACCTTCCCCATGTACCTAAATGCATGTTAACTCAATTAGAACAATCAAACCTCTGGCATAGGAGACTAGGTCACACCAACCTAAGAATTATTTCAAAAATCACCCAACTTGGCCTAATTAAAGGTATTCCCAAAATTAAAAACCATGAAAACATAATATGTAAATCATGCAATCAAGGTAAACAAACCAGATCTAATCGCAAACTAATTCAATCTGATCTAACTCAAACCACTCTTGAGCTCCTGCACCTTGACCTATTTGATTCACACGGAGCCAAGTCACTAAGCGGAAACCGGTACTGCTTAGTAATAGTTGATGATTACTCAAGGTTTAACTGGGTTAGGTTTCTAAAGACCAAAAGATGAAACCCTAAACCTATTTAATGAATTCTGCAAGTTAATTGAAAATCAAAATGATACTAAAATCAAAAGACTTAGGAGTGTTTGAAAATCAACGGTTCGAGGAATTCTGTAAGGTAAATGGATACATACATGAATTTTCATATCCTAGAACCCCCCAACAGAATGGGATAGTCGAAAGAAAAAATAGAACTTTACAGGAAGCCGCTAGGGCTATGCTCAATGAATTTAACTTAGCCAACCAATATTGGGCAGAAGCAATTAGTACGGCTTGCTACATCAAAAATAGGGTCCTGATCAACAAGCGACACAACAAAACACCCTATGAATTATATTACAATAGACTTCCAAATTTACACTACCTAAGGGTCTTTGGATGCAAAGTCCATATCCTAAACACCAAAGACTACTTAGGAAAATTCCAGTCTAAGTCAACCCCAGACATCTTCCTAGGATATTCAACAACAAGTAGAGCCTATAGGGTTTACAACAACCAAACCAAGAAAATCGAAGAAACAACTAATCTAATATTTGATGAAGAAATTAACTCAAATCCAAATCTAACTTCATCAAACACTGATCAAGAAGATAATCAACAAGTTGGTGAATCCTTAATTGAACCCATAAACGAACTAACTATTGAACCAACTAGTGAGTCAAATGAACCAATTATTGAACCAATAATTGAACCAACTCAAAGAGTGGAATCAAATAGTGAACCAAACCGACCAGCCGGACCTGAGGCTGAACCAAGTTCTAGAAAAACCAAGAAATGCAGACTCAGTCACCCATCCGATCAAATTATGGGTGATCCAACTCTAGGCGTCAGGACTAGATCCTCTTATAGAAACCTTAGTCAAATAGCAATGATTTCAAAAATAGAACCTAAGACTATAGATGAAGCCCTACCTGATCCTGATTGGATCATAACTATGCAAGAAGAACTAGCCCAATTTGAGAGGAACCAAGTCTGGGAACTAGTGCCTAAACCTGAAGGTAAATCCATCATTGACACTAAGTGGGTTTTTAGGAATAAGCTAAATGATCAAGGAGAAATAGTCAGAAGTAAAGCCCGCTTAGTAGCGAAAGGATTCAGCCAAGTAGAAGGATTAGATTACGACGAAACATATGCCCCAGTAGCTAGACTTGAGTCCATTAGGATGTTACTAGCCTTTGCATCCCATAAAGGATTTAAGCTATACCAAATGGATGTAAAGTCAGCCTTTCTAAATGGATTTATTAAAGAAGAAGTTTATGTAGAACAACCCCCTGAGTTTGAGGACTTAGAAAGACCTGACCACGTTTACAAACTTACTAAAGCACTATATGGACTAAAACAAGCACCTAGGGCCTGGTATGAACGCTTATCAACTTACTTAATTTCTAAAGAATTTAAACAAGGACAAATTGACTCAACCTTATTTATTAAAACCCTAGTAAAAGATATATTCATTGCCCAAATCTACGTAGATGACATAATCTTTGGGTCCACCGACTCAAACTTTCTAAAAGAATTTGTTAAAATAATGGAAAATGAATTTGAAATGAGCTTAGTTGGTGAGCTTAACTTTTTCCTAGGCTTACAAATTAAACAAACTAGGGATGGAAACTATGTCCATCAATCCAAATATGCTAAAGAGTTAATAAAGAAATTTAAAATGGATAACTCTAAAAGCATAAGTACCCCCATGGCTACTAATATAAAAATAGATAGTGACCCTGATGGTAAGCCAGTAGACCTTAAACTCTATAGAAGTATGATAGGTAGTCTACTGTACCTTACAGCCAGCAGACCTTGTAACGACCCGGAAAATTCTCTCAATATTTTTTTTAAAAATATTGATCATGTCTAGATAGTCTTGAGGAACCTAGAAATATTAGTATGACCTTTAGCCTAGTTATCCATGATTTTTCCCTATTTAAATTGAGAAGCTAGGTACTAATGGGCCTTATATGGGCTTTTCTAGTACCATGGTTATTAGTGGATTTTAGGTAGAATTTAATATAAATATAAATGGGTTTTAATTAGGAATATTAGCATAATTATGGGTGAGTCTTAGGGGAATTTTCGAAATTAAAAGAAAAATAAAAATAAAATGAAGTAAAAATAAAGTGCATGCACCAAGGATTGAACCTTGGACCTATGGTACCACCATGCATATACCAACCAATTCACCTAGCAAGGGAGTGCTAGTAGAGAATGAAGTGGATTTTGGTTAAGGCTTAGGAAAAATGAAGAGTCATCAAGGGAAGAGACACCATGACTCTTCACTTGCCCTCTTCATTGAGTATAAATGAGAGGGATGAGGAAGGGAATCGAAAACTTGGCACTTAAGTTGTTGTTTTCTTCTTCTCTTCCACCAAGACTTTTCCTCTCCCTCCTTCTTCCTCCATCTAGCTGAAACCCACAAGGGGGTTTCCCCTTTGGAAAAACTTCACAAGAAGGCTTAATCTTCAAGATTTAAGGGCTATCTACAAGGCTACAAGGGCTAAGGGGTGATCAAGGGACAACAAGGTCTTCATCATCTTCTCTTTTTAAGGTCTACAAACCAAGATAACACAAGGTAAGACCCCCTCACCTGTGGTATAATGGTTTTTCAAGTTGATTTCATGATATAAGAATTTGTTTGGACTACATGTGAAGAAAACTAGGGCTAGGGCTTATTAAGGGGTTTCGGCCAAGGCTTAAAAGGGGGCTTAGGGATGATGTAAACTCTTATTCATGCTCTTTAATGTTTTATTATGATATGTAAAGTATGGATTATGACTTAGGGAAAGTTTGTGGCACCCTAAAGCCTTGAGGGTTTCGGCCATCCTCCATGTCCTATGGTTAGATTTAAAATTTAACCCTTCAAGCATGTTTATATGTTCTTCTATGATCTAATGGATATTGATTGTGTGTTATATGAATTTTTTTCCATGGAACTAGGTCCTTAGGGTTTCGGCCAAGAGGAATTCTAGGGCAAGGAAATTAGGGTTAGCTCGAATTATGGGGCTTAAGGGCTTCCTATGGTTTAGTATGAAATGTATGTGTTATATTTTACTCATGGAACCTTTTATGTTAATTGAATGATGGAGCCACCTTCTATGGGACTTTCGGCCAACCTTGAAATTTAGGGTTTGGGTTGGGTTTAGACCACAAGAATGCATGTTTATAGGGTACTATGATGGATGTATATGTTTAAGTATGTTGGAAGATTTTTATGCCAATTAAAACCCTAGCTTATGTGTCATGACTTGTATGTTAGGTCATTTGTTATGATGATTCATAAATGTTTGGACCATGTGCTATGAACCTAAGGAAATGTATCATGTATGAAAGGATCTAGGTAGGTTTTCCTAGGTACCATGACCATGCATGTTTTATGAATTAAGATGCTAATTATGTAGGTATGCCATGACTTATGAATGATATGTATGTATGCCATGATTTATGAATGATATGTATGTATGCCATGCTTTGTAAAGGACATGTATGTATGCCATGCTTTATGAATAATATGTACGTATGCTATGTTTAAGAATGAAGATGATAAATAAAAATGATAATCATGGCTCTAAGACAAAATGAGATAAAACATGACATACCTTATGAATAAGGATAATGAATGATGATGAATGTTCATGCCTTTAAGGCATCACGATGTTAAGTATGAATGATGAAATGTTAAGTATGTTTATGTCATGCTAAGGGATGGGCACCTTAAGAACGCCTCGGTTCTGGACTACCGAAGCTGTCCACGGTTCTGGAACTACCGCAGTTGTTCCTACTCTTATACTATGTTTCATGAAACAAGATTATGTTTATGTCATGAATGTCTATGAATGATGAAGCATGCAAAGTTATTTTACTTTATGAATGAGCTTGTACCGGACCGAAGTAAGGGTCCAAGGGATGGGCACCTTAAGAACGCCCCGGTTCTGGACTACCGACTATGCTGTCCACGGTTCTGGGACTACCGAAGCTGTCCAACAGGGATGGGCACCTTAAGAACACCCCGGTTCTGGACTACCGACTATGCTGTCCACGGTTCTGGGACTACCGAAGCTGTCCTTACCCTAGTAGGTCAAGACTAGCTACCTCGTATTTACTTAGGGATGCGCACATATGATGTATGTATGTGGTACAAGCCGGGGACCCCAATGATGTTATGATTATGTTTAAGTATTTAAAAGTATGATTTTAAAAAATTAAGCATCCTTATGTATATGCATTTGACTCATGCATTCATTCATGTTATGCATTATGCCATGATGGAAAATGTTTTATGTTTATGTTTTATGTTTATATCTATGCCCTGTATCATGCCATGCTAAGTATGTTTTATGTTTATCTCTATGCCATGTATCATGCCATGCTAAGTATGTTTTATGTTTATCTCTATGCAAGTATGTTTTATGTTTATCTCTATGCCATGTATCATGCCATGCTAAGTATGTTTTACGTTTATCTCTATGCCATGTATCATGCCATGCTAAGTATGCTTTATGTTTATATCTATGCCATGTATCATGTCATGCTAAGTATGTTTTATGTTTATGTTTATGCTATGTATCATGTCATGCTAAGTATATTTGATGCTCCTATTCTATGATAAAAACTATGTCATGCTGAGTGATGTTATATACTTACGATTTATGTTAAGCACCAAGTTATGTTAATATTTCGTGTGCATATGTTTAAGTGACGAATGGTTTTAGTGAGTAGGAAAGGGTCTTACTAAGCCTATGTGCTTATAGTCTTATTTTTCTTATACCGCAGATCAAGCAAGAGGTTACTAAGGGAAGCAGCAGGAGAGGCAAGTGTGTGTGTGTGGCAATAACTTGGCAAAAGAAAAGAAAAGATCCTATGTCTTTCTCTCTTTACATGATGACCATGCAAACATGTTTAAGAATGATGCTATATGATTAAGAATGAATGCTAAGTTTACCATGTCACTATGTTTAAGAATGATAGCTAAGAATGAGTTAACATGATTTAAGTTATAAGTGCATGGTTTAAACGCATGTGGATAAAGTTTCAAAATTTTTCTGCTGCATTAAGAAGTCCATATGCGTATATGTATGTCACGTAGCGCCGCCGTAAGGCTGAAAATGGGCGGGCGTTACAGACCTGATATTCTTTTTGCTGTAGGGATGTGTGCTAGATACCAAACCTGTGCTAAGGAAACACACTTAGCAGCCCTAAAAAGAATACTAAGATATATAAAGGGCACCCTAAATGTAGGGATTTGGTATCCTAGAACCTCAACCTTTGATTTGTCAGGATACTCGGATTCTGACTATGCTAGTTGCAAATTAGATAGAAAGAACACAAGTGGAAGCTGCCAACTGTTAGGACAAAGTCTAGTAAGTTGGTGCAGCAGAAAACAACACTATGTAGCTCTATCCACAACAGAAGCTGAATATGTTGCCTTAGGAGAATGTGTAGCACAACTTCTATAGATGATGCACACTCTTAAGGACTTCCAGCTCAACTACACTCAAACTCAAGTATTCATTGACAATATAAGCTCAATTAATCTCACTAAGAACCCAATCCAACATTCCAGAACTAAACACATAGAAGTTAAACATCACTTTGTAAGAGACCACGTAGCCAGGGGTGAAATAGTACTTAAGCATATAGACTATAAATCCAACTTAGTTGACATATTCACAAAACCCCTACCTGAGTCCGAGTCCAGCTCACTAAGAAGGTAGTTAGGATTATGCTTGGTAGAATAGGCCTAGTCTACTATTGGGTTTCTTACTTAAAATCAGTTTTAAAGCAGTGGTTAAATGCTTTTAAAATCAGCTTTTATTCAGTTTTGAAGAGTTTTTTTTTGACTTAGTTTTATTTTCAAAACTACCCCTTTTCAAAACTAGGGCTTTTTCGCAAATGGACTTAGCCTAGGCCCTAACCCTAGAACTGCATGCACATATATATTTAGAAGCCAGCATCTCACAAGTACCTTAGGGTACTTTTGATTGATAACCTAGAAAGGGTTGAGATGCTTAGGTCTTTGCCTTAATTCAAGATGTAGATCAGTGCATCTGCAGTAATTAGGGCACTAAATACAACTTATACAGTAATCAAGTTAAGTGTCAAGTTTAGAAAATCTAACTTGAACAGAACACTTAACTTGACTAACCCTAGCGAAAACTACTGTTTGTAACAGTTAGTTAGTAGCCAATTGGGTTAGACAGGACCCTAAAAGAGAAAATTGAAATTGATTTGATTTAATTCTTATCATGAATTGGTTCAGTACAGCAAACTTTGCCGTTATTATTATCTTTTATGCAATTTAATTATCTGGTTCTTGCTATATTTATTTGTTTTTGATATATGGCAAAGGGGGAGAGATAGGAAAAAAAGAAAGAGTTTTTAAATTGTTTTTAATTTTTTTGTTAAAACTCTATCCTTTATTCAAAAAGTACTTAATTCATTTTCAAAAGTACTAAGTTTTTGAAAGTACTTAAAATAAAAATTTTGTTTTAAATTTTTAAAATAAAAATGTTGGTTAAAGTTTTTCAAATTTTACTAAGGATTTCAAACTTCTTTTGAGTACCTTAAACTTAAGGCTTCAAGATATTTCCTTAGTACTCAAAACTTAAGTGTTCAAAATCCTTCTTAAGTTTTCAAATTTGTCTAAGTACTTAAAACTTAAATCTTTTACAAGTATAAATTTTCCAAAGTACACAACGAAAATCATTTTTTTGGAAAATATATCCTTAAAGCTTAAATTGAAAATTTTCTAAGTAAAATTAAATCCATTTTTAGACTTAGAAGTTATTTTCAAAAACCCCACGAACTTTTGAAAAATCTAGGGGGAGATTCCTTCCAGGGGGAGGAAACAAAATTTCGTTTAATATGCTCTGATTAACTTAACTTTTTGAACCAGGGTTGCCATGAATCAAAAAGAGGGAGATTGTTGGTGCAGAAAGCACCCAAGTCAAACCTGAGTTTTGATAATGGCAAAAGTGTTCAAAAGTTAAGGTATAATGTTTATCTAACATGTTACTCAAGTGTGCAGGAAAAGTCCTAGAGAAGGAATGTTAGGCACCCGGCGAAGGAATGCCAGGATACAAAGACCTAGCGAAGGACTGCTGGGCACCTAGCGAAGGGCTGCTAGGAGATGAAGACCTAGCAAAGGACTGCTAGGCACCAGGCGAAGGACAGCTTGGTACTGAAGCCCTAGCGAAGGACTGCTAGGCACCAGGCAAAGGACAGCTTGGGATTAAAGACCTGGCGAAGGAATGCTAGGCACCGGGCGAAGGATAGCTTGGTATCCAAGACCTGGCAAAGGACCGCTGGGCAAAAGTCCAACCAGAGGAGCCGGTTGGCATCAGGTACATTCTCCCGAGAGGAGTAGGTGAGGACACGTTCCCCGTCGAGGGAACAGTAGGCGTCGGTTCGACCTAGGGCTCCATTTTGGAGGCCCAAAGTCAGAACCAAGACAGCTAAGGTTGTATAAACTAACATCTTACTGCTTTATGTTGTTTTGGACTAACCCTGGATGCAGGACCGAAGGAACGAGTGTATGCAGCTCAGAGAGCCTCAAAGGAGTGAGGCAGCAGCTGACCAGGGCGCCCGGAGTGTCCCGGGCGCCCCCAAGGTGAACACAAACAGCTAAAGCAAAGGAACTGCTTCTGCAGCTCATGGGCAGGGCGCCCCCGTGCTCCCGGGCGCCCCCATGCTCCCGGGCGCCCCCAGCGTCCCGGGCGCCCCCAGTTGAAGCTAACGAAGCAGAACCCAGCGAAGCCAACGGATAAGAGGAGACCCGGTCAACCCGGGCGCCCCCAGCGTTCCGGGCGCCCCCGTCAAAGCCTGATCCTGAGTTTTAAGGGATCAGAGCTGACCGAGAGGGAATCGGATCGGCTGACACGTGGGGGGGCACCCCCGACGTTCCGGGCGCCCCCAGGGGCTATAAATAGGCCCTCGACCCCAAGGCTTCCAACAATGAATTCTTCCAACGCATTCACGCTCTTCTGCTCCCGTGCTCTGCTCCGGAAACCTCCCGACTCGAGATACAAGCGCCGACGATGTCCTCCTGCTCCAAAAAGACAATCTACACCGGACGTCGGTAACGAAGAGCTTTCTTTAAAGTTTACTTTACTATACTTGTAATTCAATCTTGTAAACTGGTTTTGCGAAAATATTGAATTACCCGCAGAAAACGGTCAATGACCGTGGGCCTTGGAGTAGGAGTCGACCGGGACTCCGAACCAAGTAAAAAACTTGGTGTTTGCATGTTTGATTAATTTCCGCTGCGTAATTTCTCTAACTTATTAATCCGAACATTTTACGATATTCACCCCCCCTCTATCGTTTCTCTCGATCCAACACAAACTAGTATACTTCTATGGTCAAGACCAATCACATCTAATTACACTACAACCATCCCGATGGGTTGTCCAATTCCATCTCGGTTGTGGGCCTCTATTATACTTAGCAAGAAATTGATAACATGATCTTCCATGTGACACTACACACCATGTTATCTACAATGCAAAATAATTGGACTATATGCATGTACTAATGTAAACATGCACCTAGTGTAGTTGTGATTCTTTTTTCGAATAAAGATGTTCACATAAAAAAATTCATATCTTTTAGTATACACTTCTTACAATCTCCCACTTATACTTAAAGACATTGCTGCTCTCTCACTACCATACATCTGACTCCCATATCCTCCACATGCCTATCAAAAGTTCTAGCTGAAAGAGCTTTAGTGAAAGGATCTGTCAGGTTGTCCTCTGATGCAATCTTGGCCACAACCACTTCTCCTCGCTTTACGATTTCACGTATTAGGTGGTACATGCGCTCTATGTGTTTACTCGCCTTATGGGCTCGTGGTTCCTTCGAGTTTGCTACTGTACCACTGTTGTCACAAAAGGTTGTGATCGATCTGGGCAAACCAGGAATCACATCCAAGTCCATGATGAAGTTCCTGAGTCATACAGCTTCCTTGGCTGCCTCTGAGGCTGCCACATATTCAACTTCCATGGTGGAGTCTGCCACGTATTTCTGCTTGATACTCCTCCAAACAATGGCTCCACCTCCTAAAGTAAACACAAACCCTGAGGTAGACTTACTCTTGTCCCTATCTGACTGGAAATCTGAGTTCGTATAACCCACAAGGACTAATTGGTCTGCCCGGTAAACCAGCATATAATCCCTAGTCTGTCTCAGGTATTTCAATATATGTTTTACCACAGTCCAATGTCCCTGTCCTGGGTTACTCTGATACCTGCTAATCATGCCCACGGTAAAACAGATATCAGATCTCGTGCACAACATAGCATACATGAGGCTTCCTATTGTCGAAGCATAAGGAACTGCATTCATTTTATCTATCTCCTTTGATGTTTTCGAACACATCTCCTTGGATAGAGGAACTCCATGTCTGAAGGGTAGGAAACCCTTCTTGGAGTTTTCCATGCTAAAACGAGACAAGACGGTGTCAACATATGAAGCTTGGGATAAGCACAATATCCTTTTCTAGCGATCCCTTATGACCTTGATCCCAAGGATGTGTCCCGCTTCTCCTAAGTCCTTCATATCAAACTGCTTTGATAGCCAGACGCTTATAACACTTTGCATTATTGCCAATCAACAAAATGTCATCTACGTAAAGTACAAGAAACACCACGACGTTTCCGTCACATCTTTTGTATACACATGACTCATCCAGGCTTTGAGTAAATCCATATGACTGGATTACTTCATCAAAGCGGATGTTCCAAGATCTTGAAGCTTGCTTCAATCCATAAATGGATCGATTAAGCTTGCACACTAGATGCTCTTTGCCCTTTGCAATGAACCCTTCTGGTTGCTGCATGTAGGTGGTCTCCTCAAGACTTCCGTTAAGGAAAGCCGTCTTGACATCCATCTGTTATACCTCATAATCCATATGAGCTGCAATAGATAGGAGAATCCGGATCGACTTAAGCATGGCTACCGGCGAAAAGGTCTCCTCATAATCGATACCCTCTTTCTGAGTGTACCCTTTCGCAACAAGCCTTGCTTTGAAGGTCTCAACCTTCCCGTCTGATCCTCTCTTTCTCTTATAGATCCACTTGCATCCAATGGCTTTTACACCATTGGGTGGTTCTACTAACTCCCAGACCTGATTAGAATCCATAGATTCTATCTTAGAGTTCATTGCTCTTTGCCAAGAATCTGCATCCTGATCTTGGAGGGCCTCGACATAGGTCCAGGGATCCAGTTCATGTTTACCAGAGACCAAGTCCGAAGACTCTCCCAAAAACATGAACCTTTCAGGCTGTTTAACAACCCTCCCACTGCGACGAGGCACCACCTGTGTATCCTCAGTGACACGCGGTGCAGTGACTTGTGGTGTGTCCTCTTGTACAATTGGTCCTAAGGTCGAAACGCCCCCTCTTAACTCTTCAAGCACTAGTCTACTCTTGGGCTTATGGTTCATCACATAGTCTTCATCTAAGAATCTGGCATTCGTACGAGTGATTACCTTCTGATCCTTAGGACTATAGAACAGACCACCCTTCGTTCCTCTAGGATAGCCTACGAACAGACGTACCTCCGTACGAGATTCCAACTTATCAGTATCTCCCTTTAGCATATGTGCTGGACTACCCCAAATCCGAACATGTCCTAGACTGGGCGCAAGCCCAGTCCATAGTTCTGTGGGAGTATGAGGGACTGACTTAGATGGAACCAAGTTCAGTATGTACGTTGTCGTCTCCAAGCGTATCCCTAGAACAAATCAGGTAAGTTTGAATAGCTCATCATTGACCTAACCATTCCCATAAGAGTCTTATTCCTTCTTTCTGCAACTCCGTTCTGTTGGGGTGTACCGGGTGCAGTTAGCTGGGACTGAATCCCAGCTTCTGATAGGTAGGTCCTAAACTCTCCAAAGAGATATTCGCCACCGCGATCTGATCGTAGTGTCTTGATACTTTTACCTCGATGTTTCTCTACATCAGCCTTGAATTCTTTGAACTTTTCAAAGCATTCAGACTTGCGGCGCATCAGGTAAATGCCCCCATACCTTGAATAATCGTTAATGAAGGTGGCGAAGTATTCAAAGCCTCCTCTAGCCTGGATTGACATAGGACCACACAAATCATAATGAATCAGTTCTAACACATCTTTGACCCTATACCCCTTAGCCTTGAAAGGCCTCTTGGTCATTTTATCTTCCAAGCAAGACTCACAGGTCGGGAGATCCTCCACCACCAATGAACCCAGGGCCCATCGGCTATCAACCTCTGAATCCTACTAAGGTTAATATGACCAAGCCTAAGGTGCCAAAGATACGTCTGATTCATCTTAGAAGGCTCCTTTCTCTTATTCAAGTTAGATTATGAGCTATTTACTTCAGATTGCATTGTGGGAGTTATTGGTTCTAGAGTATACAGACTGCCTACCATAGTACCTGAACAGATAATCTCTCTATTTCTTTTTATAACAACTTTATTATCAAAAGCAACAGAATATTCATCCTTAATTAACTTAGAAATTGAAATTAAATTCTTTCTAAATGAGGGTACATAAAGGCAATCTCTCAGAACTAACAATTTATTTCTCTCAAAAGACAAATAGAAAACTCCCACTGCAACTGCTGCCACTTTTGTAGCATCGCCCATGTAGACCATGATTTCTTCATCAGCTAGCCGTTGGGTTTCTTGGAACCCTTGCAAAGTATTGCAGACATGGTCAGTGGCTCTCGTATCTACGGACCAGGTACTGGTAGATAACACCGCTAAACATGTTTCAACGACTAAGGCTGAAAAATACCTTTGTCTTGTCGACGGGGACAGTCCGCCTTTCAGTGCCCAGTTTGCTTGCACGTGAAGCACTTGCCTTTCGGCTTCTTCACGCTAGTCCGGGGTCCCTGCGATGCTGCTGCCTTCTTGAACCCTCCTTGTTTCTTCTTCTTCCTGCCTTTTGGCACAAAAGAAGAAACCCTTTTAGTCACTAAAGCCTGCAACTTCTGACGAAAGAGGCCCTCTGCCGCCTAGAGTTCTCCTAGCAGTTCACCCAACGTATAATCCCTTTTGTTCATATTATAGTTGAGCCTGAACTGCTCAAAACTCCTAGGCAGAGACTGGAGTATAATATTGATCTGGGATTCCCCGTCGATTTGTGCTCCCAGTACCTCAATCTCATTGAGGTGAGTCATCATCTTTAGGACATGATCCCTCACGGGTGTCCCTTCGATCATAGTGGTCGTCATCAGACTCTTCATCGCGGACTGCCTAGCAGCTCGACCTTGGTGCCCGAAGAGATCCTTGAGGTTCAACATCATGTCACTAGCAGTGAGCATGACCTGATGGCTGATGTTGCAGCACATTCGACATGGATGCCAGAATGTAGCACCACGTCATCTCATCCGCCTTGACCCATTTCTTGTAACGCTGCTTTAACTCTTCACCAGAGTCCTCTCTAGGCCTTTCCGGACATTCCTCGAAGAGTACAAATTTGTACTCTTCAGCAGTGAGGACAATGTCAAGGTTCCTCTTCTAGTCTATGTAGTTTGGGCCAATAAGTTTATTTTCTTTAAGAATTATAGCTAGTGGGTTAAAGGTCATTATGAAAAACTTGAGAATCACAACATACACTACTTTAGAAATCAAAAATAAATTGATTCCTCAAAATAATTAATTTTTGAAATCAACCAACATCCCTATACACCCAGAAATTTGTATGTCACGATGGTGTGGACGTATATGAATCCCTACATTCGTAAGAGGAGGTTTTACCCATCAATCTTACTATCTTATTAACCTAACTTTTTGACAAGTAAGATCAATAGTTGGTTTACTTCGGCTCTGTGAAATTATAGCAGTGACTCCGATGGGGAGGATACTATTATTCACATATAAGTGTGCACTATTACACGACACTAAGAAAATTATTTCCGATTATGTGCCTTCCAATGGGGAAGTACACACGCTCTTCAACAATTTTCTATAGTCTTTTCCGATCTAGTGATCCGCAGAACAAGTCCATCCGATGGGGAGGAAGGCACTCAGAGCCGACGCGCAGACTTGTTTGCATCACTTATCAGATTGTAATGGAAGTCGTGGGACCCTTAGGGTCCCTCTCCCACTTAGTAATTTATTTCGAGGAATTTTAACTTAGCACAACCACACGACCAAGCACATAACCAAATATATGAAAAATGCAGAAAATCCTAGCTTTTTCAACTTTCATGGCCCTTGGACTCTAATGCGCCTCCAGTCGTGTCGTCACTTCGTCCGCTCCTCCCATCCTTCTGTGCAAGCTACCTTGAGGGATCTCCGAGCCGAAATGACTAGCTAATTATTTACATCATCGATCCTATACTCCATGAAGGAGTGTACATGAAAACTAGATCGATAGTAAAATAAAAAGCTCGGCTAAACATGTGCCGTATTTAATTACAAAAATTAAATACCTAGCCTCGTCAACCCCGAGGATTAATTAATTACATTAAATTTGTACAACCATTCACACAAGCATTATTTGGCCATGAAGTCGAAATCTCGTGCCTGCAACACAAAGTTAGCCTATGCACATCCACGCATCATGTAACGGCCCCGAAAATTTTCTTAATATTTCTTTAAAATATTGAGCATGTCTAGATAATTTTCCGAGGGACCTAGAAATATTAACACGAATTTTAATCTAGAATCCATGTTTTCTCATTTAAATTGGGAAATAGGCACTAATGGGCCTTATATGGGCTTTCTAGTACCATGATTATTGGTGAATTTTAGGTAAAAATTTATAGAAATATAAAGGGGATTTAATGAGAAATATTAACATAATTATGGGGGAATTTTTAAGGGATTTTTGAAATAATAGAAAATAAAATAGAAAGTTAGTGCATGCACCAAGGATTGAACCTTGACCTCTTGTACAACCATGTATGCTCTAACCAATTCACCTAGCAAGGGAGTGCTATGAGGAAATGAAGTGGATTATGGTTAAGGCTTAGGGAAAATGAAGAGACACCATGACTCTTCACTTACCCTCCTTAATGTGTTATAAAGAGGGGGCATGGGAGTTACTTTCTTTCTTCTATCAAGTTCACCTTTCTTCTTCCTCCTCCCTCATTCTAGCCGAAACCCCATGAGGGGATTCTCCCTTGGAAAAGGCTCACCTAAGGCTCCATCTCCAAGATCCAAGGCTTTTACAAGGGTACAAAGGCTAGGGGTGGTCAAGAAGCAACAAGATCTTCATCCTTCTCCCAAATCTAAGGTCTATAATCAAGATCAACCAATGTAAGACTCCCTCACCTGTGGTATAATAGTTCCTTTTTGATTTTTAGCATAATATGAAGTTGGTTTTGGGTTTGATGTTGAAAAAACCATGTTTTGGACCCCTATAGTATTCGGCCACCATGGGTTTTTGGGTCCATAATGATGTTAAAAATCTTAATCATGCTTTCTAATGTGTTCTTATGATGTTTAGAGAATAAGTATAATTTTTGGGAATTTTTGGAGTACCCTAAGACCCTTTAGGGTTTGGGACCATTATAAGGACTCCATGGCTAGGGTTGGATTTAACCCTTCAATCATGTATCTTGTGTACCCTTATGATACAAGGGGAGGTTGAAGGGGTTTATGTGAATTTTCACAAGGTCTTATGACCCTAAGGGATTCGGCCAAGAAGGTTCTAGGGCAAGGAGTTAGGGCTTACCTCAAGTAAGGGCCCTAATGACTCCTATGGTATGGTATGGAAGGTGTTAGATGATTAATTGGAAATTTTATGAATTTATTCATGCACCCATGGCTCTTACATGTTTCGGCCAACCCTAGAAAAATAGGGCTAAAAGTTAGGGTAAACCCTAATCATGAGCCCTAATGGCTCCTTATGGCCTTAGATGTACTGTATGGTTGTTTCTTTTTCCTTATGCTACCTTACATGTCATGGAATGATGGAATCCCTCCCTTGTAGGTTTCGGCCAAGCATGGTCACTAGGGTTTGGGTGGAGTTAGGGTTTGAAGAATGATGGTTTATGCTTTATTATGAAGTATATATAAAAGTTCAAGCATGTGGTAGAAATTAAGTTACCTATAACCCTAACCTTAAGCACCATGGTTCATGTGTGTATGTTTGGATGTCATGCTTAATAGGGTTTATTTATGAATGTCTTATGTTCTATGCTATGCACTTGGATAATAGGTAGCATGTTTATGGAAGTCCTAACTATGCAAACTTGAGATAGATACCATGCTTATGTATGAAATGCAATGCTTACCTTATGTATCATGATCATGCATGCCCTATGGATTAGGATAAGGGTCTATGTAAACATGTCATGTTCAATGAATATAATGCAATGCTTACCTTATATGCCATGATCATGCAAGCACTAGGAATAAGAATGATGTTTTAGGTAAGCATGTCATGTTTTATGAATGAAGATGCATGCCATGTTTATGAATAATGATGCATGCCATGTTTTATGAATGAAGATGCATGTTATGTTTTATGAATGATGATGCATGCCATGTTTTATGAAAGAAGATGCATGCCATGTTTATGAATGAAGATAATGCTCATGCCTTCCAGGCATCATGATGCTATGCATTAAGTATGAACAATGAAAGGACAAGCATGTTTTAAGTCATGCTTCATGTAACAAGATTATGCTATGTTTAAATATGTCATGAATGTCTTATGAATGATGAAGCATGTAAAGTATTTTACGTTATGAATGGGCTTGTACCGGACCGAAGTATGGGTCCAAGGGATGGGCACCTTAAGAACGCCCCGGTTCTGGACTACCGACTATGCTGTCCACGGTTCTGGCACTACCGAAGCTATACAACAGGGATGGACACCTTAAGAACGCCCCGGTTCTGGGACTACCGACTATGCTGTCCTTACCCAAGTAGGTCGAGACTAGCTACCTTATATTTACTTAGGGATGCGCGCACATGATGTATGTATGTGGTACAAGCCGGGGACCCCAATGATGTGATGATTATGTTTAAGTATTTAAAAGTATGATTTTAAATGTTAAGCATCCTATGTATCTGCATTTGACTCATGCATTCATTCATGCTGTGCATTATACCATGATAGTAATGTCTTATGCTTATGTTTCATGTCAAGAAATATGCATGATAGTAAACGATTTATGCTTATGGTTATGTTAAGAGGATGCCCATATGATATGATAGGAAGCATGCCTACGTTTATGCCATGTATCATGCCATGTTAAGAATGTTTACTTATGTTTACGTTTATGTCATGTATCATGCCATGCTAAGAATATTTACTTATGTTTACATTTATGTCATATATCATGCCATGCTAAGAATGTTTACTTATGTTTATGTTCATGCCATGTCATGTGAAATCTTATGTCCATATCTATGTAAGAACTAGGTCATGCTAAATGATTTTAGATACTTATGTTCTATGTAGAGCACCAAGTTATGTTAATGTTTCATGTGATCATGATTAAGTGATGAATGGTTTTAGTGAGTAGGAAAGAGTCTTACTAAGCCTGTGTGCTTATAGTCTTATTTCCTTATACCGCAGATCACGCAAGGGGACATTAAGGAAGCAGCAGGAGGGCAAGAATGCATGTGTGTGGTAGTGACTTGGCCAAGAAAATAATATGTTTACTCGTCTTATGCTAGAACTTTACCTTTGCTACTTATGTGCTTGAATGATGACTTATGTGACTCTATGACATGATGTTAAGTATGACATGATATGATGTTAAGTATGAAGTCAATATGCCAAGTTCCCATGTCATTATGTTAGGAATGGTAGTAGGTGCATGTATGTGTAAGATTAAAGTTATTCCGCTGTCTTATGATGTCTACCTGCCCTACTCATGTTAACGTAACGCCGCTTTATGGAAGAAAAAAAAGCGGGCGTTACACATCATCTAGCAAAATAAAATGTATGAAAATGCTAAAATTAACCAATCCTAAACACACAAAGCCGGAAACCTTGCTCTGATACCAGTTGTTGGGTATGGTTTGGCGGGTTTCCTAAGCAAATACTTGGTCGATCCGGGAGGCCTCTCCATGTCTACGGATTAAAAATTAATCCGAATGGAGACCCGTCTCCCTACGACCATCTTGTGTCGTATCGAATGATCCAAATTACAACTTGACCAATTACCAAAATCGGCCTTGTAATTTGCTTGACCGTTCGACCGTGGAAAAGGCGACGAGTGGATCGCCGGCTTTTGTGTTTATGGTCGGGGTCCAGTTAGTTAATTATTAACTATGATAACTAATCAAAATAATTAACTTTCACACATGAAATGACGAGGTTAGTGAATATAGCACAAACATAGACATAAGGATAATCAATGGAGCTTGGAAAGAGTTATACCTTTCCAATCACCTCGCGGTCTTCTACTTTATGTCCCTCCCTTCACGGACGTCGTGTGGGCGATGATCTATCGCGAACTGAGATCACTGAGGCACTCCAAAAGACCCTCTCTTCACGCCAACATAAACCCTAGCTCTAGGGTTTGGAACCGCCGGCCACCTTCCCTAACTCCCTGCGCCGCCGGCCACCGGAAGCCTCCAAGCTTGCGCCGGCCACAAGAAGATCAAGAGAAGAGGATGAAGAAGAGAATGGAAGAGAGAAACCAATTTCTCTCCCACCCAAAACCGGCCAAACTCTTCCCTTCCTCTCAACTTGTGGCGCCACCGCACCCTCCACTTGCGCCGTCGTCCACCGCCCGCCGACCAGCCTACTCTTGCCACCGATCACCACAAAAGGAAGAGGAGGCCTCTTCCTTATCTATGCGGTCTTTAGCCAAGAGATGATGGTGGGAGGAGGAAGTGAAGAAGACGAGAAGACTCCTCTTCTATGCGCCGGCCACAAGACCTAGGAGAGAGAGAGAAGAGGAGAAGAGAAAAACCTTGGGTTGTGATCAATTGATTAAGCCTTGGTTTCTTGATCTCATAGGGTATTTATATGGCTAAGGTAGGGACCAAGAGGAGAAGTTGGATCTTGGCCCACCAATGGATCTAAACCTGATCTATTAATTAAGATCCATTCTACTAAAGG
The DNA here is from genome assembly GCA_024364735.1 of Boesenbergia rotunda. Classification (NCBI taxonomy): domain Eukaryota; kingdom Viridiplantae; phylum Streptophyta; class Magnoliopsida; order Zingiberales; family Zingiberaceae; genus Boesenbergia; species Boesenbergia rotunda. The sequence continues at coordinate 76,945 of JAGFNQ010007878.1, forward strand.
ATCTTAATTGAACTTCCTCACCAACCCCCAAATTTTCATACGGGCTCCATGTTGGGACGGGGTGCATGCCGACGCGGACACGTATTGTAATTGTTACATAATTACATGCAGCGGAAACAAAAGCATGAATAATTTCCTAAATTATTCTAACACATATCCTAAGCATGCATGTGTTTACATAATCGTAATATAAAATTTTTACAGAAAAGGAAATCACTCTACGAATTACCTTGCGTAACTTGGAAGAAGGGACGAGATCCAACCGTTATCGTCCCTTGAAAGCTATGCCTCTATTCATATTCACGCCGAGTATCGTCGGGATGACTTCGCTAAGCCACGAGTTTCGTGTTCACGAGAACTACTAGATTCTCCATGAACACGACGAAAACCGAGAGAGTAATCAAATCGAAAGACTCACCACCAAGGTTGGTCGAAGAGGAAGATCGTTGCAAGGAAGAACTTCGTCGCCTTGATGCTTCTCCTTGTGCTCACGGCAAGAAGAAAGAAGGAAGGCCTATGGCCGGCCAAGAGAGAGGGAGAGAAGAAGAGGAGAGAGATCAAGCAATTCTTGGATGGATCATCTTCTATGGCACCCCTTGGGTCCTTTATATAGGGAGAGGTTTCTTAATTCCCAAGCAAACCTCTCCTCGATTATGGAATAATGTCTCAATCAATCCATAATCAAGGCTCTCATGATCAAACTTCTTCTTCTTGATTATGGAATAATTTCTCAATCAATCCATAATCAATGCTCTCTTTCTTTTGGCATGATTATATAAAATTTATAAAACAAACTAACTATTGGTTCATTATATAAAAATTTATAAAACAAACCAACCATTGGTTCATTATATAAATTTTATTAAACAAACCAACTCATGGTTCATTATATAAAAATTTATATAAAATTTATATAACCTTTTATAAAATAAACAAACCTTTGGTCTATTTTATAAAACAAACCAAAATAGTCTTATCCTCTTATGGTGGTGGCCGGCCATGACAAGAAGAGAGGAGACCCCCTTCCTTGGACGGCCCATCTAACCCCAATTGGATCAAATCCCTTAATGATTAAACTTATTTAATTCACCCATTAAGTCTTTAAAAGACTTGGCCATTCTATGCTTCCGATGCGTCTGAAATAAATTCAGTTTTGACAATTGTTTGGACTTACCAAAAATAGTCTATCTCGATTGGAGAATCCAATTCTCAACTCGTTTTAAATCCTTCAAATTACTCGTTATGCGTGTGAACAAATAGGCTTTCAATTTATGTTGGCCGTCCATAATTAACTAATTAATTATAGAACGATCATGAGTGGCACCTAGTAGTACATCATGATCCCCAATTAATTGAAAGATCAACGGTTGACCTCAGAAATGATTCTGAAACCCTTCAGCAGCTATAATGAATCGTGCCCCATTCCCTTCACCATCTTATACCACTTGGTTCAGGACATGGTCTATGTGTGTCAGTCCCCACTAGGTTGACTAAGTCACACCTAGCCAAGTAACGTTTCCTCGTCCTATGGATTCTAATTACTCTCATTTTAAGAGATTCATACTCTGAACATGTCATACTCTGGCCAGAGGCTTCGAGTAACAATCCGACGATAGGCCTCGGGTATACATCTCCTCGTAAGAAGTGGTGAATCCTTTGTAGGTTGTTCAAATATCTTTGGGCACTTCGGCTTATACCCAATCATCCTGGGTCCACACCTCCTTGGAGATGCTTAAGATGTCAAAGTATAACTCTCCATGACCAAGATGACTTGAACACCGCAAGTCAAAGGAACATCGCACTTAAGCTGCAGTAAGAACTTCACTGACATATCTATATGTAGACTGCCATATGAAGTTTTACAGCCAGTCACTCCAATGAACTAGTTCCCTTAACTAGCATTCATGTTTATCTCCGGACATCTCAATGTCACCAGCCAGTGAGAATCAGCTGATTAGAGAATAACCCATGCTAGTCTCAACAGAATTGATAGTGTCCATATTTATCAATTCATCGACTAGGGACAATTTCAATACTTCACAATTGCACATGTAGAGATAATCACTAGTTGTGAATTCATCACAAATTCTCTCATGCTGTGAATTGTATTGGGGACATTTAGTAAATGAGTTTAAGATCTTAATCAAATAATCATGTATACTCAAATAGTGAATATTCATTTATTAAAAAATAAATGATTACAATCATAAGGCGATTGCCTTAGGACACTTCTCTCATATCACTAACAAACTCCCACTTGGCCTAATGCCAATCGCTACGATACCCAATACCACAGGCTCTAACATGACCCTCAAACTTGATTTGAGGCAAGGCCTTAGTTAAAGGATCCGTTAAATTCCTTTCAGTGGGAATTTTCTCAATTTGTATATCATTCCTACTTATAATCTCTCTCATCAGATGATAGCGGCGAAGCACATGTTTGGATCGCTGATGAGACCTTGGTTCCTTTGCTTGTACAATAGCTCCATTGTTGTCGCAGTAAACCGGTATTGCTTCATCAATGGTTGGAACCACACCAAGTTCTGAGACAAACTTCTTGATCTAAACTGCTTCCTTTGCTGCTTTCGATGCTGCAATATATTCCGCTTCCGTGGTAGAATCTGCTACGGTGTCTTGCTTGGAACTTTTCCAGCTTACTGCACCTCCATTCAAAATAAATACGTATCTGGACTGAGATTTGGAGTTATCCTTATCTGTTTGGAAACTGGCATCTGTATATCCACGTATTATCATATCACCTTCTCCATATATTAGGAACACATTCTTAGTTCTTTTTAAGTACTTGAGGATTGTCTTAACAGCAGCCCAATGATCCATTCCTGGATCAGACTGGTATCTGCTTGTGACGCTCAGAGCATATGATACATCGAGCCTAGTACATAACATAGCATACATGATAGATCCTATCGCGGATGCATAAGGAATCTTATTCATGCATATCCTCTTGTCTTCTGTGCGCGGACACATAGACTTTGAAAGGTTGATCCCATGCCTGATGGGAAGGTAACCTTTCTTGGATTCCGAATGCTAAACCTTTCTAGCACTCGGTCTATATATGTAGACTGCGAAAGAGCAAGCAACCGTTTTGATCTATCTCTATAGATTCTAATCCCAAGGATATAGGTTGCTTCTCCCTGGTCTTTCATGGAGAAAGTTTTGGACAACCAAATTTTAACTGACTGTAAGACTGATATATCGTTTCCTATAAGTAAAATGTCATCGACATATAACACTAGGAATACGACTGCACTCCCACTAACCTTCTTGTATACACAAGGTTCGTCAGGATTTTGTGAGAAATCAAACTCTTTGATTGTCTCATCAAAACGGATGTTCCAGCTCCTGGATGCTTGCATTAGTCCATATATGGATTGTCGAAGTTTGCATACTTTGGTTTTATTAACCGATGTGAAACCTTCAGGTTGTATCATGTATACATCCTCAAGCAGGTTTCCATTAAGGAAAGTTGTTTTCACATCCATTTGCCATATTTCATAATCATAATGAGCTGCTATGGCCAGGAGCATCCGAATGGATTTGAGCATAGCTACAAGCGAATAGGTTTCGTCATAATGAATTCCTTGGTTCTGACGATATCCTTTTGCCACTAATCTAGCCTTAAAGGTAACAACATTACCTTCCATGTCGGTTTTCTTCTTGAAAACCCACTTGCACCCTATGGGCTTAATCCCTTCAGGTGGGTTGACCAAGTCTCATACTTGGTTTCGTACATGGAATCCATTTCCGACTTCATGGCTTCAAGCCATTTATCCTTTCTGAATTTATCAGTACATCTTCATAACTGATAGGTTCGTCATTGTTAACGAGTAACACGTTGTTCGATTCACTTATCAGAACATCTATCAATTCGGGAGATCGTAGGATCATCTCCAAATAGGTTGATATCCAACCATAGATAAGAACAACCATCGCTAGAGTCCATCAACTAATTATACCGATTACATATTATACATATGTAACTATCACATTATGCTATCAACTAATTGAATGTTTGCATAAATCATTGGGTTGTTAACTCATTAACAAGTATGCAACAATATACATAGCACCCAACTGCACCTCTTTTTGCATCGACCTTGGCTGTGGCACAACAAATCAATGCTCCAAGCTTAAGGCTGACCCATTAATCAAGAAATAGTTTTAATATGGTTAGAGCTCATTCAACCGTTTAGTCAGGCTTGGATGTGTCCAACAACCAAAACTAAGGATTGACCTCTGACTCCAACTATATTAATCATAAACTAATTTCATGGTTTGAACATGTTGAGGTTCAGGCCGGGCATGGATGTGTCCATCAACCCAAACGAGAAATTATGTGACTTAATTATGGCCTTAATATTTTGTAAGGGGTTTTGGGTCTCATCCTTTTCCTTTTAAGCACATTCATGACATATAATTATGTCATGTTCTAACGATTTCCTTAATAAAGTATGTATGTGACTTAATTTATCAAGTCTCATTAATTGAATTAGGAACCGGATTTCCTAATTCTAATTTCACACTTTATTCAAGGAATTGTTTTGGGAAATAATTTCCTAAATTGTCATAATCAATTTCGGAAATAATATGTTTAAGACTTTGATTTCTCTAAATCAAATCTTATTAAATTAAGAGACAGATTCCCTTAATTCAACCACATATTATTATCATGAAAATCTTATTTAAGGAAATAAACTCTATAGGAAACAATTTTTCCTAATTAATTTTGGAGACAACAATATGTAAGAGCATCGCCTCATAAATCAAATAAGGAAATTATCGTTTGAGAATCACCTCAAAATTTTCCAAGATTTGATCACATATTTTATTTATGGATAATTAATTACAACAAATTATTTACTTTGGGTGGCTCCCCGAGACACTCCCTAAAGAAAAGAAATTTGTTGTAAATCTAATTTGGCATGCTCCCCTAGGCATAACCAAATTAAACTTGACAATTAAAGAACTTATTAATAATATAATTTGGATGACTCCCCGAGGCCTACCCAAATCAATTTTAACAATTCATATTCAAAATAGGAAATTAAATTATAACAACTAACTTTAATTTGGGTGGCTCCCCGAGGCACTCCCCAAAGTAAAAAATTTTGTTAATAATTTAAAAATCAATTTGAATTTAATTGTCAATTAATGTTTCCATAAAATGTCTAGACTTTTATGAAAAGAAAGTGCCCAAAATTACGAGCTTTCCATAAATGGAAAGTTTCCAAAATTAAAAGGTTTTCAGAATTATTGTAAGTTTCTGGTACAAAGAAAACTTACGTATTTTCCAAAATTGGAAAATTTCCAAAATTAGGAAATTTCCAAAATTGGAAAGTTTTCAAAAATGGAAAGTTTTCACAATTATCATAAAATTTCAGAAACATAGATATTTCAAAAGTTTGCGAAATTTCATGAGGATTTCCAAACTTTGAAATTCCTAAATCTAAAATTTACCATAATTGGAAAGTTTCCATAAATGAGAAATTTTCCAAAATTGAGATAATGACAAAGTTTTCCGTAAAACAATTATATGATTATGTCGAACACTAGCCGGCTCTGATACCACTGTTGTGATAATTAGCAATTTGATCGAAAAATTTTGTGCCATTAGTGAGGAATTTTGGGGCTCTAGGGTGTATTTGTTTATGAAATGATGCATAATTACTAATAGGATGTATTTTCATTGGTTAATTAATTTTCTTGCATTTTCACACTCATATTTCATTCTATTGGATTTTTGGACAGCTTGTGCATCATCGAATCAAAAGGGGCACATCCGGGGCAAAGATGGTCATTCTGTTGGAGTCCTGATCGGTCCCCAGACCGATCAGGGAATGCCTGATCGGTCCCCAGACCGATCAGGGAATGCCTGATCGGTCCCCAGACTGATCAGGAGGAGATGACACAGAGGAATTATTAGCTACTGATCACATCCTGATCGGTCCTCAGACCGATCAGGGAGGTTCCTGATCGGTCCCCAGACCGATCAGGGAGCGTCCTGACCAATCAGGGATCACTCAGTCCGATCTGTAGCTGTCCAGAGCGGTCGGAAGAATTGTTACATCACAACCCTCCACTCAGATCTGGCATGGAAATTGATGAAGATATCTTGCAAGCAATCTCGGCCACTCATCAAGGGAAATCAAGGGTAGAATGGAGAGGTAGAAAAGGAAGCTAGGGCAGCCAAAGGAGGGGATTCGGATCTCATCGACAAGGAACAAAGGAGGAGGCGATGGAGAAGGAAGCTGCGATTCTGAGGGGTTCCTATGAGGATTGACAGCTTGGCCGAGCCTTTTACTTCGACTCCATAGTCCATTCCATCCTCTACTCCGGCTGAGAAGCAATCGGCTTTGTCGGAGCGGAGTTTCTCCCACCGAACACAAATTTTCTGCTTCCTTTTCAGTTTTCCTTAGTGTTTTCTGCTGTAGAACAAGAATTTGCATTCCCCTTTTATTTGTCTTCGAATTCTTGCTATTTTCCAGCTTTGAATTGTAGTTTCCTGCTTAATTTCGAATTTCCAGCTTAGTTCATTGTTTCTACAGTTCATCTTTCATAGAAATTAGTTCATGCTTTCAATCTTTCACTATTTGCAAGCAACGTGTTTGTTGAATGGTTTGAATTGAATCTATGCTTGATGATGGAATAGATAGCCGTTTAGTTAGGATCTCTAGATAAACTTCTGCTGAAATTTTCTTAGTTTTAAGTGTTCTTTCACTGTTCAAATCAATTAGTTAGCTTGATCTTTTAAATTTGAGTAGTGAATGTTGGGACCGGGTGCATGTCGACAAGGATACGGGTTCGTAAAATTTTAAATTTTTACATGCAGCGGAAGAATTAGCATAAAATAATTTCCTAAATTATTTTAATCACGTATCTAGCATGCAACCTTATGATGTGTTGACATAATCATAATTTAAAACTTTGCGGAAAAGTAAACTAATTTACTAAGTACCTCTCGTAACTCGAAGTAAGGGACGAGATCCAACCGTAGCGTCCCTTGGAAGCTCCGCCTCTATTCGCGTCCACGCCGAGTTCTCTTCGGGATGACTTCGCAAAGTCACGAGTTTTGTGCCGACGAGAACTACTAGATTCTCTAAAGGCACAACTTAGAAGATCAAGAGATAAGATAGGAAACTTACCAACAAGAAACGGAATCTAAATTCCGAGAAGGAAGGAGATAACACCCGCTTCTTCTTCTTCTTCGTTGGTTTCTCCTTGGTGTTGATAGCTCACGGCAACAATTGGAGAAGTTGGAGCGCCGGCCCTAGGGTTTGCAAAAGGGGGCGCCGGCCCTAATCCTCAAGGAGGGCGCCGGCCCTAAGGGGATGGGAGAAGAGAGAATAAGAGAGAGAGGGAGAGATTAGCTCTATACCAATTGACAACTCTATTGATTGGAATTAAGGGCTTGCCTTTGGTTCCTTTATATAGTATCATCTCCCTTGCCAAGTCTCTCTCTTAACGGAATTTTACATAAGAAATTTATCCTATAAATTCTCTTATTAATTATTCCGTTTAAGCCAAGTTTTATTATAACTAACATTATAATAAAACAAATACTTTCTCTCTTTTAATTATGGAATAAAATTTGTATAAAATTTTCTTATCATGGATAAATCAATTCATAATTGATTTTATAAATTAAAATTAAACCAATTCATGGTTTATTTTAATTTCCATAAAAAGAATAAATTTACTACAAATTTCTTTATAAATCTCTTTATATAAATTTCTTTATATATCAATTTCTTATTTATCTATAATTTATAAAACAAATTGCGCTAGATTTATTTTATTAATTAAACCAATTAAATTGGTTTTCTTCCCCTTTAATGGCCGACCACAACAAAGAGGTTTGGCACCCTCTTTGGCCGGCCAAACCAATCCGAACCGATCGCGAATTAAACTCATTTAATTCGCCCGATAAGCCTTCAAAAGACTTAGCCATTTTAATTTTTCGTTGCGCCTCTGATTAACTCAGATTCGACTTATTTCTCTTGATCGGAAAATCCAATTTTCAACTCGTTTTAAATCCCTCGGATTACTCGTAGTGCGTGTGACTAAATAGGCTTTCGATTTATGTTGGCCGTCTATAATCAACAAATTATAGAACGATCATGAGTGGCACCTAGTAGTACATCATGACCCCCAATTAATCGAAAGATCAACGGTTTGACCTCAGAAGAAATTATTCTGAAACCCTTCAGCAGCTCTAATGAATCGTGCCCCATTCCCTTCACCATCTTATCCCCACTTGGTTCAGGACACGGTCTATTTGTGTCAGTCCCCACTAGGCTGACTACGTCACACCTAGCCCAAGTAGTGTCTTTCTCGTCCTTTGGATTTCTAATTACTCTCATGTATTTAAGAGACTTGCACTCTAAACATGATATACTCTGGCCAGAGGTTTTTGAGTAACAATCCGACGATAGGCCTGGGTATACATCTCCTCGCAAGGAGTGGTGAATCCTTTGTAGGCTGTTCAAACATCTTCGGGCACTTCGGCTTATACCCAATCATCCTGGGTCCACACCTCCTAGGAGATGCTTGCTTAAGATGTTAAAGTATAAGTCTCCATGACCAAGATGACTTGAACACCGCAAGTCAAAGGAACATCGCACTTAAGCTGCAGTAAGAACTTCATTAACATATCTATATAGATTACCATATGAAGTTTTACAGCTAGTCACTCCAATGAACTAGTTCCCTTAACTAGCATCCATGTTTATCTCCGGACATCCCAATGTCACCAGCCAGTGAGAATCAGCTGATTAGAGAATAACCCATGCTAGTCTCAACAGAATTGATAATATCCATTTTTATCAATTCATCGACTAGGGATATTTTCAATACTTCACAATTGCACATTTAGAGATAATCACTAGTTGTGATCCCATCACAAATTCTCTTATGCTGTGAATTGTATTGCGGACATTCAGTAGATGAGTTTAAGATCCCAATCAAATACACAAACATGTATACTCAAATAGTGAATTATCATTTATTAAAATGAATGTTTACATCATAAGGCGATTGTCTTAGGACACTTCTCTTATATCACTAACAGTGAAGACTATTAGGTAGAAGTTTGTAGTTAAATTTACTTGTTTTGTTAATTGCAACCCCAAAAGAACATGCTTTGTTTACCAAGTTTTTATATTTCTGCAATTTACTATTTTTCATAGACCGAAAAAGTGCGTGCATCATATTGGGTCCTTGAGAGACGATTCGGTTCAACTACTACTACATAATTGCTTGAAACGAGGAAATTAATTGAAACGGTAACGCGACAAACACGGTTATCAATTTTGGCGCCGTTGCCGGGGACCCTTTTTATGATGTTTGTTTATTTCTAGGTCTTGCAATAATTCTAAATTTTTTGGTTAATTCTTGCATTTCACTAATTTTCTCCATTTGGTGTGCAGTGCATGACCAGGTCTTCCTACTCCAGCTTAGCTGATTTTGATCCTGAGATAGAAAAGACCTTCCACGCACAGAGGAGAGCTCAGTTAGAGATTTCTAGACTGTCTACCAGTAGCGACCCTTTGTCAGAATTCCAAATGGCGAACAATAGAACCATGAGGGAGCTTGCAGCACCAGAGCTGGCCTTTCAGTGCATTCAGTACCCTGAGTTGGAGGTTGATTTTGAGCTACGTTCCGGACTCATTCATCTACTGCCAAAGTTTCATGGCTTAGCTGGTAAGGACCCCACTAGACATCTCCAGGAGTTTCACACCGTATGCTCCACGATGAAGCCACATGGAGTTACTGAAGAAGACATCAACCTGAGAGCTTTCCCATTTTCACTTGTGGATGAAGCAAAGGACTGGTGGTACACCTTACCACATGCTTTAGTTATCTCTTGGGTCAAAATGAAGAAAGCTTTCTTGGAGAAATTCTTTCTAGCTTCAAGGACTACTGCAATTAGGAAGAGTATCTGTGGGATCCAGCAGATTTCTAGAGAGACACTGTATGAATATTGGGAGTGATTCAAGAAACTTTGTTCTAGCTGTCCCCACCATCAGATCAGTGAGCAGTTACTTATTCAATACTTCTATGAGGGACTTCTTCCCTTGGACAGAAGTATGGTGGACGCTGCTAGCGGAGGGGCCTTAGTGAACAAGACACCTGAGGAAGCTAGAGAGTTGATTTCTATTATGGCAGCAAATTCTCAACAGTTTGGGAGCCGTCCGTTGGTGCCTAAAGGAGTACATGAGATCACAGGACAAAATATGGAAGCTCAAGAGGTGAAGGTTAATCTTCAGGATTTGACTTCTATACTTAGGCAGATGACTCTACTTCAGACTGCTCAGCAGCCTTCAGCTCAAGTAGCCCAAGCAATGAGGATTTGTGGACTTTGCAGTAGCACCTCTCATCCCAAAGATTTATGCCCCCAGGTGTAGGTTGATGATGGATCTTATCTTGCAAGTCAAGTGGCGGCAGCAAATGCTTTTCAATCCAAGCCTCAGTCTTTCCAACCTCAGTCTTATGGATACAAGCAGTCTTATGATCCCATGTCCAGCACTTACAATCCAGGATGGAGAGATCACCCTAATATGAGGTATGGGAACACATCACATCAGCAGCAGCCTTATCAGCCACCACTTCCTGTTGCGCCACCTACAGTCTTCCTTGGGATTAAAATCTATAGAGATAGATTAAAACGGTTGCTTGGTCTTTCGCAGTCTACATATATAGACCGAGTGCTAGAAAGGTTTAGCATGTCGGAATCCAAGAAAGGTTACCTTCCCATCAGGCATGGGATCAACCTTTCGAAGTCTATGTGTCCGCGCACAGAAGACGAGAGGATTTGCATGAATAAGATTCTTTATGCATCTGCGATAGGATCTATCATGTATGCTATGTTATGTACTAGGCCCGATGTATCGTATACTCTGAGTGTCACAAGCAGATACCAGTCTGATCCAGGAATGGATCATTGGGCGACTGTCAAGACAATCCTCAAGTACTTGAGAAGAACTAAGGATGTGTTCCTAATATATGGAGAAGGTGATATGGTAATACGTGGGTATACAGATGCTAGTTTCCAGACAGATAAGGATGACTCCAAATCTCAGTCTGGATACATATTTATTTTGAATGGAGGCGCAATAAGTTGGAAGAGTTCCAAGCATGACACCGTAGCGGATTCTACCACAGAAGCGGAATATCTTGCAGCTTCGGAAGTAGCAAAGGAAGCAATCTGGATCAAGAAGTTTGTCTCAGAACTTGGTGTGGTTCCAACCATTGATGAAGCAATACTGGTTTATTGCGACAACAATGGAGCTATTGCACAAGCGAAGGAACCAAGGTCTCATCAGCGATCCAAACATGTGCTTCGCCGCTATCATTGTAACGCCCCGAAATTTCCCATATGAAATATGGTGAAATTCATGAAATAGTATCATGAAATATTATGAAATATTATGAATTCATAAATATGAAATATTATGGAATTCATGAAATAGTATCATGAAATATTATGAATTCATAAATATGAAATATTATGGAATTCATGAAATAGTATCATGAAGTATTATGAAATATTATGAATTCATAATTATGGAATTCATGAAATAGTATCATGAAATATTATGAAATATTATAAATTCATAAATATGAAATATTATGGAATTCATGAAATAGTATCATGAAATATTATGAAATATTATGAATTCATAAATATGAAATATTATGGAATTCATGAAATAGTATCATGAAATATTATGAAATATTATGAATTCATAAATATGAAATATTATGGAATTCATGAAATATTATCATGAAATATTATGAAATATATGAATTCATGGAATATAATTAATATTATGAAATTTCATGATGGGCTTGGCTTAATGGGCTTGGATTAGTGCAAAATGTGATAAAAAGGAAATATAGAAGGGAGGAAGCAAGGATTGAACCTTGAACCTCCTAGTTGCACTCTCCATGTCTTAACCAATGAACCAAGCAATATTTCTTGTTAGAGAAGGAGAAACATGCTTGTTAAAAGCTAGGGAAGTGAAGAGACATGTCTCTTCAAGAGAAAAGTATAAATAAGAGAAGGAAGTGGTTAGAATAACTACCTCTTCATCTTCCTCTTCACTTCTCCACCGAAAGTCTCTTCTTCTCCCTCTCCATTTTCGAAAAGTAAACCCTAGGGTTTTAACCCTAGGGAATTGGAAGGAAGAAGAACCCTTTAAGGTTCTTGCCTTCTACTAGGGCCAAGATTTCTAAGAGAAGGCAAACAAGGGAAACACTCACCTTCCTTCAACCAAGGGCACCTTAAGATCTTAGAGAAGTAGAAATCAAGCGAAAGGATGTAAGTATCCCCTCGCCTGCAGTGTAATAGTTCTTGAATGTGGTATCCTTTAACATGTTGTAAACAAAAACCTAGGGTTTTTGTTCTTGTATGTTTCGGCCACCCCCCTTAGGGGAAGGCCTTGTTTTCTTTTGTTACATGATTAGACCCTTGATACTTAGGGAATATGTGTATATTGATTTCCTTCATGATAGTTGAACAAAAGGGAAGAAGAACTAGGGTTTTGGTTCTTGTAAGATTCGGCCACCCCCTTAGGGGAAGGCCTTGTTCTCTTTTGTTACATAATTAGACCCTTGGAACTTAGGATATATGTATATGTGTGGTTTATGCAAATGTTGTGAACAAAACCTAGGGTTACACCCTTATGTAGGTTTCGGCCAACACCCAAGAAGGGACCTTGGTTACCCCTTGATGCATGTGAAGACCCCTTGGAATTTAGAGTATACCTATATGTTGTGTCCCTACATTTTTGTGATAGCAAAACCTAGGGTTTTGAACTTGGATGGGTTTCGGCCAAGGCTTAGAAAAAGGGGTTAGTGAGGGTTGAATTATCCTACAATATATCCATGTTTAAGATAAGTATACAAGGTGTTTGAATAAATGTATGTGTGAATGATTAATGCAAAAGTCCTAATATTTCCCTACTCTTGATGTTTCGGCCAACCCACTAGGACTAGGGTTTGTAAAGGTCAAACTACCCTATGATATATGTTTATGGTTGGGGATGATCATATGTATATGTATGTGGTGTTAAATGGAATGGTTGATAAGGAAACCTTAATTGTTAGCATGCTTTGATATGTTTATGTATGAGGTGTTTAAATGAGATGTCTGATTGAAATCTTAATTGATAGCATGCTACCACTTTCTACGATATGAGTATGACCTATGTGACTAAAGCTTGTCAGGTCTAAGGTAGGGTAAGTGGTTGAAATATGATGCATGATGAAATATGATGAACATGTATGAAATGTGATGTATATATGAACATGTATGACATATGATGCATGTATGAATATGTATGAAATATGATGAATATATGAACATGTATGACATATGATGCATGTATGAACATGTATGAAATATGATGAATATATGAACATGTATGAAATATGATGTATGTATGAGCATGCCTTATAGCCCATGGGGTACATTTATGAAATTGCATGTGATATGTTAAAATGCTTAAATGGATACTCAAATAAGTATGGGATCAAGAGCACCCCTTATGTTGTGTGGTGTGTCCCTACGGGATCATGAGCACCCTTGAAGAGTGGTGTGTCCCATAAGAGTGAATATGGAGTATCCCTTAGCATATATGTAACAGCATGATAAGTATTTTACTTTTAAGTTGTGTACCCGACTCGGAAGGGGGTCGTTAAATAAATCCGGGGTGCATGTTAACGTGGCTTCGGTAGGACGGAAGGGTCCTGCTCTAATGAATTGGTGGCTTGCTACCCCAATTCATTAGGGAACGCGCAATAGTTTCCGCGCGATAGTTGGTACACAACAGGGCCCAATATGATATGGATGTATTTTTAAGTAATACCATTATGGAATTGTTTTGAAAACATTCATTGAAAACATTTGTTAAATGTGAAGAATATGCTTATGGTACTTGATACTGCATGCTTAGAAACTTAGATGTTTAATATGCTTTGATGAACTTATGCTTATGATTGAATTTGTGTACATGTTATATTCTTTTGCACGGATTTTGCGAGTAGGACAGGATCCTTACTAAGCATTGTGCTTACTAGTTTATGTGTTATCTTATGCTGCAGATAACACTTAAATGGAAGGAAGAGGTAGGAGGCTGAAGATGTGTGGGGTGGTGGCTCGGGAAGAAAGACTTTTTATATCTACTTTATTATGCTCATGTTTATGTTCCTTAACAAGGAATGTTAGTGACTAGGATTATATTATGGTGTGAAACAATATGTGAACCTATCATGTTATTTAATGTCACTTGATAATTTTTGCAAGCATGCTTAGTACCTAGTTCTCTTAAGTCCTTGCATTGTTGTTATAATGTCATGTTAGAAGATAGAAAAAAAAATATTACTATATGATTGAATGTACGTAACCCCGCCCCGAGAGTAGATATAAGGGCGGGCGTTACAATCATCTGATTAGAGAGATTATAAGTAGGAATGATATACAAATTGAGAAAATTCCCACTGAAAGGAATTTAGCGGATCCTTTAACTGAGGCCTTGCCTCAAAGCAAGTTTGAGGGTCATGTTAGAGCCTGTGGTATTGGATACCGTAGCGATTGGCATTAGGCCAAGTGGGAGTTTGTTAGTGATATGAGAAAAATGTCCTAAGGCAATCGCCTTATGATTGTAATCATTTATTTTAATAAATGAATATTCACTATTTGAGTATACATGTTTATGTATTTGATTGAGATCTTAAACTCATTTACTGAATGTCCGCAATACAATTCACAACATGAGAGAATTTGTGATGAATTCACAACTAGTGATTATCTCTACATGTGCAATTGTGAAGTATTGAAATTGTCCCTAGTCGATGAATTGATAAATATGGACACTATCAATTCTGTTGAGACTAGCATGGGTTTTCTCTAATCAGCTGATTCTCGCTGGCTGGTGACATTGAGATGTCCAGAGATAAACATGAATGCTAGTTAAGGGAACTAGTTCATTGGAGTGACTGGCTGTAAAATTTCATATGGTAGTCTATATATAGATATGTCAATGAAGTTCTTACTGCAGCTTAAGTGCGATGTTCCTTTGACTTGCGGTGTTCAAGTCATCTTGGTCATGGAGACTTATACTTTGACATCTTAAGCAAGTATCTCCAAGGAGGTGTGGACCCAGGATGATTGGGTATAAGCCGAAGTGTCCGAAGATATTTGAACAGCCTACAAAGGATTCACCACTCCTTGCGAGGAGATGTATACCCAAGGCCTATCGTCGGATTGTTACTCGAAGCCTCTGGCCAGAGAATGACATGTTCAGAGTATGAAACTCTTAAATACATGAGAGTAATTAGAATCCGTAGGACGAGAAAACGTTACTTGGGTGACGTAGTCAGCCTAGTGGGGACTGACACACATAGACCATGTCCTGAACCAAGTGGGTGTAAGATGGTGAAGGGAATGGGGCACGATTCATTATAGCTGCTGAAGGGTTTCAGAATAGTTTCTGAGGTCAACCGTTGATCTTTCGATTAATTGAGGATCATGATGTACTACTAGGTGTCACTCATGATCGTTCTATAATTAGTTAATTATAGACGGCCATCATAAATCGAAAGCCTATTTAGTCACACGCACTACGAGTAATCCGAGGGATTTAAAACAAGTTGAAAATTAGATTTTCCAATCAAGAGAGATTAGGTATGGTTGAGCCAAACGATAAGTCGAATCTGAATTTATCAGAGATGCATCGGAAGAGTAAAATGGCTAAGTTTTTTGAAGACTTAATAGATGAATTAAATGAGTTTAATTCATTGGGGCGTGGCTTGGATGGGCTGGCCAAAGAGGGTCTCCGTCCTCTTTGCTTGGCCGGCCACAACAAAGGAAGAGAACCATGTTTTTAGTTCAATTTATAAAATAAACCAATTGTGTGGTTTGTTTTATAAAATTATGGATGATATAAATTTTTATATAATAAACTAAGGTTTGGTTTATTTTTCATGGAAATTAAAATGAACCATGGATTGGTTTATTTTATTTTATAAAATCAATCATGGATTGATTTACCATGATAAGAAAATTTATTCCATAAGAAAAAAGGAGACTTGGTCGGTTTTTATCATGAATTAAAATATGATAAAACTTGGCATGATGGAATAAGTCATAGAAAATTTATTCCATAAGAAAAAAGAGACTTGGTGGTTGAGAGGCCACTATATAATGGACCCAAGGCAAGGCTTGGAAATCAATCGAAGTATTCTTGCCTGGGCTCTCTCCCTCTCCTCCCTTCTTTCTCTTGGTCGGCCACAAGGCTCTTCTCCCTTCTTCTTGTCGTGAGCACAAGGAGAAGCACCGAGGTGACAAAGTTCTTCCGTTGGGACGATCTTCCTCTCCGGCCATTATCACCTTGGGATTGGGCGCAAGTCATCTTCCTCCTTCTCGCCGGAATTGTGATTCCGGCCAACCTTGGTAGTGAGTTTTTTCGATGTGATTACTTCTCTCTTGGTTTTCTTGTCGCGTTCTCGGAGAATCTAGTAGTTCTCGAGAACACGAAACTCGTGGCTTTGGGAAGTCATCCCGAAGATACTTGGCATGGACGCGAATAGAGGCGGAGCTTCCGAGGGACGCTTACGGTTGGATCTCGTCCCTTCCTTCGAGTTACGCGAGGTAATACGTAAATTAGTTTACGTTTCTGCAAAATTTTAAATATATGATCATGTCTACACAAGATAATGTTGCATGCTTAGATGTATGGTTAAATAATTTGAGAAATTATTTATGCTAAACCTTCCGCTACACGTAATTAATTTTAAAATTACGAACCCGCATCCATGTCATCATGCACCCGGTCCCAACAACCGCCGACCAGCTTCGATGATCTATTGGGGTGGTCTGTCATGCATGTCAATGTGGAGGAGGTACAGGTAGAGTTTGGCTTTCGTTTTCCTCTTCCTGCTTTTTTCATGGCCATCTCTGAGTATTTTGATATCCCCTTACACCAAATGGCTCCCAATACCTTTGCTCAGATAAGCGGGGCATTTATCCTTTTCAAACTTTTCAACATACCCTTGACCTCTCACTTCTTCCACTTTGTTTTTCTCCCGAACATTGCTTCTAGAGGGGTACTTAGCTTTACCGCTCGGCTCGGCCATAAGTTTATCGGAAGACTCCCTTCCTCCCATAAGGGATAGAAGGAGCGCTTCTTTTTTATTAGGCTTTCCGAGTGTCCCTTCTGCCCGACTCGCTGGCAAGAAGACCTACCCTCTCATATGGACCTGGGCAACTTCCAACAGGACCAGGGGTATCAGTGGGCGAAAAGCGTTTTTGCTGAAATGGAGTTCCACGGCCGCAACCTGGTTCAGTGTGAAGAACTCCTGTATTAGGCTGGGATTAGTTCCAAAGCCACCAGTCTTAGCCATAGCCTCAGTAAGCTCAATATTTCATTAAACGCTCATCTATTCTAACTGATGCTTCATTATTTTTGTGTTACAGGGAACATCATGTTATCCCGGGCCATGAGCAAGCTCCTTAAATGGGAGATGACAGACGAGCAGGCCCTCACACCTCCTCCAACTCCTACTGACCTAGTGACCTAGCATTCTGAAGGCCCTGAGTAGACGTAGAACCAAGGGCAAACTACCTCAAAGTTGCCTAATGCTCAGGGAGTTGATCTCTCTCTCCTATTCCCATTTGGACGGGAGGTGATGATGAGGAACCTGTAGCTGAGGTTCTTCCGTCGACAACCGAGCTGACTGAAAGAGTAGACTCCCTCACTGCCGAGTGAAGACGACTGAAAGAGCAGACTCCCTCAGGCCCTCACCTATCAGATTAAGGACCAGACAGGCCAACTAGAAAAGCAAGAAACAATGATACAAGCTACTACAAAGCACACATCTGACCTGGACCTCGAGTTGGCCAAGTCGCGTCTCCTAACCACCTCCAAGCAGCTCAAGGAGGTACAAGCCGCTCGAGATCAAATATCCTCGGAAGAGGTCGAGCTAAAAACTGCCCAGGACCGAGCTTCAGAAGAACTGAAGACCTACAACATTAACGAGGAGTCCCTGCAAGCAGAGACAGAGGCGGCGTTCAAGGCCAAATTCCTCCAATCTGAGGAATTTAGTGACCTTTTGTCCGTTCAAGTGCTGAGGCGGCTGAAGCAGGGCTTCAATGGAGCGTTCAGCAACTTCGGCAGGCTGATGCACTGAAATCGGACGCCGACCTGAGCTTCCTCAGCCTCGGTCACACCTGGGAGGAACTACCGCCTGAGGAGAAGGAGCTGTAGACTATCTCTTTTTTTTCTTTTGTAGTTTGCATTTTCCTTTCTTTTTGAATGTACTCCAATGTGTAAGTTCAAATGAAATATTTTTATCTTCTGCACCACTTTCTTACTTGGTTCATTATCTACACCTTGTTCTTTGGTTTATGCGTTCTAATTATGTCACATATTGCTTCTCGCCCATCGACGTATAGACTTCATTACACCTGTGAAGTCTAGTGTTAAGGAAGAGACAAGGACTTGGTGTGTTGTTATTTTCCTGTGCTGACAAGAATAGGACACGGTATCTTCAGCACCTCGGCTAGGCTTATATATCTTGGGTATCGTTGGCACCTCAAGATGGTATGAGCCTCCACTGCTCCCGGACGGGCATCCTCAGTACCTCGGCCAGGTTT
This sequence comes from Boesenbergia rotunda, assembly GCA_024364735.1. Taxonomy (NCBI): domain Eukaryota; kingdom Viridiplantae; phylum Streptophyta; class Magnoliopsida; order Zingiberales; family Zingiberaceae; genus Boesenbergia; species Boesenbergia rotunda. Next base: position 95,621 of record JAGFNQ010007878.1, read on the forward strand.
ACACATTTCGGGCATAATTGACACCACGAGATGGTAGGATATTGGGATGCTCCCGATCGAGCATCCTCGACGCCTCGACCAGGTCAACACATCTCAGACTTTCTCGACACCACGAGATGGTAGGATCTTGGGTTGCTCCTATCCGAGCATCCTCAGTACCACGGTCAGGTCTACACATCTCGGGCATCCTCGGCATCACAAGAAGGTAGGATCTTCGATTGCTCCCGACCGGGCATCCTTGGCTCCTCGGTCAGGTCTACACATCTCGGGCATCCTCGGCACCATGAGATGGTAGGATCATGGGGTTCTCCTGACCGATCATCCTCAGCACCACAGCTAGGTCTACACATCTCGGGCATCCTCGGCACCACGAGATGGTAGGATCATCGGCTACTCTCGGTTGGGCATCCTTGGCTCCTCGGCTAGGTCTACACATCTCGGGCATCCTTGACACCACGAGATGGTAGGATCTTTGGCTACTCTTGGCCAGGCATCCTCAGCACCACGGCCAGGTCTACACATCTCGGGCATCCTCGACACCACGAGATGGTAGGATCTTCGGCTGCTCCTGGCCGGGCATCCTCGGCGCTTGGCTAGGTCCACACATCTCGGGAATTCTCGTCACCACGAGATGGTAGGATCTTTGGCTGCTCTCAGCCGGGCATCCTCGGCACCACAGTCAAGTCTACACATCTCAAGCATTCTCAGTACCACGAGATGGTAGGATCTTTGGCTGCTCCTGACCTGGCATCTTCAGCACCACGGCCAGGTCTACACATCTCGGGCATCCTCGACACCACAAGATGGTAGGAAGTTGGGTTCTTGTATTTGGTCTTGGTGAGACATTTCTTTTGTTTCTTTAATTACTCAAACTACAAAAAAGTACAAGTAGGCATACAAATACATGTATTGCTCACATGGCTCACCGAGTGTGATACGGCTAGAGGTGACTTGCGTTCCAGGGCCTCTCCAGTCTTTTTTCCTTCAGCATCTTGCAAGTAATAGCTCCCTCTTGCTAGATTTTTGATAATGATGTAAGGTCTGCTCCATTGAGGCTCAGTCTTTTCGGCGTCGTCGACTGGTTTGGTTCTTTTCCAAACCTTATCTCTAACTTGGAAAGTCCGAACAACAACTCGGCGATTGTACACTTGCTGCATACGTTGTCGGTACACAACTAGTCGTGCAACAGCTTTGTCCCGCACTTCTGTCACCAGATCTAGGTCGATAAGTCGTTCCTGATCATTATCTTCCTTGTCGTAGTGTTGTCGTCGGATGTCTCATCGCCTATTTCCACAGGATCACCGCTTCTGCTCCATACACCAAATTGAAGGGACTCTGACCGGTCCCTTCTTTGGGTATGGCTTGGCAGGTTTCTTAAGCAAATACTTGGTCGTCCTTGAGAGACCTCTCCATGTCTACGGATTAAAAAATTTAATCTAAATGAAGATCTCCCAACGACCATCTCGTCATCGTATCGTTCGGTTCGAATTACAACTTGGTCAATCACAAAAATCGAGCCTTGTAATTCTCCTAACTAAACGACCGCGGAAAAGACGACGAGTCGATCGCTAGTTTTTGTGTTTATTATCGGGGTCCATTATTTAATTATCTACCATTAATTAACAAATAATTAAACAAGACAATTAAACAAACATGCCATATAAAATGACAAGATAAGAAACTAGAGCCGAGAGAGAAATATACCTCTCTTTAACTCGTAGCCTTCTACCTTATGTCCCTTCCCTCCCGGACATCGTGTGGGCGACGAGCTACTGAGAACCGAGATCATCAAGGTGCCAAAAGACCTTCTTCTTCAACTAGTCGAAACCCTAACCCTAGGGTTAGGAACCGCCAGCCCTTGCTTCCCTCTCCCTTGCGTCGCCGGCCACCGCAAGCCACCACAACCTCGCCGGCCCAGCAGCAGACCTCGAGAGGATGATGAAGAAGATGAAGAAGGAGAAAGGAGTCCTTATTCCCACCTCAAACCAGCCGAAAAAGCCCTCCTCCTCCAAGCTTGTGGCGTCGCCTCAAGCCTCTCTTGCACCGCCTCCCACCGGCCGCCGGCCACCCCTCCACCGCCACTGAGCACCACAAAAGGAAGAGGAGAATCCTTCCTTGTCTCTATGAGTCTCGGCCGAGAGTTGGTGGAGAAGGGAAGAAGAAAAGAGAAGGAGAACTCTCCTTCTCTATGCGCTGGTCGGATGCACTAGGAGAGAGAAGAGAGGGAGAGGAGAGAGGCCTAGGGTGTTATATTGGATTAAGCCTTGGTTTCATGATCTCATGGGGTTTATATAGGGCTAAGGTAGGGACCAAGAGGAGTAGTTGTATTTGGCCCACTAATGGATCTAAAACCAATCCATTAATGAAGATCCATTGCACTAAAGGATCTCCATTGAACTTCCTCACCAACCCCCATATTTTCATATGGGCTCCACCTATTACGAGTCATCCATCCCCCCGTGTTTAAGATATCGAATGTCCGTCGATTAATCAAATCCACCTGCAGGGTTTAAAATGATGAACCTTTTGAGCTCATCAAGAGGGCATCATCATCCCGACTCACCAGGACATGGATTCCGTCAATAATCAACGACACACCATATAATTAACATTATTTCCCAACTTACCGGGCCTATCGATTTAGCAGAATAAATCTCACTCATTTGTAAATCAAAGAAATATTTATTAACTATACGTGTCCGTTATTAAATTGGGATTTAGGGATTGTGTTGGATCGGAGTAAATCGATAGAGGGGAGGTGAATATCTATCTTAAATTTTTCGGACGATTAAGAGAAATTACGCAGCGGAAAACATGAAAGCAATCGCTAACAATCTTTCTTTTTACTTGGTTCAGAGTCACAGTCGGCACCTACTCCGAGGCCCACGGTCCTTAACCGTTTACGATGGGCAATTCTATATTCGTAAAAATGTTTACAAGTTTGAGTACAAAAATATAGAACTGAAGGTGAAAATTACAACACTTTACGAAATGAAATTTTACCGACGACCGGAGTGGATGAATGTTCGAAGCAGCAGGTCGTCATCGGCGCTTGAATCGTGAGTTCGGAGTTAGTCGGAGCGTAGCGCTTGAACGAAAGTGTTGAGAGCGTAATGAGCGAGTTGTCTTGAAGCCTTGGGGGTGAACCCCCTTTTATAGTTGTCTCCTGGGCGCCTGTGTTGAAGGGGGCGCCTACACGTGGCCTCTCCTGCGCTAACTCTAATCCGCAGGCTCGGTCAGCGCTTATCCCCTTCATTGAGGCACCTGAGCTGTCTGGGGCACCTGTGTTAACACAGGCGCCTAGCTTGACTTGGTCCAAAGGCTTTTGTGGCAATTTGCTTCGATGGCTTGGTTTTGCCTTGCACTGGGGTGCATGTATCCTTACAGGTGCCTAGCCCAGTGAGGCGCCTCCTTCCAATGAGGTGCCTGAGCTGCAAAAACACAGTCCCTTCGTTTCCTGCAACCAGGGTTAGTTCCAAAACACAAGAAGCAAATATATATGATATGTTAGACATTATTTACAGCCTAAGCTGTCTTGATTCTGACTTTGGGTCTCCCAAATGGAACCCTAGGTCGAACCGACACCTAATGTTCCTTCCTACGGGGAACGCGTCCTCACCTACTCCTCTCGGGAGAATTTATCTTTTTGCCAACCGGCTCCTCCGGTTGGACTTTTGCCCAGCTTTACTCACCAGGTCTTCGTGCCCAGTCCGTGACCAGGACTTAGTGCCCAGCTTTACTCACCAGGTCTTCGGTGCCCAGTCCTCGACCAGGTCATAGTGCCCAGCTTTACTCACCAGGTCTTTGGTGCCCAGCCCTCGGCCAGGTCTTAGTGCCCAGTCCACGACCAGGACTTATTGCCCAACCTTATGTCACGACTTAGTTGCCCAGCCCGCGGCCAGGACTTAGTGCCCAATTCTTAGAACTAGGACTTCGTGCATAGTGTTCCTAGGACTTTTCCTGCACACTTGAGTAACATCGTTAGAGCACCAATAATACTTAACTTTGAACCCTTTGCCAATATCAAAACAATGTTCGAAATAATCCTATGTAAAATAATGTCAAGAAGTATGAGAATTTCAAAGTAACAAAATTTTGAAAGAATGAAGATTTGATGCTCAAAAATAAAGTTGGAATCAAGTGTATATTCTTACTGAGTTTATGCATGATAAGCAACAAAAAAATCTTAAAATATTTAATCAATAAGTTCAGGTTCAGAACATTTAACCACTTATTTTTGATTCCATGTATGATTTTAAGTTTAATCATGGGTCAAAATGTCTATGTTCAGAACTTTTAGCCACTTAATCCTCAAGTTATAGGCGAATAAAAAATTTCTTAAGTAGAGAGACTTTTGAAAGAGTTTTCTAAAAGTCGTATTTTTGACAATATTTACACTTAAGTAATAAGCACCAAAACAAACTAAGTATTCTTTCTCAGAATATATTTTAACAAATTCTAAGTACTTAAGAAAGAAAATTTGAACATCTAAGTACTTTAGAAAATAAGCATAGTGTATTTTCAAAAGTGTTTTTTTTAAAAGGATAGTGTTATTTGAGAATATAATTTTTTTAACCTTCTAACACTTCTTTTAATTTGAACTCCCCCTAAACCTGACACAGTCCTAGGAGGCTTGTTGACCACAAGTTAATCCTCCTCTGAGTCTTAGGGTTTGATTCAAACCAAAAAGAAAAAAACTAAGTTTAAAACAACTTTTGAAAACTATTTTGTTTTAATGGTTTGAAAAACAAATTCTTCTTTTTCTCTTTCCTTTTGAAAAAGTTAATATAAAGTACTTGGAAAGAAGAAATTCTATATTTAAAATAATTTCCAAGAGAGAAACAAAACACACTTAAGTCCGAAAAATATATAAATATCAAATCCAGACTGCAGACATTTTTCTAAAAAAACATCCTAAGTAATACCCAAGGTGACTCTTGCAACACTTATTTTTTAAGAATAAATTGATTGTCTAAAAGAAGTTCTTTGTATAGAAATGTTTACAAACATTAAATAGTTTTCAGGTAACTTTTAGATCCTAAGCATCTCACCCATTTCTAAGTGACAAAACAGGGTAATCTTATCCTTTTTGTGAGATGCATTAATTTTATCCTTTGATTTTAGATCAAGACTATGATTTGATTGAAGCTTATGTTAGATTTAAATTTATCAAATAGTAAATAAAAAATGAGTTTCGGTAATTGACTTCCAAGTATTGGTGAGGCACAGAGGCCTTCTTTGGTCGTAGCCTTATTGGATTAACAACCCTTTCCTTGACAAAGTCTTTTACTTAAAATTCATTTTCAAATTACTTCTTGAAAAAATTTTGGTCTAACTAGTTTAGGATTTGGATCGGTAGCTTCGGCTAGTTCCACCAACTAAACAGACCAAGTAGGATACGCCTTACCCCACTTGACCCTTTTAGAAGGGTTTCCCTAACGTACTATCATCTCACCTCCACCTAATACTATGTTGTTCAAATTTCAATCTAGTCAAGTCCTTATTAACCATTTCTAGTCCTAAAAAAAATTAAGTAAAATCATAATGAGGGGTAATTTCTGGATTTTCTAAGTTAGTAAGATTATTAATTAGTTTTTCTAGTATATCAATTTTAATTTTCAAAGTCTCATTTTTTTGTCTTAACATTTTGAAATTTGAATTTATTAATATACATGATTTAATTAAGTTACTTAGGCATGTGTCCATATCTAAATTTGACCAACAGTGATTAAGTAAACTATCAGCATTCATTGTAAAGAGTGGATTTTCATATAAATTAAAGTTACCCATCTTGGTAGGTTGTCCTGGATCTTTGGCTCTTCTATCTGTGTATTCATCTTTGTAATGCCCAAACTCCTGGCACTTGAAGCATTGGATGCGACTTTTGTCCTTTCGTGCTCTTGGAACTGGTTCCTTTGTCGTCGTTGGTGGTGTCGTTTGTATCTTACGAGTAGGACACTTACTTTTGTAGTGCCCTCTCTCCCTGCATGTGTAACAAATTATTTGATTTTTAATATTTGAATTTACACTTTTACCTTTTGATTCCTCATTGGGAATCTCCCCCTTGATTCTTGCCGTCTCAGATCTAGACTCATCTTCTGACTCTGGTTCGGATTCGGCTTCGAAATCGGGTTCAGGATCTCTCTCGGCTTCTTGTGCTTGCACTGAGAGTGCAAGATAGCTTACTTGATCTTTTTCTTCTTCGTTCGATTCCTCCAATGATTCGGACGTCGCACCTTCTAAGACCTCAATATCGGAGCTCTCTTCATGTAGGTTGATTAGCTTCTCCCACATCTCTTTGGCACAGTTGAAGGATTCGATCCGCTTCAATTCTTCTTTGGTCAGGCCACATTGTAAGATTATTGTTGCCTTAGCATCTGTCTCGATCTTCCTCAGAGTTGGTTCGTCCAATTTGTCCCAGGCGATCGATATTCCATCTTCTGTAGGGAAGGAGAACCCCGTTTGGATTATCAACCATAAATCCAGATTGGCCTTCAGGTGGGATTCCATTAGACTTTTCCAAGTTCTGAAATCCTCGCCAGAGAATAGGGGTGGACGGGTATTGTTCCACTCTTGGTTGGCCATTGAATATAAACCTCGTACACAAAAGAAATAACAAAAATGTACCAAGACTTGGTCTTGGATTAGTAATGCGGGAGAGAGAAAAAAAACTAGCTCAAAAGGTGTTGCATGAATTTTGAGGTAAAATAATAATAAAATAATAAAAAATTTATGACAAATTTTTTGAAAAATGTCGGCTTTATCAATTCTGATTAATGATGAAAAAATAAGACTTCAATGTTGGGAAAAAAATTTGCTCGAATTAAGGTAGCACAAATTTTGAGAAAAATATTTTTTAAAAAAATTATGACAAATTTTTAAAAATTGATCGTTATATCGATTCTGACTTATGGTGAAAAAATAAGAATTCAAAATTGAGTCACCCGATTGAGTCACCACGCACAAATAATATTTATTTGAAATAAAAAGCGAAAAATCCGAAAAAAAATCTCAAACTAGTGGTTGCACCAAGATTGAGTCGCCCGCTCTGATACCACTTGTTGGATCGGAGTAAATCGATAGAGGGGCGGGTGAATATCGATCTTAAATTTTTCAGACGATTAAGAGAAATTACCCAGCGAAAAACACGAAAGCAATCGTTAACAATCTTTCTTTTTACTTGGTTCGGAGTCGCAGTCGGCTCCAACTCCGAGGCCCACGGTCCTTGACCATTTACGATGGGCAATTCTATATTCGTAAAAATGTTTACAAGTTTGAGTACAAAAATATAGAACTGAAGGTGAAAATTACAACACTTTACGAAATGAAATTTTACCGACGACCGGAGTGGATGAATGTTTGAAGCAACAGGTCATCGTCAGCGCTTGAATCGTGAGTTCGGAGCTAGTCGGAGTGCAGCGCTTGAATGAAAGTGTTGAGAGCGTAATGAGCGAGCTGTCTTGAAGCCTTGGGAGTGAACCCCCTTTTATAGTCGTCTCCTGGGTGCCTGTGTTGAAGGGGGCCCCTACACGTGGCCTCTCCTGCGCGAACTCTAATCCGCAGGCTCGATCAGTGCTTATCCCCTTCTTGAGGTACCTGAGCTGTCTGGGGCACCTGTGTTAACACAGGCGCCTAGCTTGACTTGGTCCAAAGGCTTTTGTGGCAGTTTGCTTCGACGGCTTGGTTTTGCCTTGCACTGGGGCGCCTGTATCCTTACAGGCGCCTAGTCCAGTGAGGCATCTCCTTCCAATGAGGCGCCTGAGCTGCAAAAGCACAGTCCCTTTGTTTCCTGCAACCAGGGTTAGTTCCAAAACACAAGAAGCAAATATATATAATATGTTAGACATTATTTACAGCCTAAGTTGTCTTGGTTCTGACTTTGGATCTCCCAAATGGAACCCTAGGTCGAACTGACGCCTAATGTTCTCTCCTACGGGGAACGCATCCTCACCTACTCCTCTCTGGAGAATTTACCTTTTTGCTAACCGGCTGCTCCGGTTGGACTTTTGCCCAGCTTTACTCACCAGGTCTTCGTGCCCAGTCCGTGACCAGGACTTAGTGCCCAGCTTTACTCACCAGGTCTTCGGTGCCCAGCCCTCGGCCAGGTCTTAGTGCCCAGTCCACGACCAGGACTTATTGCCCAACCTTATGTCAGGACTTAGTTGCTCAGCCCGCGGCCAGGACTTAGTACCCAATTCTTAGAACCAGGACTTCGTGCCTAGTGTTCCTAGGTCTTTTCCTGCACACTTGAGTAACATCGTTAGAGCACCAATAATACTTAACTTTGAACCATTTGCCAATATCAAAATAAGGTTCGATATGGTACTTCCGACACCAACAGATTGTACTCCATAACAAATCCGAGGTCTAATTTAATTATCAAGTTAGTACAAATTGGATGACCTCTGATTTTGGTCCTGCTCAATGCACACAAAGCACATTAGTGTAATTCTATGGTCAAGACAAACCACACCTAATTACACTACAACTATCCCGATGGTTTGTCCAATTCCATCTCGGCTGTGAGCCTCTGCTTATACTAGGCAAGGGACTGATAACATGATCTTCCGTGTGTCACCACACATCATGTTATGTACAATGCAAGGTAAAGGACTTTTATGCATATACTAATATAAATACGCATCTAGTGTTGTTGTGATTCTCTTTTCAAAATATAGATGATCTTATATATAAAAAAGAACAAGTCTTTTAGTATACACATCTATCACCTCCGACATGGTCCAGCTTTATCTTGAGCCCTCTAATGATCTCCCGGTTGACCACTTCTGCCTGGACGTTGCCTTGAGGATAAGCGACTGAGGTGAAGAATTGGTGAATACCTAGTCCTTTAAACCACTCTCTGTGTTTGCTCCCTACAAACTATCTGTCATTATTCGACATCAATTTATAAGGAATGTTATACCTGCAAACTATATCCTTCCATAGGATCTTCATCATGGTGTCCTCCGTGATATGCGCAAGCGGCTCAACCTCAACTCATTTGGAGATGTAGTCGACCAATACTAATAGGTGTAAGATCGTTGATGGTTGCTAGAGGGGGGTGAATAGCAATTTCTCGGTTTCTTTCTCTACAAGAAGGTTAGCACAATACAAGCAAAACAATAAACAATATAAAAACAATGCTAACACAGAGATTTACTTGGTATCCACCCTTAAAGGTGACTAATCCAAGAATCCTTCGGTGGATCACTCCCCGGATACCGTCCGGCTAGCCCTTGTCGCTCCTTGTGGGCGGAGAATGCTCGCCACAACACCTCGACAATATCTGAGCCCTTAGACTACTATTTGGCCTTTAACCAAAGCCAAATTCGTCGAAGATCCCAGCCAAAACGAAGCCCTCTTAAATAGAACTTACCTTCTGTTTGGCCGGCACCAGTCGACTACCCCCACTCAAATTCGACCATTGACACCCAACGTTCGAATTCTGGGTGCTACCAGTCGACTACTCCCAGGGCAGTCGACTGGTCTCGGGTCAAAAACCTTCTGTGAGTTTATGTGCTTGCTGGCAGTCGACTGTTATATCCCCAGTCGACTGCCCAGCTCACAAACACACTCCTACTCACTCCGAAGACCCTCCTCCTCACGTGCCTTTAGGTACACTCCCTTGGCTTGTCTCTTGAAGTCCTCTTCCACCGGCTATCGTCCATCGGATGCACACACAAGCCTTCCCTTGGCTTGCCTCCATGCCACCCTTCACGTGTGCCCTTGAAGTCCACTTCCCGGCTTGCCCTTGGAGTCCTCCTCCCTCAGCTCTTGTCCCTTCGTGACTTTAGCTGACTCTTCACCAGTAGCCTTGACTGTTGCCTTCGCGCCCTATTCATCTTCGGCTCCCATCCCTCGGATGAACACAAGCCTCCAGCTTGTCTCCATGTCATCCTTCGCGCATGTCTCGAAGTCCGCGCCCCTCGGCTCATCATCCCTGCTATACCAAGGTCCCTCGGGTGCACACAAGCCTCCAGCTTGTTCCATGCCAGCCTTCACCGTACGGAAGCCGTCCAGCCAAGTCAATATGTGTAACCTGCACATCCTGCACACTTAACATACACATATTAGATCACAAGGGAAAACTTAACTTAAACCCTTTACCCAAACATCAAAACAAATGGTCACACCGAACCATAGATTGCCTCAACAATAGGAACTTCTTTACTGAGATCCGATCGGGAAAGGACCCACAATATCCATTTCCCATTGATCGAAGGGGCATGAGAAAGTGGAGGCTTGAAGTAGTTCGGTCGGGCGATGAGTGATATGTTGATGCTTTTAACAAGTTTCGCACTCGGCAACAAATTTGATAGCATCTGCTTGCAGTGTGGGCCAAAAATATCCGGCCAAAATAATCTTTCTATCAATGGATCTCCACCTAATATGACTTCCACATATGCCTTCGTGAACCTCCCGCATAATGTAATCAACCTCCCCTGGAACAATATACTTGACCAACGGTTGGGCAAATGCTCTTTTATATAACTGCTCTCCGACCAGCATAAATCTGCAGCCCTACGATAGAAGAGCCAAGCTTACTTATCACTCATCGACACTATTTCACTGTGTAGGAACTCCACATAGGGTTCTCTCCAGTTAGATAATACAGTGTCAACAGTTTCTTCTTCGATTTGAGCCACGGCTCCTTCCAGAGTGCTAGGCTCTTCCAGCGTCCATAGTGCAAGGGAGCTTGCAAATTTGGCTAGCTCATCTGCCTTGACATTATTATCTCGAGATATCTTTTGTAAAACAACTTCAGTGAAAGAATACCTTAGTTGCTCATATATGGTCACATACCTCTGCAGGTGCTCATTTTTAACTTCGAACTCTCCTTTTAGCTGCTGAGCTACGAGCTGAGAATCCGAGTGCAAGATAACCCGAGCTGCTCCCACTTGCTTGGCAGCTTGGAGCCCCGCTAGGATCACCTCATATTCGGCTTCATTATTGGTGGCTCAGAATTTGAGCCGGATAGATAATTACAGTACATCTCCTCTGGGAGAAATCATCAGAACCCGAGTTGGGTATGGCTTGGTGGGTTTCCTAAGCGGATACCTGGTCGATCCGAGAGACCTCTCTATGCATACGGATTAAAAAATTTAACCTGAATAGAGAGTCGTTTCCCATCGATCGTCTCGTGCCGTATCGAACGATTCAAATTGCAACTTAGCCAATTACCAAAATTGGTCTTGCAATTTGCTCGACCGTTCGACCGCGGAAAAGGCGACGAGTTGATCGCCGACTTTTGTGTTTATGGTCGGGGTCCAGTTAAATAATTATTGACTATGATTCACAATCAAAATAATTAAATAACAAATATGAAATGACGAGGCAATTGAATAAGGTACAAATAACGTAACGAAATGAGCCAAGGAAGAATATACCTTCCGTTACCTTACGATCTTCTACCGTATAACCCTCCCCTCTTGGACGTCGTGTGGGCGACGATCTACCAAGAACTGTGGTCACCAAGTTGATCCCTTCTCCTTGCGCCAACCAATCCCTTATCAAAAGGATACCGCCGGCTGCTCGCTTGGAGAAACAAGTTACTGTTCTGCTCCAAGAAAATTGCCGAGACAATTTTCCTCCCTTCTCTCAAGAAATTGCCGTAAGGCAATTGTCTTCCTCACCTCCACAGGTTGCGCAAGCAACCTTCTTCTCCAAGTTAAAAGTTGCGCACGCCTCACGTCCACCGGTTCCTCTCGGATGATTTGCAAGCAATGCAATTTATAGGAGACGGAGAAAGATTAATTGCATGTAGTTAATTTTAGAAGAAACGCATGCTGTTAATTCTCCTGAATTAATTCGCATGAATTAATTCTCCGTGGAGGCTGCATGCGTTAATTCTCTAATTGGAGAATTTCGGACCTGAGCAAATTAAATTCGCATGAAGCAATTAATTGCCTCGAGCAATTCCTGTTCGATTGCATGAGCAATTAAACAATTAATTGCCTTGAGCAATTCCTGTTTGATTGCATGAGCAATTAAACAATTAATTGCTTGCTCCTGGAGCAATCAAAATGTGTGGAGAAGAAAGTTGTTCGGCGCCGCCCACTGTGAGGGAGAGGAGAAGAGAGACTAGGGTTTTCTTGTGTTCTTTCAGATTAATCCATCAACCATCAACTTGGTTCCATGCCACCATGGGGTATATTTAGGGCTACGATAGGGACCATGAGGAGGAGTTGGATCTTGGCCTGCTAATGGACCCAGTCCATTAATGAGGATCCATTCCACTAAAGGGCCCTCATTGAATTACCTCACCAACCCCCATATTTACATATGGGCTCCACTTATTACAAGTCGTCTATCCCCCCGTGTTTAAGATTTTGAATGCCCGTTAATTAATTAAATTACTGACAATTTAAATTAATTAACTTCTGGATCCTTGACTAGTACCACTCGACCTTATCATCATGCCGGATCAAATCCACCTGCAGGGTTTAGCATGATGAACCTTTCGAGCTCATCAAGGGGGCATCATCAACCCGACTCACCAGGACACGGATTCCGTCAATAATCAACGGCACATCATATTATTAATATTATCTCCCAACTTACCTGGCCTATCGATCTAACAGAATAGATCTCGCCCATTGGTAAATTAAAGAAATAATAGTTAATAATATATGCCCGTTATTATATCGGGATTAAGGGATCGTACTCCATAATAAAATCTGAGGTCCTATCCAATTATCGAGTCAGTACAAATTAGATAGCCTCGTGTTTTGGTCCTGCTCAATGTACTCAAAGCACACTAGTGTAATCCTATGGTCAAGACCAACCACACCTAATTACACTACAACCATTCCGATGGGTTGTCCAATTCCAACTCGGTTGTGAGCCTCTATTTATACTAAGCAAGGAACTGATAACATGATCTTCCGTGTGACACCACACACCATGTTGTCTATAATGCAAAGTAATTGGACTTCATGCATGTACTAATATAAACAGACACCTAGTGTAGTTGTGATTCTCTTTTCAAAATAAAGATGTTCATATATATAAACGAAGCATGTCTTTCAGTATACACATCTAACAATCTCCCACTTATACTCAAAGACTTTGCTGTTCTCTCACAGTCATACATCTGACTCCCATATCCTCCACATGACGATCAAAAACTCTAGCTGGAAGAGCTTTAGTGAAAGGATCTGCCAGGTTGTCCTCTGATGCAATCTTGATGACAGCCACTTCACCTCGCTTTACGATTTCTCGTATCAGATGGTACTTGCGCTCTATGTGTTTACTTGCCTTATGGGCTCGTGGTTCCTTCGAGTTTGCAACTGCACCACTGTTATCACAATAGATTGTGATAGATCTTGGAAAACTAGGAATCACATTCAAGTCCATGATGATGTTCCTGAGCCATACAGCTTCTTTAGCTGCCTCTGAGGCTGCCACATACTCAGCTTCCATGGTGGAGTCCGCTATGCATTTTTGCTTGACACTCCTCCAAACAATGGCTCCACCTCCTAAAGTAAATACAAATCCTGAGGTAGACTTACTCTTGTCCCTGTCTGACTGGAAATCCGAATCTGTATAACCCACAGGGACTAATTGGTCTGCCCGATAAACCAGCATATAATCCCTAGTCCGTCTCAAGTATTTCAATATATGCTTTACTGCATTCCAATGTCCCTGTCCAGGGTTACTTTGATATCTGCTAACCATGCCCACGGCAAAACAGATGTCTGGTCTCGTACACAACATAGCATACATGAGGCTTCCTACTGCCGAAGCATAAGGAACCGCCTTCATTTCCTCTATCTCCTTTGATGTTTTCGGACACATCTCCTTGGATAGAGGAACTCCATGCCTGAAGGGAAGGAAACCCTTCTTGGAGTTTTCCATGCTAAAACGAGCCAGGACAGTGTCAATATATGAAGCTTGGGATAAGCACAACATCCTTTTCTGGCGATCCCTTATGACCTTGATCCCAAGGATGTGTCCCGCTTCTCCTAAGTCCTTCATATCAAACTGTTTTGACAACCAGACCCTTACGTCTGATAACACTTTGACATTGTTGCCAATTAACAAAATGTCATCTACGTAAAGTACAAGAAACACCACTACGTTTTCGTCACATCTCTTATATACACATGACTCATCCGGGCTTTGAATAAATCCATATGACTGGATTACTTCATCAAAGCGAATGTTCCATGATCGCGAGGCTTGCTTCAATCCATAAATGGACCGATTAAGCTTGCATACTAGATGCTCTTTGCCCTTTTCAATGAACCTGCTGGCTGTTTCATGTAGATGGTCTCCTCAAGACTTCCGTTAAGGAAAGCTGTCTTGACATCCATCTGCCATACCTCATAGTCCATATGAGCTGCTATAGACAAGAGAATCCAGATCGACTTAAGCATGGCTACCGGTGAAAAGGTCTCCTTATAATCGATACCCTCTTTCTGAGTATACCCTTTCGCAACAAGCCTAGCTTTGAAGGTCTCAACCTTCCCGTCTGATCCTCTCTTTCTTTTATAGATCCATTTGCATCCAATGGCTTTTACACCATCGGGTAGTTCTACTAGCTTCCAGACCTAATCTATCTCAGAGTTCATTGCCCTTTGCCAAGAATCTGCATCCTTATCTTGGAGGGCCTCGTCATAGGTCCAGGGATCTGGTTCATGTTTACCAGAGACCAAGTCTGACGACTCTCCCAAAAACATGAACCTTTCAGGCTCTCTAACAACCCTCCCACTGCGACGAGGCAACACCTGTGTATCTTCTGTGACACGCGGTGCAGTGACTTGTGGTGTATCCTCTTGTACAATTGGTCCTAAGGTTGGAACGTCCCCTCTTAACTCTTCAAGCATTAGTCTACTCTTGGGCTTATGGTTCATCACATAGTCTTCTTCTAAGAATCTGGCATTCGTGCTAACGATTACCTTCTGATCCTTAGGATTATAGAATAGACCACCCTTCGTTCCTCTAGGATAGCCTACGAACAAACATACCTCCGTACGAGATTCCAACTTATCAGTATCTCCCTTCAGCACATGCGCTGGACTACCCCAAATGCGAACATGTCTTAGACTGGGCTTGCGCCCAGTCCACAGTTCTGTTGGAGTAGAAGGGACTGACTTTGACGGAACCAAGTTCAGTATGTACGCTGCCGTTTCCAGAGCATATCCCCAGAATGAATCAGGTAAGTCTGAATAGCTCATCATTGACCTAACCATTTCCATCAGAGTCCTATTCCTTCTTTCTGCCACACCGTTCTGTTGGGGCGTACCGGGTGCAGTCAGCTGGGACTGAATCCCAGCTTCTGATAGGTAGGTCCTAAACTCTCCAGAGAGGTACTCGCCACCACGATCAGATCGTAGTGTCTTGATACTTTTACCTCGATGTTTCTCCACATCAGCCTTGAACTCCTTGAATTTATCAAAGCATTCAGACTTGCGGCGTATCAGGTAAATGTATCCATACCTCGAATAATCGTCAATGAAGGTGACGAAATATTCAAAGCCACCTCTAGCTTGGATTGACATAGGACCACATAAATCAGAATGAATCAGTTCTAGCACATCTTTGGCCCTGTACCCCTTAGCCTTGAAAGGTCTCTTGGTCATCTTACCTTCTAAGCAAGACTCACAGGTCGGGAAGTCTTCCACCACTAATGAACCCAAGGGTCCATCAGCTATCAACCTCTGAATCCTACTAAGGTTAATATGATCAAGCCTAAGGTGCCAAAGATATGTCTGATTCATCTTAGAAGGCTCCTTTCTCTTATTTAGGTTAGACGATGAGCTATTAACCTCTGTGGGAGTCCTTGGTTCTAGAGTGTATAGATTGCCAATCATAGTACCTGAACAGATAATCTCTCTATTTCTTTTTATAACAACTTTGTTATTGAAAGCAACAGAATATCCATCCATAATTAACTTAGAAACTGAAATCAAATTCTTTCTAAATGTGGGTACATATAAGCAATCTCTCAGAACTAATACTTTATTTCTCTCAAAAGACAAATAAAAAACTCCCACTGAAACTGCTGTCACTTCCGTAGCATTGCCCATATAGACCACGATTTCTCCTTCAGCTAGCCGTCGGGTTTCCTGGAACCCCTGCAGAGTATTGCAGACATGGTCAGTGGCTCCCGTATCTACACACCAGGTATTGGTAGATAGCACCGCTAAACATGTTTCAACGACTAAGCACGAAGAAATACCTTTATCTTGACGACGGGGACAGTCCGCCTTCCAGTGTCCAGTTTGCTTACATGTGAAGCACTTGCCTTTCGGCTTCTTCACGCTAGTCTGATGTCCCTGCGATGTAGCTACCTTCTTGAACCCTCCTTGTTTCTTCTTCTTCTTCTTGCCTTTCGGCATAGAAGAGGAAACCTTCTGAGTCACTAAGGCCTGCGAGTTCTGACGAAAGAGCCCCTCTGCCGACTGGAGTTCTCCCAGGAGTTCCCCCAATGTATACTCATGCTTATTCATGTTATAATTGAGCCGGAACTGCTCAAAACTCCTAGGCAGAGATTGGAGTATTATATCGACCTGGGATTCCCCGTCGATAGTTCCTCCAAGAACCTCAATCTCGTTGAGGTGGGCCATCATCTTTAGGACATGATCCCTTACGGGTGTCCCTTCGACCATAGTGGTCGTCATCAGATTCTTCATCGCCAGCTGCCTAGCGACACGACTCTGGTGCCCAAAAAGCTCCTGAAGGTTCAGCATCATATCACAAGCAGTGGGCATGGCCTGATGCTGATGTTGCAGTACATTCGACATAGATGCCAGAATGTAACATCGCGCCATCTCATCTGCCTTAACCCATTTCCTGTAATGCTCCTTCTGCCCTTCACCAGAATTGTCGCTAGGCTTATCAGGACATTTTTCGGTGAGCACAAATTTGTACTCTTCAGCCGTAAGGACTATGTCAAGGTTTCTCTTCCAGTCAATATAGTTGGGTCCAGTAAGTTTATTCTCCTTAAGTATTGTAGCTAGTGGGTTAAAAGCCATTTTGAAAATCCTGAGAATCACAACACACACTACTTTAGAAATCGAAAATAAATTGATTCCTCACAACAATAAATTTTCGAAATCAACCAACACCTCTAAACACCGAGAAATTCGCATGCCACGATGGTGTGGACGTATACGAATTTCCACATTCGTAAGAGAAGGTTTTACCCATTAATCTTACTATCTTATCAACCTAACTTTTTGACAAGTAAGATTAATAGTTGGTCCACTTCGGCTTTACAAAATAATAGCAGTGACTCCGATGGGGAGGATACTATTATTCGCATCTAAGTGTTTACCATTACACGACACTAAGAAAATTATCTCTGATTATGTGCCTTCCGATGGGGAAGTACACACGCTCTTTAACAATTTTCTATAGTCTTTTCCGACCCAGTGATCCGCAGAACAAATCCATCCGATGGAGAGGAAGGCACTCAGAGCCGACACGCAGACTTGTTGCATCACTTATCGGATTGTAATGGAAGCCATGGGACCCTTAGGGTCCCTCTCCCACTTAGTAATTTATCACGAGGAATTTTAACCAGCCTATTCACACAACAAGCACATAACCAACATATGAAAAATAGAAAAATCTAGATTTTCCAACTTTCATGGCCTTGGTCTCCAATGCGCCTCCAGTCGTGTTGTCACCTCGTCAACCCCAAGGATTTATTAATTACAATAATTTGCAAAACCATTCACACAATCATTATTTGGCCATGATAAGTTGGAATCTCGTGCCTGCAACACAAAGTTAGCCTACACACATCCACATATCATCCAGCTAAATAAAATGTATGAAAATGCAAAAATTAACCAATCCTAAAACACACAAAGCCGGAAACCTTGCTCTGATACCAATTGTTGGGTATGGCTTGGTGGGTTTCCTAAGCGGATACCTGGTCGATCCGAGAGACCTCTCTATGTATACGGATTAAAAAATTTAACTTGAATAGAGAGTCGTTTCCCATCGATCGTCTCGTGTCGTATCGAACGATTCAAATTGCAACTTAGCCAATTACCAAAATTGGTCTTGCAATTTGCTCGACCGTTCGACCGCGGAAAAGGCGACGAGTTGATCGCCGGCTTTTGTGTTTATGGTCGGGGTCCAGTTAAATAATTATTGACTATGATTCGCAATCAAAATAATTAAATAACAAATATGAAATGACAAGGCAATTGAATAAGGTACAAATAACGTAACGAAATGAGCCAAGGAAGAATATACCTTCCGTTACCTTACGATCTTCTACCGTATAACCCTCCCCTCTTGGACGTCGTGTGGGCGACGATCTACCAAGAACTGTGGTCACCAAGTTGATCCCTTCTCCTTGCGCCAACCAATCCCTTATCAAAAGGATACCGCCGGCTGCTCGCTTGGAGAAACAAGTTACTGTTCTGCTCCAAGAAAATTGCCGAGACAATTTTCCTCCCTTCTCTCAAGAAATTGCCGTAAGGCAATTGTCTTCCTCACCTCCACAGGTTGCGCAAGCAACCTTCTTCTCCAAGTTAAAAGTTGCGCACGCCTCACGTCCACCGGTTCCTCTCGGATGATTTGCAAGCAATGCAATTTATAGGAGACGGAGAAAGATTAATTGCATGTAGTTAATTTTAGAAGAAACGCATGCTGTTAATTCTCCTGAATTAATTCGCATGAATTAATTCTCCGTGGAGGCTGCATGCGTTAATTCTCTAATTGGAGAATTTCGGACCTGAGCAAATTAAATTCGCATGAAGCAATTAATTGCCTCGAGCAATTCCTGTTCGATTGCATGAGCAATTAAACAATTAATTGCCTCGAGCAATTCCCGTTTGATTGCATGAGCAATTAAACAATTAATTGCTTGCTCCTGGAGCAATCAAAATGTATGGAGAAGAAAGTTGTTCGGCGCCGCCCACTGTGAGGGAGAGGAGAAGAGAGACTAGGGTTTTCTTGTGTTCTTTCAGATTAATCCATCAACCATCAACTTGGTTCCATGCCACCATGGGATATATTTAGGGCTACGATAGGGACCATGAGGAGGAGTTGGATCTTGGCCTGCTAATGGACCCAGTCCATTAATGAGGATCCATTCCACTAAAGGGCCCTCATTGAATTACCTCACCAACCCCCATATTTACATATGGGCTCCACTTATTACAAGTCGTCTATCCCCCCGTGTTTAAGATTTTGAATGCCCGTTAATTAATTAAATTACTGACAATTTAAATTAATTAACTTCTGGATCCTTGACTAGTACCACTCGACCTTATCATCATGCCGGATCAAATCCACCTGCAGGGTTTAGCATGATGAACCTTTCGAGCTCATCAAGGGGGCATCATCAACCCGACTCACCAGAACACGGATTCCGTCAATAATCAACGGCACATCATATTATTAATATTATCTCCCAACTTACCTGGCCTATCGATCTAACAGAATAGATCTCGTCCATTGGTAAATTAAAGAAATAATAGTTAATAATATATGCCCGTTATTATATCGGCATTAAGGGATCGTACTCCATAATAAAATCTGAGGTCCTATCCAATTATCGAGTCAGTACAAATTAGATAGCCTCGTGTTTTGGTCCTGCTCAATGTACTCAAAGCGCACTAGTGTAATCCTATGGTCAAGACCAACCACACCTAATTACACTAGAACCATTCCGATGAGTTGTCCAATTCCATCTCGGTTGTGAGCCTCTATTTATACTAAGCAAGGAACTGATAACATGATCTTCCGTGTGACACCACACACCATGTTGTCTACAATGCAAAGTAATTGGACTTCATGCATGTACTAATATAAACAGACACCTAGTGTAGTTGTGATTCTCTTTTCAAAATAAAGATATTCATATATATAAACGAAGCATGTCTTTCAGTATACACATCTAACACCCCGACCCCACTATGCTTGTTATTGGAGGAGCCATCAACATAAATTTTTCACACTTCATCAGCTTCAGGTTCTGGGACAGCTTCAAGCATAAAGTCAACTAGAGCTTAAGCCTTGATAGTAGTTCGGGGGTGGTACTCAATTCCATACTCACTCAACTCTGTTGTCCACTTGATCAGTCATCCCGAGGCCTCTAGATTTGTGAGGAAGCACCCGAGTGGACTATTAGTAAGCACTATGATGGGATGCGCTAAACAATATGGTTGCAACCTGATAGGATTATTTTCGATACGCTAGAAGGGGGTGAATAGCAATTCTTCGGTTCATTCTTCCTACACGGTTAGTTTGCACAGCGGAATATACAATAAAAAATAAAACTAACAATGTAAAACAATGCTAACAAACTGATTTACTTGGTATCCACCCCAGACGGGTGACTAATCCAAGAATCCGTCAGTCGATCACTCCCCGGATAACCTCCGGCTAGCTCTTGTTGCTCTTTGTGAGTGGAGAAACCTTGCCACAACACTAAGCAAACCTCTGAGCATAAAGACTACTATCTTGCCTTTAATCAAGACAAGATTCGTCAAGAATCTCAGCCACCACGAAGTCCTCTTTAAATAGGACTCGGGCTGAAACCCTCGCCACCAGTCGACTGCTCCCAGGGCAGTCGACTGGTACCACTGAAAATCGACCGTTGCAACCCCAACGTTCGAATTTTCAGCCAACTCACCAGCCACCTACCAGTCGACTGCTCCAAGAGCAATCGACTGGTCCCTGGCCAGAACCCTTCTGTGAGTTCCATCAGTCGACTGCCCTCAGGCCAGTTGACTGGTCTACTCACCCACCTAAGGTTTAACCTTCCCGACTACATTCCACTCTGCACTTGAACCCTAGGATTTCCATAATACAATCACACAACACTCGTATCCTCATGACTCGACTGACTCCTCATCCGCAACCTCGACTATTGCCTTCGCGCCCTCTTCATCTTCGGCTCCCGTCCCTCAGATGCACGCAAATCTCCAGCTTGCCTCCATGTCATCCTTCACGCATGCCTCGAAGTCCATGCCCCTCAGCTCATCGTCCCTACTCTCCAAGGTCCCTCGGGTGCACACAAGCCTCCAGCTTGTCTCCATGCCACCCTTCACCGTACTGAGGCCGTCCAGCCAAGTCCATATGTGTAAACTGTACAACCTGCACACTCAACATACACATATAAGAACACAAGGGTAAACCAAACTTAAACCCTTTGCCCAAACCTCAAAATACTTGGTCACTTCGGACCACAGATTGCCTCAACACAACCTTCGTGGTATTAATATTAAGGCATATGTCAACTTCTCCAGGGTAGTATAGCGAGTCTCTACCTCTTTAAGAAGGTGCCCAAAGAAATAAATGGGATACTGAGTAGTACCCTCTTCACGATTAAGTGCAGAGCCTACAGCTTGCTCAGTTGCAGACAAGTAGACAAACAGTGTTTCACCTTTCAGCGGCTTATATAGGATGGGGAGTTCAGAGAGATATGCTTTTAAATCTGTAAAAGCCTTCTCGTATTGATCATCCCATTCGAATTTGACATCTTTCCTCAAAATTTTGAGAAATGGCAAAGTTCTGTCAATAGATCTGGAGATGAGCCAGGACAGAGCTGTAATTCTGCCAATAAGTCGTTGTACGTCTTTGAAATTGCAAGGGGATGGCATGTTGAGGATAGCTTGCACTTTCTTATAATTAGCCTCAATTCCTCTGATATGGACTAGTACAACATTCGCTAGCCAGGTCGAGAATTGAACTTCACTGATATGTTCAACATTCAACAACTTTGCAACCTCATCCCTGATTATCTTGTCTTGCTCTGGAGCAATGTGTTTGCGCATCTACTTCACCGGTCGCCCTCCAGGGGTGATGATATGCAACCGATGTGTGGCCAAGGCGGGAGGGACACCTTTGATTTCTTCAGTAGCTCATGCGAACACATCCCGATAGTCCATCAAGCAGTTGATCAATCAACTTCTAAGTTCTGGCACAAGATCAGCAGCAATTCTTGTTATTCCTCCTACCTGTTGAGGATGAATTTGTACTTCTTCGCTCTCGACCTCCCAGCATTCCTCTTTATCTCCTTCTTTTTCTCGAGGATTGGCCAGGTCGATTTGCAAAGCTTCATGGGTCCTCGGGTTCTTGCGGACTTTTGTTCTAACTTCCCTACTGTAGTATCGTCGGGAAGACAGTTGGTCCCTCTTGACTTCAGCCACTCGCTCTCCCATCGGAAATTTGATCTTCTGGTGATAGACTGAGACCACCCCCCTGAAATAAGCTGAGCACTGGTCGACCTAGAATAGCATTTTAAGATGATGGAGCATCTACGATCATGAAGGAAGTCCTCCTTGCCCTCTGTAGCGTGTCATCCCCCAGAGACAGAGACAGTGAGATCTATCCCATAGGCTACACTCGGTATTGTTAGTGAGAGCCCTAGAGCCAATCATATGATGATTACTTTTTGGACTCATTGTATCATATTCTTGTATATATATTTCTTATATATAAAGGCATTTCTTATGGTTATTGTACTTATGTGTATTGGTGCCAAATAACTTAGTATAATAACGTCCTTGAGTAGAAGGTTCTTATCTATATCAATCGATTAGTTGAATCGATAGTGAGATGATATAGAGAACACTACTTTTAATTATTCCTAGTCAAGTATTAACATTCAAGGACAATGTTAATGCATAGAGACTAGCATGTAGGTCAACATGATGACTTGATCTCACAAGTCATGGATATGAGATATCAAGTTGACACATGGGTATACATTAGGGAATGTATACTGAATGGCCCGCCATGAGAAAGTATCATAGATCGTTATATGAGTGTCATATACTTTCTCATGTGACTATTAGTCCTTAGACCTGAAGTCACCATAGTTCCCTACATAAGGAGTTATGTACTTTGGTTTCGTCAAACGTCACCCGTAACTGGGTGGACTATAAAGGCGATTACTGGGTATGTAACAAATTATGCGGAGGGATGTGAGTGATGTAGATGGATCTATCCCTCCTATATGACGGGAGAGATATCATAGTCTTGATAGAGTGAGATCACTAAGTGCATGGCCATGCCCAAATAAGGCAATATGAGATATTGAGCTTATTTGATTATAGTGAGTCTACTTGGAGTTCAAGACACATAGATTGATTGGAGGATGACACGGTCTATGCTTCATAGAAGATCAATCTAGATATCGAGGATAGAAGGACGTTGTCACATATTGTGATGGTCACAATTATTAGTCACAATGGTGATGTTGGATCTCGACATTCTTGTAACTTGGGTAGCAATGATGTGTTGCTAGATACCTCTCATTGCTTATGTCCTTAAATAGGTTTAAGGGCATTGCCAACGTTACAAGAACCTATAGGGTCACACACATAGAGCAATAGATGGAGAATAAGTCCATATGATGGACCGAGAGTAATGAAGTCAAAGTTTGACTTTGGCTAAATATGGAAAGTCCATAAAAGGCAAGTTTGACTTGACTCAAATTAGACAACTTGAGTTGGACTCGAGTTTGATCCAAGTGTTGGATGAATCTAATCATGGGAGAATAATGAAGTCAAAGTTTGACTTTGGCTAAATATGGAAAGTCCATAAAAGGCAAGTTTGACTTGACTCAAATTTGACAACTTGAGTTGGAATCGAGTTTGATCCAAGTGTTGGATGAATCTAATCATGGGAGAATAATGAAGTCAAAGTTTGACTTTGGCTAAATATGGAAAGTCCATAAAAGGCAAGTTTGACTTGACTCAAATTAGACAACTTGAGTTGGACTCGAGTTTGATCCAAGTGTTGGATGAATCTAATCATGGGAGAATAATGAAGTCAAAGTTTGACTTTGGCTAAATATGGAAAGTCCATAAGAGGCAAGTTTGACTTGACTCAAGCCACATCACCTTGACTTGACCAAGTGATGACTTGGCATCATCATCAAGGCTAAGTAACCTCCCCATTTGAATTTTGAATTCAAATAAGGGGGTTATGGAAGGTGGTGGCCGGCCACTTAATGGCCAATAATGGCCATTAAGTGGCCTGCCACTTATACACACAAAATGGGTTTTTCTTGTGTGTGATTGATTTTTCTCCTAATGAGTTTTTGGTTTTGGCTCTCCCTCTCCTCTCTTGTGGCCGAGACCCCAAGCAAGTGCTAGCACACTTTTGGGCTCTCCTCTCCACTCTCTTGCTTGTGTGGATACTTCTAGAGGGTTGCTACTTTGCGTCCTTGAGATCCGACACCAACCGAGGAGCGAGCGGGAATTGCGGGGCACGCATCGAAGGTAGTTTTTCTCTTCTCTAATAGATCTAGGTTGTAGATCGGTTTTGAAGCATGTAAACGAGCACTCGTAAATTTTTGAAATGGTTTTCTTCGCTCGGATCCTTTCTATTGGGGCTTTCGGGGTTTCCGCGACGCGAAAAAGCGATTTTCGCGGCCTGAAAAACCCTACAGTGGTATCAGAGCCACGAGCGAAGCTTGTGCTCGTTTTGGTTTTTATTTTTTTGTATTAGATACAAAATTTAGATAATTTTATGCTTCTGTAATTTTTCTAAATTTTAGGATTTTTGAGTATTTTTTCTCGTAGAGGCAAAGCGACGAGTGCGAAGCACTTGTAGACTTTGCCACCGAGAAAAACTTCTCCGAAACGGCAAGTTTCGCCCAAATGGATTTTGGGACAGCGGGTAAAGGCACTGTATAATCGCAAGAAGACACTCGTGAAGGTTATTTCACGAGTAGGGGCGCTGCCCCTAACCCCGCAAGGGGCCTTGTCTCGCGATTACGCCCGAAACCCGCTTACCGGGACCGCCGCGGAGTTGTGACTCGGAAAAATTCTAAAAATCAGTAGAAAAATTATATAAAATCTGTAAAATTACATAATTTTGAATTATGTACAGTAGTGTGATGGTCATGGTCCAAAACCCAATTTTTAATAAGATTAAAATTGTGTTGTAATTCATAATACGGCCTGCGCGCCGTTTTTGTACATGTGCGTGTTGTATTGTGTTTGCGACCTGCGTGTCGGCTTTTAATATTTTATTTCTGTTGTATTTCATATTTAGACTCGAATGTAACTCGAGTATAAAAATTTGTAATGTACAAAAGTGAAGACGACGGAAATTCCGGAGAACTTGGACTCGGGAGAACTAGCCGACAACACCAAGACGGTCAAGAGGAAGCGCTTGGAGAAGCCGCTAGACCTAGGTTGACCATCGGATCCTCTCATTGGCTTGAGAGGGTCTTAGTAGGGCCATGACCAAGTCACTTAAGTTTATTTTATTATTGCTATGCTTGTGATGTATATGATGCATGATAATGTAGAATAGTAAAAATAAACTTAAGTGTATGAGATGCACAAGTAATGTGGGAACCACATTTTGATGTGCACTTAATACACATTTAGGATTAAATTAGATTTCATAAATGCCTAGATGTGATGCACATCCTCGATTAGATTAGATCTAAAATCGAATCGACTCGTAAACGCCTACCGGGTCCTGATACCCATCACTACCTCGATCATATGCGCTTGTCGATTCTGCCAAAGCAGAGCAACGCATTTAATCTTGGTAGGATGCGGAGGGACAACCTTGGTCCCGCCTATCACGGCTCGGGTTAGATCGAGCTCAATCAGATTGAGTAACTAGTTAACTCAATTGGATCGAGTAAAGCTATAGGCGTATTCCAATAGTTGGAAAGGTAGGACAAGATCGCATTTATCAATAGTCTTGGGCGATTTAGCCAAAGCTAACTCAAGATTATTCATAAATGTTAATTCTTGATCCTATAAACAAGAGTTGCATAGAGATGTAATTGATAAATTAGTTATCTACCGATCATACTAAGTCTTGGGCGATTTAGCCAAAGCTAACTCAAGGCATAGTATGATGTGGATCTTGTCCCACATAAGTTATAGTAAATTGGTACGGATCTAGTAGTGTGGTTTGACCACTCCAATGACTTGATTCCACCAAAATTCCTATAATTTAGTGGGAGCATCATTTAATTAAAGGCCTAATTAGATGATTACTAGAATATGATATTTATTCTCTGCATTTATCTGTTGTAGATTGCCATGTCTTCAAACGCGAATACTCTCTCTCTGCGATCTGTCCTTGAGAAGGACAAGCTCACTGGAGCTAATTTCCTGGACTGGTACAGGAACTTGAGGATAGTCCTCAAACAGGAACGTAAGCTGTACGTTCTAGAGCAAGCAGTTCCTGAAGCACCACCACCCTCAGCCATCCGTAGCGTTAGAGATGCTCATCAGAAGCATCAAGACGACGCGTTAGACGTGTCGTGCCTAATGCTATGCTGCATGTCCTCTGAGCTTCAGAAGCAACACGAGAACATGAATGCTTACGATATGATTGACCACCTCAAGCAATTATATCAAGGGCAGGCAGGGCATTGGAAGCGGAACTGCAAGGTATACCTGGAGGATCTTAAGAAGAAGAGAAGCGAGCCTTCTACTTCAGGTATATATGTTATAGAAGTCAACCTTTCTATTTCTACATCATGGGTATTAGATACTGGATGTGCTTCTCACATTTGTACCAATGTGCAGGGGCTAAGAAATAGCAGGGCATTGGCAAAGGGCGAGGTGGACCTACGAGTAGGCAATGGAGCACGAGTTGCTGCTGTTGCTGTAGGAACTTATTTTCTATCTCTGCCCTCTGGGCTTGAACTGGAACTAGATGATTGTTGTTATGTACCTGCACTTACTAAGAACATAATTTCTGTTTCTTGTCTAGACAAGAAAGGCTTCTCATTTATAATTAAGAACAAATGTTGTTCAGTCTATTTAAATGAAATGTTCTATTGTAGTGCAGATCTTATCAACGGACTCTACATTCTAGACTTAGAACGCCCTATCTATAATGTAAGTACCAAGAGGTTGAGATCAAATGAGTTGAACCCAACCTATCTCTGGCACTGTCGCTTAGGCCACATAAATGAGAGTCGCTTGTCCCAGCTCCATAAGGATGGATTGCTAGATTCATTTGATTTTGAATCATATGAGACATGCGAGTCATGCCTTCTAGGCAAGATGACTAAGACTCCCTTTAGTGGACATAGCGAGAGGGCAACAGATTTGTTAGGACTCATACATTCTGATGTATGTGGCCCTTTCAATGTTGCTGCTCGAGGTGGTTATAGATACTTCATCACATTTACTGATGATTTCAGTAGATATGGTTATGTGTACTTGATGACACATAAGTCCGAGTCCTTTGAAAAGTTCAAAGAATTCAGAAATGAAGTACAAAACCAACTCGGCATGAGTATTAAAATACTTCGATCAGATCGAGGTGGAGAATACTTGAGCCATGAGTTTCGTGACTATTTAGCTGAGTGTGGGATTCTATCTCAACTCACTCCTCCTGGGACACCACAGTGGAATGGTGTATCCGAAAGGAGGAATCGTACCTTATTAGATATGGTACGATCTATGATGAGTCACGCAGATCTTCCTATATCCTTTTGGGGATATGCTCTAGACACGGCAGCGTTCACACTTAACCGTGTTCCATCAAAGGCGGTCATGAAGACACCATATACGATATGGACTGGGAGGAGTCCCAAGATGTCTTTCATGAGAGTTTGGGGTTGTGAGGCTTACGTTAGACGTCAAGTCTCAGACAAACTGGGACCCAAGTCCGATAAGTGCTATTTCGTGGGATATCCCAAGGAAACTAAGGGATATTACTTCTACATTCCCAGTCAGCACAAAGTGTTTGTTGCTAAGACTGGGGTCTTTCTAGAAAGGGACTTTGTTTCTAGAAAGACTAGTGGGAGTTCGCTTGATCTTGAAGAAGTTCAAGACAACGACCATAGCACTGAGCCCTTGATGGATACTGAACAGGAACCACAAGAAGTTGTGGATGAGATTGTTACACAAGAAGTTGTGGAACAACAACCTGTTCAGGTAGACCTACCTCTTCGCAGGTCTGATAGGGTACGTCGTCAGCCTGAGAGATATTCATTTCTCTTGCCTGACCATGATGACGTTATGATCATTAAGAATGAGCCTACCACCTATCAGGAAGCTGTGATGAGCCCAGATTCTGAGAAATGGCTAGAGGCCATGAGATCCGAGATGGATTCCATGTACACCAACCAAGTATGGACTTTGGTTGATCCACCTGAAGGGGTCAAACCCATTGGGTGTAAGTGGGTCTTTAAGAGAAAGACTGACATGGATGGACTTGTACATACCTATAAGGGTAGACTAGTAGCTAAAGGTTTCAAGCAAATTCATGGTATTGACTATGATGAAACTTTTTCTCCAGTCGCGATGTTCAAGTCCATTAGGATCTTGCTTGCTATTGCAGCATACCATGATTATGAGATCTGGCAGATGGACGTCAAAACTGCGTTTCTGAATGGAAACCTCCTCGAGGAAGTGTACATGACACAACCTGAGGGTTTTGTAGATCCACAGCATACTGGCAGAGTATGCAAGCTACATAGGGCCATTTATGGTCTAAAGCAAGCTTCTCGGAGCTGGAATCTTCGATTCGATGATGCGATCAAACAGTTTGGTTTCATCAAGAACGAAGATGAACCTTGTGTCTACAAGATGGTTAGTGGGAGCACAGTAGTCTTCCTAGTCTTGTATGTGGATGACATACTACTCATTGGGAACAACATCCCTTCGCTACAGTCTGTGAAGACTTGGTTGGGGACTTGTTTCGCAATGAAGGACTTAGGTGAAGCAGCCTGCATTCTAGGCATAAAGATCTATAGAGATAGATCTAAGAGATTGCTTGGCCTAAGTCAGAGTGCATACATTGATACCGTTTTGCAACAGTTTGCCATGCAGAATTCCAAGAAGGGAAATCTGCCAATGTCACATGGCGTGAGTCTTTCGAAGATTCAAGGTCCCTCTTCTAGAGAGGAGAGAGACCGCATGAGCAAGATCTCTTATGCCTCAGCCATAGGATCTATCATGTACGCCATGTTATGTACTCGTCCTGATGTCTCGTATGCTTTGAGCATGACGAGCAAGTACCAGTCAGATCCAGGTGAACGTCACTGGATAGCGGTCAAGAATATCCTTAAGTACTTGAGAAGGACTAAGGAATATTTTTTGATATTTGGAGGCGATGAGCATCTAGTTGTATAGGGTTACACTGATGCCAGCTTCCAAATCGACCAGGATGATTACAGATCGCAGTCAAGGTTCGTGTTTTGCTTGAATGGCGGAGCTGTGAGCTGGAAGAGTTCGAAGCAAGACACAGTTGCAGATTCTACAACAGAAGCTGAGTATATTGCTGCATCAGAGGCAGCAAAGGAGGCAGTTTGGATCCGCAAGTTCATCACTGAGCTTGGGGTGGTTCCTAGCATATCTGATCCCGTAGAGCTCTATTGTGACAACAATGGAGCTATTGCGCAGGCTAAGGAACCTCGCTCACACTAGCGGACCAAACACATACTACGGCGATTCCATCTCATTCGAGAGATCATCGATCGAGGAGATGTGAAGATTTGCAGAGTACCCACA